>CM060956.1:159655288-160095288 GCA_030765055.1 Mantis religiosa
GAGAGAGAGAGAGAGAGAGAGAGAGAGAGAGAGAGAGAGAGAGAGAGAGAGAGAGAGAGAGAGAGAGAGAGAGAGAATGCAGTATCAACTTTAGGTATTTCATTTTCGTAACCTCACGGTCTGGTCTAAAACGGGCGATAGATTCCAGGAAGTTTCAGGAGATTTTGATACAATACTAATTTCAATTTTTGTTATCTTTTTCCTGCTCTGCCCAGCAGTAACGTTATCTGTACAAAGAGATTTATCTTGACGTAGGGAGTGTTGGTGATAAGCATTCCACCTTCTCAAAGTTGAATAAACTTCGATATATTCACATTTCCCTATTCGCTTTTACAAACTATTTTGTTAACAACTCTTTATAACCTCCCTTTAACTACAACAGTCATTTGTCTTTGGAACACACAGACAATGATGTTGATCGTATATGGACTTGAGTTCACACAATAAGCTGCTCTCTCTATCGACTGAGCTAACAACTTTCTAAGATCTCAGCTGACTAAAGCGATAGTAAGGCTTTGAAATTACGTGCTCTTTACCAGGCCATGGCAGAAACAAAGAAATAACGATTAACCTAAGTATAGTAAAACAATGTTAAAAGTATAGATTGTATATTTTAAGAAATTAAATATAGTTTTCTTAACATAAATCTACCAATTGTAAAATGCAATAGATTGACTTTGTTTTTTATATCTTTATTACAAAGATTTGAGGCTGACCCCGTAGCTCAGTGGTAGAGCACCAGCCTGTCGTATGAGGGGTCCAGGGTTTCATTCTCAGTGTCTGGAAGTATGAATGTGTGCGTGATCTAATGCTTAAAACCCAACGAATACGAATTAACACCTTCGATATGTTCCAAAGGAGAACGGCCGCCGATGTGACCATTAGAGTTAAAGGCGAGGTATAAATGTGTAGGTGATCTAATGATTAAAAACCAAAGAATACGAGTTAACACCTTCGATATGTTCCAAAGGAGAACGGCCGCCGATATGACCATTGTAGTTAAAGGCGAGGTATAAATGTGTACGTGATCTAATGATTAAAACACAACAAATACGAGTTAACACCTTCGATATGTTCCAAAGGAGAACGACCGCGATATGACCATTACAGTTAAAGGCGGGGTATAAATGTGTGCGTCATCTAATGCTTAAAACCCAACGAATACGAGTTAACACCTTCGATATGTTCCAAAGGAGAACGGCCGCCGATGTGACCATTAGAGTTAAAGGCGAGGTATAAATGTGTAGGTGATCTAATGATTAAAAACCAAAGAATACGAGTTAACACCTTCGATATGTTCCAAAGGAGAACGGCCGCCGATATGACCATAGTAGTTAAAGGCGAGGTATAAATGTGTACGTGATCTAATGATTAAAAACCAAAGAATACGAGTTAACACCTTCAAATGTTCCCAAAGGAGAACGGCCGCAGTTAAAGGCGGACAAATAAAAAATAAATAAAAAACAATTGATTTTCAGTGAGGCATAGATGAGCGTGAAGAACAGTTATGCCCTCACACTCTCCCAGACCTCTCTGGCGCTTTCGTCTCGAATCATAAATTCCTGAACGTCCGAACTGTCTGAAGCGTCTGGTATATACGGTTTTGCTGAAACTCATTGGTATTTCCTCTTCCGTTTAGATAGATACATCACAGCGGCGGGAGCGTTATTTCTTCCAGTATAATGTAGTCCTGGGAGTCCATCTGAGTCGTATCCTAAGACTTCCAATATGAGACGTGCATGTACATGAATAACAACAAACATGGCTACCAAAATAACTCAAATGTTTGATAGCCTTACAATACTTTTTGATATTTTGATACTATTACAAAACTATATTTCTATAAAGTTGCAGTTAAACGTACTTACAGAACTCTTCGTTTGGTTCTCAGTCTTGAGGTTTTCAAATTGAGAATTTGAATTGAGAATTTTCCTTTTGTTTAAGCAATTAACTTATCACAGATGAACGCATTTTGTTTAGTGCATGCTATAAGCACGTTTCCTACAATTATTAGTTTAATTTCTTACTTTTGTACTGCCTATGAATGCCTAGTTCATACGTTTGTGCCTATTCTACTTATTATTGTGCCTAAAACTGCCTTTTTAACCAATTTCTTCAATTACAATTTTGACAAAAGCTTTTGCATTTGTTGGTTTCAGCGTGAAGTTTTCGTGGAAGAGAAATTTCTTACTGCTGCCCATTGAATATACAAAAAGGGGTTTATCAAGGAGACACATCAGTGCAAATTGGCCCAGAACTTACAAGAAAACCAAATTTACTTTTTTTTTCTCTTAAAATTAATGTAGACATACTTTTTTCCCCTAGCGGCAGTACAGAAAACGTCACATGACTATTTAAATAATCCTACACCTCTATCGTAGCTGCTATTACGTAATTTTAACGTCAGATTTCATATTTTCTACATTTTCCTAACTTCAAAATGTTCCACAGGATGCAGTTTTCTATTAATCTGTATCAAATTCTAAACATGTCTGTAAAGGCAACTGCATATTAAGTGTACCCATTTACCTTTGTTGTGTTTTTGTCATTTGTATTGAAAAGGATTATAATGTTTACTTCTTACTGAAAACGCTTAGGAAAATAAAAATTGTTAAATAGGTAGGTATGATTATTTTTCCCTTCGTTGATATGGTGAAGACAAATATTTCACATAGGTACAGGTCATTAATAAGTTAAAATGGGTGCAGAAACTTATACCCCAAGCATTAATTTTTAAAATTAAAATATGTGGAACACTTTGAAAATCACCTGTCATATATACATAAACTGTTAATTCCTCAGAAACTGATGTGACTAGAAAGCCGAAACTTGGTATTATCCCATTCTTGATCGATCTAAAAAATAAATGGTATAAATTTTAAACAAATCTAACAAAAGCTTCAGATATTTCCCAACCCATGTTTTTGTTTTTTGACATAGTTAATTACTCCACATCTTTCTGCACATTATGGTTCTTACTTAGTGAAGAGGATTTATATGTATTTTAATTATACGACAATATCAGTTATTTTAACTTGCTGTGGAGTCGTTTATGAAATGAAGAATAAATGTAGAACTACAAGGGGCGTCCAGAAAGTAAGCTCTATTTCAATTTATCTCCGCTGCAGCGCTGCGATCGCAGTTCCGCACATGCGCGGTAGATGCTCTGTATCAAGGAGAACAAATGTGCGCCATTGTGAGATCGCTGTCAGCCACGTACGCTTTGTTGTGCTTGTTTACAATGCCAGTGTTGATTGAAAATTCCGCCACTTGTGAAATCAGATCTGTGATTCGTTTTCTGATGCTAGAAACGTGATGTCAAAAAGTGTTGTGTTTCTTCACGACAACGCACGACCACACACTGCAAATGCAACGAAAAACAGGGATTTGGCTGGGACGTGTTTGACCATCCCTCGCTCCTAGTGACTTTCATCTGTTTTTGCATCTCAAATCTTTCCTTAGCGGTCAACACTTCAACAATGACGAAGAGCTGAAAGGAAATGTTTCCAACTGGTTGAAGACACAGGCGGCAAACTTCTATGAAGAAGGTATACAAAAACTTGCGCCTCGCTATGACAAATGCCTGCAAAATTTCGGCAGTTATGTGGAAAAGTAGTTTAAGAGTTGTAGAATTTTGTGCAATATGTCTAGCGAATTTGTTGCAGCATATGTTGCGATGATTTTCATTTTGTTATAATACATTTTAGGAGTCATTTTATTACAATTTAAAATTAACTTAGCAAATTTTTATTTTGCCCATTTTAGTGCCTTTTTGCCTGCCTATTTCACACATTTTTAGTGTTTATATATCCGCTCCCTACTGGTGAGCCACCCGAACCAAAACAGTGTATCGGGCATGAGTTCCCTGGCTCGTTCTTCGAGACTCCGCAGCTTGAGGTCAATTAATTTCCATCAATCAGTTTGTCTCTTTCCATCCAAAACATTAGCCTATACATGGTTAGTATTTCCGCGGAAATAATATTATTTAATTTCCATCAATTAACTTAATAACGTGAATTTGTGTGTTCGTAAAATTAAGAGCCTTGTTTGAATAAATTTATTTCAGTAGAAAGAAGCTTTGTACACCCCTTACAGGCTCTAAAAATGTCGTGTGATACAAACAGTAGTCTCTCGTTGCTTCACCACACATAAAAGAATGCACTGGCAGTACACTTCAAAGGTTCACTACACAGCCGCACACAAAACAGTTCTGACACGCTTTGACAGCCGCGGCGCTTTTATATGTCCAGTCACTGTTTCTAGAAATTTGTGGAACGCTCGGTAACAATCAAGACGGCATCAGAAAAGACGAAATTTCCAGACATTTATCTCTTTCTATCTCTGTCTCATTCAGCAAGCGTTGAACGCTCGCGTAGCTCTCCCTCTCCCTCTCTCTTTCTTTCCCCGCTTCTCTCTCTCGGCGTTCGCCTTCGTACGGACCAGCAACAGCGACAATAATGATGATGATTTTTTTTTTTTGTTGTTGTGATTTACGTCCTCCAACGTTAAGTCATATCGGACGATGAAATGGGTGAAATGATGCTCAAATGAGTCCGGGATCCATGGAGCTTAGAGTATCTGACCTTTGTCTTTCAGGATAAGGGAAAACCTTATCCAGGTAACTCACCCTGACCGAGATTCGAACTCGGCACCTCTTGAACGTGAGGCAGACATGCTAACACCACGCTACCGAGGCGGACGATGATGATGATGATGATGATGATGATGATGATGATGATGATGATGATGATGATGATGATGATAGTAATAGTTAAATGATGAAGCCTAGAACAAACACTTTCTCAAACTCTTCTGCCTCAATGACCCCCTTATCATCTAAGAACTTGTTCGCGGACCCCCATATTTCGGCAATTAATTTATATGAATGAGTACACTTTTGGTTGAATTTTATAATTGGAATTTAAATAATTACTGTATGCATAATTTAAGATGTTTTCTTGTATCTCTAGTATTAAAATTAATTAATAAACATCAAAGTTAAACTAAATAAAATAAACTTTTGTATAAAATGTATTTTAAATAAAAAATATATATTTTTAAACTGCATTTATTAAAATTATTTTGTTTTCACTTTTAAGTAAATTTTAAACAGGTTTGCCTAACTCTGTTTTTATTTAACTTTAACCGTACATCAGTAAAAGTTTAAAATACCACTCTTTGGATTACGCAAGGATTAATAACATTAGGCACATGTTATAAAACTGAATTTATTTTCCATGTAAAGGAACAATTTGAGTACATATAACAAGTTATTCATAATGTTCTGAATGTACCATTTAACCATTTTAACAAAGTTAGTATTGGGATACATTGGAATGTATTAATGTGAACAATCCAATTGTTTTTAATTGAATAAACTCAGTTAAGCTGGGCTTAATGTTGGTGATTTTTGCTCTTAAATCAGTTTATACATTGGCAAGTCTGTTTCTCTTCAATGGAACACAATAATTACACAACACTTTAAATGTTTACTCGCGCAGATAGCTGGTTGGGAAGGGCACAGTATACTTAAGTCTTAGGTAGCAAGTTCATTAAATTCAGAAGAAATTCCAGAAACCAAAATTTTGCAAATTCATTTTCCTGGTATACAACCTTCCATCCTTTGCTGCTAAATAATTCTATTACTTGGTCCTGTTCTTTTTCCGAAAGGTTCTCAATGCTACGTATGTCTTTTTTTTTTTTTTTTTTATTAGAAAGGATTCACTCATTCCGGTCGTCTACCGCTGCTGGAAAGTACTTTCTTAAAGCTTTTGATAGGCCATTCAGGTGTTCTACTATGGTTCTTCAATATTTTAGGCAAGGTTTCTTCTAATGAAATCAGAAATTGTTCCAAAATAGGAAAGAAGCCTACGAATTTCTTTTCTACACGACCATTCCTCACGCGAAGTTTTCCTATCATTGCTTCAATTTTCTCATGAACCTTGAAAACATCTGGTTTTGATCCTTGCAATTTTCGCTTTAGTTCATTTAATGTGAGAAGATACTAACTAGATACGCCACTTTGCACAACTATTCAAAGTCAAACAGTCGTTCGCGGAGGGGAAACTTTTCGTGCTTGCTGTCTTCAAAAAATAGCTTCACTTCATCACGTAATTCAAAGAATCGCGATAGAACATTTCCATAAGAAAGCCAGCGAAAGTCTGTGTGCAAGAGGACGGGCTTTAATAAGTTTCCTTCAAATCTGACAGAATTCCTTTTACAGGGCAATGCCTCTCTGTGTATCGAGTCCACTTAATCTCAGGGTTGACAGCTTGAAGCCGAGTTTTCACTCCAGACATCGCTTCGTCGTTGCTTACGCGTACACAAACTTTCCACTCAGGACCTTGCTCTGAAATAAATCCATCAAGTGTCTTAAAGACATCCTCAGCAGGGTTGTACAAAGCAATAGGTCTTCAACAAGTTCTTTCTCGTGTTCGTAACGTATAAAAGGTAACAAATGAGATTTATGTGTGAAATCAGTACTTACATCTAGTTGTGAAGCGTACATTGTTGTTGACTCTAACCTCATAATTAGCTGGTCCAGGATATTTTGAAACTACGTTTAACTGAATCATTTGATAGTGGGACTGTGTTCAGCTCTTTGGCAGCTGAGTCATAATTCCTCTGCAAGGTTATAAGGCTTGTGATTTATAGCAATGAGTAGTGCTACTTCATATGAAGCTAGTATTGCTGTTTCACTACTGGTTCCAGTAGAAATTTTTTCTATTCTAGATTTACTCATGTTCACCTCTTTACTTTTTATGTTAAAATAATCAAGTGTCTTACCGATGCAATCCAGATGTTTCATCTCTTAAATGCTTTTGCAGCCTATCGGGCTTCATTGCGTCATTGGACAGTACATTATAACACAAAACATATTGAGGTTTTTGTTCATCTTCAGTTCCAGCTCGAGCAAATCCGAAACTTAAATATTCTTCGCTGTATTTTCGCCGTTTTACTTTTCGCAGATCGGCAGAACAGCAACTAGTAGGCTCACCACTACAACTTGCATCTTGATCGCCAGTTATTGTAGGCTTACGTTTAATTGATCCAGTGTGTAACCAAAGATTCATGTTGAACGACGCGAATAAATTTTCACGATTCACAATTGTAAACTGTCAGGACAGCGAGAACGACTGGTTTGTTGTGCGTGCCTAAGTGTAGCCGTTGCCAATGATAGCGCTGACTCAAGCTTGGCTGACATCACGTGAGATAACCGCTCATGCTCAGTACTGTTGCATTTATTATAACGCCGCACTACACGCTGCCAACTGTTACGTTTGTTGCATCTCTCAGCTGCGTTATATCGTTATGACATAGCTGCATAAAAATGTTAAGTAAAACGTAAGTGACTCAGTAAATCCAATTCTACCTTTTTAATATTAATTCAACATTATAAATTGCACAAGGAACCCCTCGCGGGCCCATGGGTTTCCGCGGACCACACTTTGAGAAACACTGACCTAGAATCAAGTACTTACCTGTAATATTAAGTTGCCACAAACGGTGTGTGTCTCGATTACAGTGACCCCTAGCGCTTTTACCAGGAAAACATACGAGTCAGTTGGAGAATTTATTGTCATGACAACACGTTGGGCATAGCAGCTCAATGGTTAAGAGCGTCCGGACTCTCCGGAAACCGGGAGATCCGTGGTTCAAATCCCGGCCATGATATTGAATTGTAATGTGGAGTTGTAGAATTAAAATTAGGAATGTTAAGAGGAAGAAAATGTGTAATTATTAGAAATTAAGATGAACCAGCATTACTCTGAAATTTTAGTGTTTAATAATAATAATAATAATAATAATAATAATAATAATAATAATAATAATAATAATAATAATAATAATAATAATAATAATAATAATAATAATAATAATAATAATAATAATAATAATAATGATAATGATAATGATAATGATAATGATAATGATAATGATAATGATAATGATAATGATAATGATAATGATAATGATAATGATGATGATGATGATAATGATAATGATAATGATAATGATAATGATGATCATGATGATCATGATGATCATGATGATCATGATGATCATGATGACAATGATGACAATGATGATCATGATGATCATGATGATCATGATGATCATGATAATGATGATAATGATGATATAACTTGAGTTAATTTTCTTTTAAATCTTATTGCTAATACCCCAGAAATATCTCTCTATACATTGATTGGTTTCTCAAATTTACTTCAGTCTCTCCCTACAACCAAACTGACGACTGAGAGCTTTTTTTGAGAGCTTTGTTTTCTTGAGCACTACTTCAGAGTTCTCAAATCGAATACCCCTAAGCTTTGCCTTTAGTGATGGGAATAAAAAAAGTCAGAGGGTGCAAGATCGGGGCTCTAAGGTGGATGTGGTAGACAGGTAATGTTGAATGGAGCCAGAAACTACATGACTTGATTTGCAACATGAGGCCATGCATTGTCATGATGCAGTTGCTACCCAGTCTGACTTTGCAATGTGCTTCCTCAGTGTAGTCAATACTGACGTGTAGTATGCTGCTGTAACAGGAGTGTGAGGGGAAACTGCATTCTGGTAAATCATGATGAAGTCGTCACCCAGTCTGAGAAAGCTCTGGTCGTTTCTTTGCAATGTGCTTCCTCAATGTAGCCAATACTGACGTGTAGTATGCTGCTGTAACAGTAGTGTGAGGGGGAACTGCATGCTGGTAAATCATTATGAAGTCGTCACCCAGTCCGAGAAAGCTCTGGTCGTTTCTTTACAATGTGCTTCCTTAGTGTAGCCAATACTGACATGTAGTATGCTGCTGTAACAGTAGTGTGAGGGGGAACTGCATGCTGGTAAATCAAGATGAAGTTGCCACCCAGTCCGAGAAAGCTCTGGTCGTTACTTTGCAATGTGCTTCCTCAGTGTAGCCAATACTGACGTGTAGTATGCTGCTGTAACAGTAGTGTGAGAGGGAACTACATGCTGGTAAATCATGATGAAGTCGTCACCCAGTCCGAGAAAGCTCTGGTCGTTTCGTTGCAATGTTCTTCCTCAGTATAGCCAATACTGACGTGTAGTATGCTGCTGTAACAGTAGTGTGAGGGGGAACTACATGCTGGTAAATCATTCCATTGCAGTCAAAAACTGTGATCATCACTTTCCCTGCATGTGGAATAACTTTTGCCTTTTTTGGTGTTGGAGAACCTGGCGATTTCCACACTGTACTTATTTTACTTATTTTCCTTCAGAATCATAATGATACAGCCATGGCTCATCACCGGTGATAATCAATTTAAAAAATGCATCCCCTCCGTCAGCAAAGAGACGCAGCACCCCAGGGCTTGTCTCCATTCACACAGCCTTTTGTTCTGGAGTCAACAGACATGGCACCCAACAAGCACAAACTTGGGTGATATGGAGATGGTCGTGCATAATTGTAAACACACAACCATATGAAATTCTCATACGCCGATCCTCTCGGACAATCACAGCAACTGTGTTGATGTTGACTTCAGTCACAGCAGAAGCCGAAGGGCCAGGCCCACCTTGCTTAACACAGACAAGTTGGTCTTCTTTGAAGTCCTTGAACCACCACTGTACCACAAGGTAGTGCATCTTCACTGTGCACTTGCTTCAGCTTTTCATAAGTTTCAGTGGCTGTATGGTTTAAACGAAAACAGAATTTGATTGCGCTGTACTGCCCCTCTCAAGTCACCTCCATTGTCTGGTATGTGAAATGCACGTATGATCTACAAAATAGAGCATTACTACCAACCTATCAATACGAGAGTGCTACCACCTACCGACATAATACATAAAAACCCGCTCTTTTCAAATGTTTATGTTACAGATACGAAACTATCATGGAAACTACAGGAGAAAATCAGTCTCAGTCTTTGTTGATCAGCCCTTGTATTTGATTTATGAGAGAAAGTAGTTATTTTTGAAGAAATGCCTGGATATGATGCTTTTTTGTTTTTACAGAAATGATAAAATGAGCAAAGGAACATCTACAAATTATGGTACCATTTTATTTTATTGTTTGAATGCTCACAAATGTGTTTCAGAATGAAGCTAGCAACAAAGATGATCTCAGAATCCTTCAAGAACAGATACAAGAACTTAGGGAAAAGGTGTTGCTTCTTGAAGAAGAAAATGAAAATTTGAAGTCAAAAACAGTAAGTTAATCTTACACATAGTGTATTTTTGTAAACTAGATGTGTATTTTCAGTGTATTAAATGTTACACAGTTTGACATGTATGTATTTATTTAAAAACCTTTGTGGTCCACAGGAATCAAAGAAATGGATGTACACAAAGTGTGAAGGAGCTCAGTCTTTGCCGGATCAGAGAGCTTTCACCAGATATCAGAGTGTAAGCATTCAACAATCTCCCGAGGTAAGTTCCGATTTGTCAAAGTACATATATTCAAAACATCAGATCCAAAGTTATGAAAAATGGCTTGTGCAGTAATGGCTTACATAAAAGTGAACTACTATGTGTTTCAAATGGGAAGAGTTCTCATCTGTAGCGAATCAGATGCATTAGAGCCTACACCATTGCCACCTCGTTATCCCCACTCTCTTTATATTTCCCTCTCTCTTGCACACTTGCGAGTGTTCTTGGCACTAGATGTAAGGGGACGCAAACTGAATTTTCGTAAGTTTTATAATGCGGTTGTAATCACAATTGCAACATGAATATTCATATATTACGCAAATGTTTTAAATATTTAGTTTAAAATTAATTATAGTTTATGAATTACTTATTTTTCTAATACAATGAAAATACCAGCGGTGGATCCATATAGCTGTGAATGTTATTTATGTTAAAGAGATAATTCGTCATTGTCATTGTCTTCAACGTCTGAGTACTGCAAATTTATGAGCATAGCTTCCAAAATCTCGCTATGTGCTATTTCTTTCCAAAAGTCGTCTTCTTGTAGTTTATCTGATGTCTCATGCAGTTTTCCCAGTCTTGTTGTGTTCCTTGTCAATTTCTTTGTGAATAAGTTGTTCAACGTCAGTCAGTTTGCAACATAATTTGAGCCCACATTAACTCTATTGGATTGTTCTAGCAGTAGTAAGGGGGATGGATCGCATCTCATTGATCCAGCTGACACACTTTTTCATGGAAGAGTAACTGAATAATACTCCTTTGAACTCTCTAGAGTAAATAGAGATTACGAACCATTCATAAACAACCAGACACGTTCTGCCAGACTAGCAAGAAGTGTATCGCTTCCTCTCATCGAATTTAACAAACACCTTGGCTTATTCAAAGTACATATTTCTTTTACCATGTCATGTCAAATGTTTATGTTTCAGTTCTGAGTAATTTCAAATATACGTTCACGCATACATGCCAGCCAATAATGATATTCATTACAGTGCTTATGTTGCGATGCATTGTTATAATACAATAATAATAATGGTACCTACTTTATTTGCTTGTATTAGGAAAACTATTTGAGCTAACAATATGGGGTTTTTAAATGTTAAATATATTAATCTCTCAAAGTATAAAATTGAAAGAAGCGTAGAGACAGTGAAGCACAACTTAGCACAAAAGTGAATCGAAAGATATTGACACATTGCTTCACTCACACTGTTTTTTCACAGGACATGTTTCAAGAGCTTTTGTTCTTATCATCAACTGGAACTCGACTAATGCAAATTGTACAGGTTTCCTCTTTCTCCGTATCGTTGATAGATGGCGTGATGTACTTGTCAAAGATGTCCAGTGGTGGAGTTTCAAAATTGATGACTCTATGATTATTTTTGTTAATGAAGATTTTTTTCTCATATGGAAAGTTCTATGGGGTGATTAACATATTTTATTAAAGGTGTTTCCAAGTTGATGTCATGTCTAGTATCCAAAAAATGAAAAGCCACTGTTGATTTTTCTGTTTCACCATTTTTAATGTTTCTTAAATGTTCTTTAGTTCTGATGTCAATATTTCTTTTTGTTTTTCCTATATAAATTTTAGGGCAAGTTTCACATTTGATCTCATAGATTCCTGGTTTTAACTTTGGTAGTAATTGAATTTTTTTTTGGGGGGGGGGCCTTTTAACAAATTTCTGATAAATTCTATTAATCTGGTATGTTTCAATTTATTCTTCAATGAATGTAGTAGGTGATGGATTGTTTTTAAGTTTATTACCAACTGCTGAAAGTAAAACAAATTTATGTATGGAATCAATTGGTGGTATTTCAAAATTCATACACGATTTCTGCTTTTTAAGATAAATATTTTCTGCCAAACATTAAATATATCATACCATTAAATTGGTTTAATAACACTGGGCAACAAAAAGATAATTGTTGAATGTTTCGAGCACTTCATGAGGCAATTCCTGCTAATTTTCAGTTGAGAAAAACAAATATGACAATGAAAAATTTTTATTAGCTCTAGTTTCTATGATATACACAAGGCAGAAGTATTACATATTAGCGGATTGAGAGAAAAGGATTCACTTAATTACATACATGCTAACAACAATGAAAGTGTATTTCATTCTTTTAACTTGTAATTATATGCTAAGAGTTCTAAATTGCTGGGAAAATACTTCGCAGATAGTCGTGTCTGAAGAGAATCATGTGTTGGGCTATTGACTTCGTCGTCTTTTAGCTTGCCTCTTGTGATGGAGTTCCGCAGAATCCCTATACAAAGACCAAGCATTACTTCATTCCAACGGCCCTGATATCTTTGTTCCATAACAGAAATGTCCTGATGCAATCTCTCCCCATGTTCATCACTAACAGCTCCACAACTAGGAGGGAAAAAGTCTAGGTGGGAGTGGAGAAAATGGATCTTAAGGGACATGTTGCATCCAAGGTTACGGTATTTTTGTAGGAGCACTGTCACCAAATGCTTGTAGTTGTCATCTATTTTGTTGCCTAAAACTCCATGAACCCTGAAGGCTTCCCAAATGCAGGATCCTTTACAAGTTCTCTTATTTGTGGTCCAACAAAAATGCCTTCCTTAACTTTTGCATCCCTTAATTTCCAAAATTTCTCTCTGATTGTGTTTTGTTATTTAACAGATGTGCCAACTCCCCCCAAAAAATTCCCCCCAAATTTAAAATCTTCACTCTAAAAAATGAAATGTCACTTTATCTTCAAAACAAGAGCTAATCTATCATTTTTATGGTGATTTTTTAATTCATTAGATGGAAATACATGTAAATTCAGTATTTTTAAGCCCAAAACATTTTCATTGTCGACCAGTGTTATTTAACAAATTTTTAAAATTTTTAATTACCCAGGGTGGTAAGTAAATATTATAAAAGTATAATCATGTTCTATTTTGTTAAGAATAGAAACATAATTTACATTTTTTAATATTTAAATTTTTGGCTCTTCTTTCTAATGTGTGAGGCAGCAAATTTTTGTAAGTCCTTCGTACTTTTTATACAACTACGATGTTTAATATGATTTCTTTAAATTTTATTGCAATTTCGTGCTGGAGGACATTCTTTTAACGTTACTAAAGTCATAACTTAAGTGTTTATTTACTTATTGTATATGTAGCTATATTGAAGAATTCAGTGCAGCCAGATTATCCTTGTTCCTCCACTGAATGCAGTGCTACCAACGGTTTTAGTTTTTCCTAAATTTCACAAACTAGCTAACTAGTTACACTGAACACACACAATAGTCCCTAATTTACACTAATTACACTAAGGGTGGCATTGCATTCGGAACACAACATCCATCTCAGCAGATTCTAATCGAATAATAAATGTAGGCAGGCCTCCTCATTATTAAAATAAAAGGATAAGTCCATTTTACTGATTTGTTGAGTCATTTCCTGATTTTCAACAATGTACGGAACAAATTTAAATATTCCAAGATTGCACAGAATAAACAACCCTCACTTCTAACAGTACAATAGCTATTTTTGCTGGACAGCAAGCCTACTTTTGTAAAGCAATAAAACCTGAGAGGAAACATGGTCAGTATTTTCCAAAACTGATCTGCTGGTAATTGCATCTACATGTATCTCTGCACTGATGTCGGGGGCATTTTTGCAGAGGTTGGCTACAAGTGTTACACATCTTTCCCATGTTGGCTGCAACACGAGAACCTGCAGGTTGTTTGCTTGCACATGCGTAGGTATACACACACCTTTGGACTTAATCAAGTACCTATAATTATTAAATTTTAGATGAGTCGCGTTTTTTACACATCTGCTTCACTTTCGTACCTATTTTGAGGACATGTTTCGCAAATCTTCGCTTGCATCTACGGCTCTTGTGCGACTGACGCTAGATCCAGCGGTGTGGGTAATTCTGGGGTTGTTGCTGCCATCTGTTGATTTAGTGATGAACTGAAATGTGGGATTCTCTTCTAGCGGGATTTCAAAGTTCATTAGTTGGTTTTTATGTTTTTCTATGTATATCCTCTCCCATATGACGAGTTCACTATGTTTTTGTACGTATTTTAGTAATTTTGTGCTATCTTCAATTTCATGATTTTCAGACCAGAAGTGAGCTGCTATTGCGGACTTATCAATATTTTTGTATCTTAAGTGCCTGAAGTGTTCTTTCTTTCTAGTGCCTATGTTCCTTTTTGTCCTTCCTATGTAAATTTTTTCCAGTCTTTACACTTAATTTTGTAAATGCCTGACTTTTCCTCTGGTTTTATCTTATCAGTATTATTACTGTGAAGTAGGTTTTTAATGTTGTAATTGTTTTTTGGTGCCAATGTTATATTGTATTTCTTGAATATTTTTTGGAACTTTTTTGTGGCCCAGGGGTGGTAAGTAAATTTAGCAAATCTAGTTTCTTGTTTTATTGGTGTGAGAGCTGTGATCTGTTTTAATTTCTTTTGAAGTTTGAATAATTTTAGTTTTTTATCTACAAGGTTTTTTCCATATCCATTTTTGATTGCAGTTTTTAAGATTTGATGGTATTCGTTTTGATATTCTTGTTGGCTGAGAGGTAGATTTACTAATCTGTGTGTTAGACTGTTGATGGTTGCATGTTTGTGTGGAATTGGGTTGAAACTATTTGCTTTGATGTAATTATCTGTGTGTGTTGCTTTTCTATGAATGCCAAATTCTAGTTTTTCATTGCCTTTTTTGATTTTAAGGTCTAAAAAAGGTAGAGTACAGTCCTCTTCAGTTTCTACTGTGAATTGTATGCTGGGTTCTTGCAGGTTGAGTAGTTTCAAAGCATCATCTATTAGTACCTATAACATTGGAACATTTCAAATAATAAATAATATGGCATTTATCAATTTAGTTGTTCAGATTGTGATTAGGATTACACTGGAAGGACCAAACGTAATTTAGAAACCAGAACAAAAGAACATTTTAGAAATATTAGGTATAAATAGACTGATAAATCGGCCATAGCAAATCATTTTTGGTTATTTACCTATGAAATAAATCCAGAAGTTAAATTATTGTAGCAATAAAATGGTCCAATAGATCTACTCTTTTGGGAGAGAATATTTATTTAGAAAAATAGAAACTATGGAATGAATTTTGAAATATAAGTTTGTTACATTTTCAGAATTTGCAGTATTGATGACAACATAATTATATTTCATGTACCTATTTGTTGCTTCACTGTTGTTAGCTTCTGTTTTTTAAGTGATAAAAAATAATGTTTTTAAAACTTTCTTTAAGACAGATTATAACTTTAAGATGTATTTCCAACAGGATCTCAATGAACAGAGCTACAAGAAATGTAAAGGAGCACAATATGTGATGACAGATTCCTCTTCCAAGATCAACTGTATGCCACAAAAAGTTTCTCGGGTAGGTAGAAACTTTGTAACTTCTTAGATTTATGCATCTTCAGCTAAAAGTCTTGATACTTTGAGTCTTAATTTTGTCAGCATAAATGTCAATATGATCACCAACAAAAAATTAAGTTTTAGTTAATTGATGGAAATTAGTAATTTCCTCATACCAGCCGTATATACGTTAATTTTTTTATGGATAGAGTCAACATGAAAAATTCAATGCCATGGCCGGGATTTGAACCACGGATCTCCTGGTTTCCAACCAGTCGCTCTAATCCATTGAGCTACCGTAGCCAACATGCCATCATGGCATTAAATTCTCCATTTAACTCGTATATTTCCCCGGTAAACCACTAGGGGCTATCGCATCCGAGATATACTGTTTGTGTATTGTATTGTATTTATTTCATCATTTGGAACATAATACATATGTTATAGGACACGTCAGTTCAAGATACAAAGATAAGTATAAAAAGTTACATAAGACTAAAAACTAACAGATACAGGATCCAACAAAAGTCTAAAGTAGAAAAGGAAATAAAAACAAAAGACATAGACCATAGAGAAATGCTATATAAAAGTAATTGTTCACAAATTTGGAGTTTACTCTATTTAATGATTTAGGAAGTCCTCTACACTATAAAAGTTTCTCTCCATTAAGAAATTAAATAGAGCCTTTTTGAATTTTGGTTTGGACTCAATATTCTTTATACTTTGTGGTAGTTTATTGAATAAATGTAGACCAGCATATGTGAATAATAATAACTCTTATTATTTTAGTTAATTGATAGAAATTAATAATTTCCTCATACCAGCCGTGTATACACTAATTTTTTGATAGATTGAGTCAACATGAAAAATTGAATGCCAATGCCGGGATTTGAACCACGGATCTCCTTAAATATCATGTTAATCAAGATAAAATTATGCAGAAATTGTCTTATTGAAAATTTCTTTGTGTGTACAATGTCGTAAGTATTAAGAACAGATCACTTTGGGATGACTTGGAATATGCAATATTATTTTGTGACAACTCAATAATTTCTTATGCGAAAGAAGATTATAAGAATAATTTCAAACACCTATAACAGACACTCTGACACAGACTGAATAGTCTGACTTTAGTTGGAATTGTTTTAACATGCTGTTGTGGAAGCTCAATGGTTAAGAGCAACTAGACATACATTGGGAGATCTGTGGTTCAAATCCTGGCTATGGCAGTGAATTTTTCAGATTAACTCTATCTTTCCAGAACTTGCCCTACACATGGGCATTCTTTTAAATACATTACTCCGGTTATTGAGTAATTAATTAATTAATTAATTAATTAGGATTAATTCTGTAGAATTAATTCCTCAATATAAAATTTAACATTAAAGGTTTAATGATAAAAATCCTGGTATTTAAGTACTTACAATAGTAAGTCGCCACAAATGTATATCTTGAATATGAGAACTCTAACTGGTTTTTGGGAAAATATAATGAGTCAGTGTAATGTTGGCCATGGTAGTTCAATGGGTAAGAGCGACTGGACGGAAAACAGGAGATCCGTGGTTCAAATCCCGGTTGTGGCATTGAATTTTTCAGTTTACTCTAATTAATTAAAAATTGTTATCTCAGAAGAAAATAATAATATCTATTCTTATTTTTCAGTCCAGGAAGAAATATAAAAAGACTTCCAGTGCTGCCAACATGGAAGGAGAGCTTTATGAAATAATGATGGCATCTCTCATCTACAGTCGATGTCAGGCAAGAGACATAAACTTCTTGTTGGCTGCTAATATGGAAGCTGCAGTTCCTCTTGATGACATTGTGTTAAGTTTAGTAAATAATGCACTCTTTATACAACTTAAACATTTTACCGCAAAGGGTAAAACTATATACGACTCAATGTTTCTTCAGCTAGTCAGTGACTTCAGTTTAATGAAATATTTTAAAGCGTATTTGAATATAAAAAAGAACTGGAATAAAAACGCTGATCTCAGAAGTTGTGGTGACTTCAACAATGCAATATTTGTGTTGTATACAAATGCACGTATGGCAGAAAAAGTGAATACAGAGAATGCAGCTTCACGTTGTGAAGAAACAAGTGACTGGCAGAGTCTCATATCTACAGGTGGTAAATGTGTGCAGGTTTCTCGAGAAACCCATCCTCACTATTATCAGTTTTTTGAGTCTCTTCCAAAAGATAGGGAAATTCTACTTGGCAGTGGAGATGGGGAAAATGAAAAAGAACTGATAGATGTAGTAAGGAGGTTACAAAACTTTAATGCTAAAACAGTTCCAAATGCTGCTGAGCGTCAGAAACTACTCAGGGATATGGTCTCGATGGAAGATCTTCCTGAATATGAACATTTCTTATCTCATCTTTGGATATTTACTGGACAAATGAACTGTCAGAAATTGCATTCCTGCATTAAGAAGGAACTATCTGATCTTTGGAACTCAAGTCACAAGAAAACTGAGAGTGTTTCCCTTCATTTTTTAACACAAATGCAAACTTGGTGGAGAGAAGAGAGTTATTTCCTTGATGGCTACACTGAATTCTGGTATGAAATGATTACAACTTTGGCTGAAAACATTTCAAAAGAAAAAATTCAAGAAGTGGAAGGACTTGGTATCAAATTTGATAAACAAGAACTTAACAAAGTACGTGCAATTGTTGAAGGTTGTGACGGTGTAGTTCGTATAGTGTCTAGTAACTCAGTTATGATGACTACACTTAAAGTGTATCAGGCTTTAAGCTACTGCGTACTTGTAGATGTTAGAACTCTCCAAGAGCGTGCAACAGAAATCATGTTGCTGTGGCGTTGGTGCTCAAAGTTGGTTGTGGTTGTGAATACAGAGGAAGATGCGGATGTTCTTCCTGAAACTGTTCCTGGAAGAACACTGGTTATTGTATCTAGAGACATGAGTAATGAAACATACGACTGCAGGGACAACTTTTGTATAGAACAGCTTGATGGATGCTCTCGTGCGCAAGTTCTGTCGCTGCCAATTAAGTTCCAAGGAAGTGAAAGCACTCTCTGGGACCTCCTAGGTAGTGATTCAAAACTTAATATTGAAGTCAATGGGGATCTGATACTTGAAATGCTGAAGGGAAAAAGACTGTCTCTTGGGAATGAACTTCCAGAGCTGCCCGAGTTCTACGTCCCACGAGCACTTCTTCTTAAGTGTGCCATAAAACAAAGTATTCTTACTGCACAAGTAAGTGCCACACTTGCTATAAGTGGAATAGATGAACATGACATTGACAGAATAAAGCCAGTTGAGGAAAGCTCCAGTAGTTCTGATAAAGTTGCAGTTTTGGCCATACAAGACGAAGAAGACTTCAACAGAATTAAAAGTCACCACGAGAACATTCATTGGCTGCATTACGAAAGTGAGGTTTTATATTGGAGAAAATCTGAAGGAGATATATCTTTCATTCGGAGATTTTTGGAGGACGGAAATTCATTTGCTTACAAAAATGTTAGCACAGTGGATGATATCGAGGGAAGTGTGGTGATACTTTCTGCAGAACCAGGCATGGGAAAATCAACACTACTTATTAACATAGCGAGGAATACAAAAACATCAAAAGACTCTTCCTTAGTGCTGCGAGTAAATCTTATAGATTGCATAAATGAACTACAAAAACTGCCATCAAATTTGAACATTAAACATGTGCACAGTTTTCTTCTGAGTGTCTCTCATACTCTGGAATTGGGTGGCATTTTCTCTGCTCGACTGTTTGACATGGACAATGTATACCTTTTTTTTGATGGCTATGACGAAATAAGTCCAGATTATACTGATAAAGTTTCCCATTTACTAAAATTACTCAAAGATAATAATCCAAAAAAGCTTTTTGTAACAACTAGACCAGAAATGAAACAGACCTTGGAAAACAGTCTCTCAACACTGGCTTACACACTGGAACCTTTTACCGTGACGGATCAGGAGAACTTACTGAAGAAATCCTGGGGAAGTCTGGTCATTGAGTGCCATCCAGAAATATTGCAGTGGTTTGTCAGTGAAATATCTGCACTCTCCAACATTATCAATGCAAGTAATCTCTTGGGCATTCCATTACAAACCATGATGCTGGCTGACATATTTGCAGATAAATTTATTACTCTAGCAAACACTGGAAGAGTATCTCTGCCAAATAGTTTAGATGCATCGGACATTTTTGAGCAATTTGTGGATAGAAAATTTAACATATACTGGCAAAAGAATAGAATAGATCTAAGTATTCCTTCCGTGAAGGAAAACTACAAGACTTTGAAGAAAGATTTTCTGGAAAGTCATATGCTCTCTGCAGTAATGGTAATCAATCCTTTTATGGAACTCAAGGAGGAATCTTCAACAAAACTACATGACATCATAAAGAGGATTGCTGATGGTCGAGAAAAGACAGGAATTATCATGGATATCGTTAATGGTGTTCCTGTATTTGTCCACCGAATGTTTGCAGAGTACTTTGCTGCTCTTTGGTTTGCCGAAAACTACAAAGATTATAAATCCTTTATAAAAACTATCCATTGGGATTCAACATACAGCGTAGTTCTAGACTTCTTCAACAGAGAACTTGCCAAATCTTGTGATTTACACATAGCAGTTTTGAATATGGATACAGACGTTGTCTTGTCAAAGGTAACAGAAAATCCAGACTTGGTAAATTCTGTTGATAAAGGTGGACGAACTCCGTTACATTTGGCAATTTTAAATTGTAAGAATTGCACTGAAGATTCTAAGCCAAGTACTATAGTGAAAATTCTTCTTGGTGTAGAGGTAATTGATCTGAAATGTGACAAAGTTCTAGGGATGAACCCTGTAGAATATGCAGAAAAGCTTGAAGTATCCTGGATTCATAGCATTCTTATAGCAAGAGCAGAGAAAGCTATCAAAAATGTACCAGATCAAATGGTAAGTGTTTTACAACCTATGAGATCTGTAATGCCAGAAATGAGGGGTTTCTTTGATGCTTTACAGTGGACTTTGGACAATATTCATAAATTGAATTCAGAACAATAGATGTATATTCAGTAATATAATAAATAAAAGTTGGATTTTAAGTTGAATATCTATTTTTTATTCCAATGTGTAAGGACTATGATACAGTGAAGCACAAAATTAATATAATTTTGAGTCGAACTAATACTCAATGCTCCACTTATTGCTAGTATTTACATAGAACTTGAAGTTTGGGTTCATCAAGATACCGACAGAGACACACCTCCAATGAGTTCACCAAACCAACATCCATTAGTCGACAACAGCTGATGATGTTAGGAAGATCCTAACGAAACGCGTTCTAGGTAAATACCAGAAATAAGTGGAGCATTGAGTATTCAACTCAAAATTATATTAATTTAATTTATAATGGATTTCTTCCTTTTCTAGATCTAAAGATAATAACAAATAATAATAAATTAAACTTTGGTATTCATAAGAAATCTACTCATATTGATAGTTACATAAAAATAAAAGTTTTAACCCTTTTTCACATAAATTTGCTGTTTTTAATAGTTTGATTTATAGATTAATAAATATAACACTGAATAAAGAAGAATCTAATAAAGAATATAAACATATTATTAATACTGCTTTAATTAATGGTTTTAATAAAGACTTTATACATAAAAAAATTGAAAAATTTAGCTATCAAAAAACTGTTAATGATATTTCTACCCTTAAAAAAATAAAAGAGGACTATAATTTTAAAAAATGTACTTACCATCCTTGGTTTAATAAACATTTTCAAATTTTTTTTTTTTAAAGAGTTTGATATAGCTTTACTTACACAAAATAAATATAGTATTAAAAATGTATTGCATTTCTCTAAAAAAGATAAAATTCCTAATAATAAAAAATCTGGTATTTATCAATTTAATTGTTTTGATTGTGATAAAGTTTATATTGGAAAGACAAAATGTAATCTAGAAACCAGAACGAAAGAACATTTTCATAACATTAAGTATCAACAGACTGTTTATATTTGATCTGCCCAGTACCATAAGAAGAGGTGCTTATGAGTACTCGGAAGATGTATAACTTAAGACAAACAGGCATCTCAGTTCTTAGTATGGGATAGAGTGAGCCCAGGGACATATTCAATGTGGGATTCAGGGGTTCCGGAGCCCCCTAAATGAATTATATCAAACTCTTAATTAATAGTTGAAATAAAACTTAGTGTAAAATAATTCTAAAAAGTTTATTCAAGCTTCTCATCTTAACGTCTCTATTCACTGTCAGGCAGACATGAAGTTATTTAAGAGATAAACAAACAGTGACTGTACAGCAGCTGTAGAAGTTGTTAAAATACACAATTAATGTCAATTACAATAATATATTGCAAAGTTAACCAATTCCGATATATTATAATTTGTTGGTTAGAATTCCCATATACTTAAAGGTATGTAAGTTTCTATTCCCTTTTTCATTCAAGGAGAACTAATACTTCAAATGCATCAATCTGTGGTTCGCTTTTTAAATATCTGATTACTGCTTATATACTGCCTCAGTGGCGTACGAGGGTGGGTAAAAAAGTAATGCCTCCTATTTTTTTTTTCCTTAAATAAGTAAGTTAAACATAGTGCTGAGATAAAAGGCATGCCAAAACAGATAAAGTTAGAACATTCTGGTAACATCTTGATTGATGGAGAGCGTTCGGTTTCTATTGTTCTGGAACAATCTGGAATTATCTGTGAGGTATTAAATGAAGTGACGACTCGCCAAGTGCAGTCGTAAACAGGAGTGTAACAAGAGAGTAGTAAACAGTTGTAAACCGATGTAATCAGAATGCTATTGGTAGATTGTGATTGTGTATGTGACGTAATTCTGCTTTTGTGATAACTGAACAGATTGTATTTCTACGGTAATAAAGAACATTTTGAATTTCTGCAAATTGAACTTTTAATTCTACGAACCCACAAAGTCACAATATTGCATGTGTGTGTCTGTTTTTTTTTTTTTTTTTTTTTTTTTTTTTTTAAGGCAGCAGCGTGGCTCAGTGGTTAGACTGCTTGGCTCTCACCAAAGTGGCCTGGGTTCGATCCCAGGCGACCGCAAAGTGAGATTTGTGGTGGACAACACTGTGCTGGGGCGGGTTTTCTCCAGGATCTCCGGTTTCCCCCACCATCTCATTCCACCGGTGCTCCAACTTCATCTCATGTATCATCAGTGTCACCGCCTGCAGTGCCGTATGTAGTAAAAGCGGGCGTTAAACACTACACATTTCATTTCATTTCGGGTAAGAGATATTTCGCAGATTATACCGAGAGACTAAAAAACGCCCGAACCGGCACATATAATGTTGATATGATCCTAATGGATTACATCGTCCTTAACAAACAAAATAATTTCATCATCATCATCATCATAATCATCATCATCATCATCATCATCGGCCGCGCTGTGGCTCAGTGGTTAGACTGCTTGGCTCTCACCAAGGCGGCCCGGGTTCGATCCCAGGCGATCGCAAAGTGAGATTTGTGGACAACACGGCACTGGGGCGGGTTTTCTCCAGGACCTCCAATTTTCCCCGCCATCTCATTCCACCGGTGCTCCAACTTCATCTCATGTATCATCAGTGTCATCGCCTGCGGTGCCGTATGTAGTAAAAGCGGGCGTTAAACACTACACATTTCATTTCATGTGTTTTTATTTTTTACTAACATAGAAACACATCTCTGAATAATTATTTATTAAAATCAAATAATTCAACTTAGATTATTTGGACTCCCCCCCCAGAAATTGATTTCTAAATACGTGCCTGAGTGAGCCAACTGCCCCCTGTGTACATAGGCAGAGGTTCTGATATGTTCATGAAAAGTTAAACTCTTTTCCAATGTCACTCCAAAGTATGTCATTGAACTTCCCCATTCAATCTTAAATTAATCGTTAAACGACCATAAACTCTAGGGATAAGTTAAGGTATGTGGTATGTGATAACACTAGAACCAGTTTGTATGGTTCTCAACGGAAATGAAATGAAATGTGTAGTGTTTAACGCCCGCTTTTACTACATATGGCACCGCAGGCGATGACCCTGATGATACATGAGATGAAGATGGAGCACCGGTGGAATGAGATGGCGGGGGAAAACTGGAGATCCTGGAGAAAACCCGCCCCAGCGCCGTGTTGTCCACCACAAATCTCACTTTGCGGTCACCTGGGATCGAACCCGGGCCGCCTTGGTGAGAGCCAAGCAGTCTAACCACTGAGCCACGGCGCAGCCATTCTCAATGATTTTTACTCTATTTTACTGCCCAATGTCCGGGATTAAATCTCCTCAAACCTCTGGTGTGAAGTGTGCTTAACACTAGAAGGACCACACCTGTCATTTTGGTGGATGCACTGCTTTAGAAGACTTACTTCTTGCTTATGTTTTCTTTCTACACTTCCCATGTTCTAATAAATACTTATCACAAACACGTCCATTAAGCATTTTGGACCTTTCTAAAAACTTGTACAAACAACTCCTACTAGAAGGACCGCCATCCATCATTTTGATGGGTATGGAAGTGTGAACAATAGTGTTCTGATCTGTCCACATCTGTTGTTGTTTTCCTGCGTGATTGGTTTATGGCATTCTGCAGACCCTTTGTCGATGAGTAAGAAAGCTTTATTGCCCAGGTGGCGCAATTTGTGCTACCACTTATGTATTTACGAGGTGTTGGAGCAAAAAGCTTTCCGCTGAAGTTATGGTCGAATTCCTGGGGACCACCATTTTTTAGGAACACAATGAGCAGAAACAAATTTGCTGAAATGTTGTGGTTTATGCAGTTTGATGAGAAGGACACACGTTCTCAAAGACTAAGTACAGATTGCTTTGCAGCTGCTACTCCTGTCTGGAACCCTTTTATTGCCAATTCCTTGCAGTGTTACATTCCAGTTGAAAATATCACTGTGGATGAGCAACTGTTTCGTTGCAAGGCTAGATGCTCTTTCATTCAATATATGAGCAATAAACCAGACAAATTTGGAATAAAGTTTTGGCTTGCAGCTGATGCAAATTCAAAGTATCTGGTGAATGGTTTTCCTCACCTGGGCACAGACGAGCAGCGCCCCACAGGTGTTCCTCTTGCAGAGCATGTTGTAATGCGTCTTATACAGCCCTTTGTTTTTGCAGGAAGAAATATTACATGTGACATATTTTTCCACAACCAAATGCCTTGCAGAAAGTTTGAAGTGTAAAAGTACAAGCATTGTGGGCACAGTAAAGAAATGTAGAAGGGAAATCCCTCAATCAGCAAAATCTGCTGCAGCACCTTTGCACACAACTGTACTTTATGTCAGGTAACATAACTCTGACATGCTATCAGGGGAAAAAGAACAAAAATGTGCTTCTTTTGAGTTCATTGCATGACACAGTTACTATAAATAAACATCATCCTAAAAAGTTACCAGAATCAGTGGCATAGTACAATAACACCAAGTACGGCATTGACGTCGTTGATCAAATGGCTCGACTGTACACAGTGAAATATGGATGTAGAAGGCAGCCTATGCATGTTTTTTTCAATGTGTTGGCCTTGGCAGCTATTAATGCATGGGTGCTCTATAAGGAAGTAACAGGTGAAAAAGTAAGCAGACGTCAGTTCATATACAACTTAGCAGAAGAGTTGCCTTCAGCATATAAATCCACAAGGGTACAAAATACACTTCCTAACACAGTACCTCAGCAGAGCAACATTTGGAAGACTTGCCAAATTGGCGGATGCAGAGGGAAGAATAGGAGCAAGCATTTATATAACAAATGTAGTAGTAGTAGTAGTAGTTTTATTCATCCGTTAAGTCAATACAATGACATTGGATACGTCAATACAAATATTTAGAACAATACAAATAATATAAGTATAAAAATAAAAAATAAGTTGCATCAAGTGTAATTAATAAGATCTAAGCATGAACTCATAAATATATATAGTTGCATGGCTCTACAACTACACAGCATTTAAAATGCATCACAAATATATACAATTATATGGCCAGCTACAGTGTATCTAGAAATTCACTTATATCATAATATGAATCAATAAAATTTCTTTCAACGATAGCTTGAAACACCTCATGGATTTTATGTTTTTCAGATTGGCCGGTAGTTTATTATACAGAGTGACTGCTGAATATCTAACTCCTTTGGAATAAAGTGTAGTTCTATGTGTTATTGTTCTTAAGTCTGTTTTACCTCTGGTGTTATGATGATGTATTTGATTATTTGTGGTGAAATTTTCAAGGTTTTGTTTTGTGCAAACAGTATATATACAGACTGGGCAGAGTCAAGATTTTCAACTCCTTAAAGAAGTTCCTGCAGGAGTCATATTTTTTTCCTGACATTAGGCATCTAACAATCCTTTTTTGTACTTTAAAAACCAAGTGACTGTCTTTACTATCCCCCCAAAATATAATGCCATATCTCATTAGACTTTCTGCATATGCAAAATATAAGGTTCTCATGTCACTTGCATACAACTCATTTTTTATTACTCTTAATGAGAAGTAGAATTTATTTAACTTTATTACTAGATATTTTATGTGTGCTTCCCAGTCTAAATGCTGATCTATCCATACTCCCAGAAAATTTGCTTCTGTCTTATAAGAAACACATGCACCATACAACTTGATATCAGGTTTGCCAACATTTTTATTTTGTTTGTGGCGAAATGATATTGCTGAAGATTTGTTTGTATTAATAATCAATTTGTTTTCAGCAAACCAAGTTTCAATTTTACTGGTTATGTGTTTTGCATTTTCATTTCCCTTTATTATAACATTTGTGTCGTCAGCAAACATAGTTACTCGAGTTGGATTTAAATAATTTGGGAAGTCGTTTATGAATATTAAAAAGAGAACGGGTCCTAGTATGGATCCCTGGGGAACTCCATATTTAATTTTTTTTCATTTTTGAATAGTGATTACGTACGACATTCCGCTCATCGACATTTGTGATTTCCACCATTTGTTTCCGATTTTTTAAATATGATTGGAACCAATCCCATACTATTCCCCTTATCCTATAATAGTACAGCTTTTGTAACAGAATTTCATGATGAATCATGTCAAATGCCTTGGTTAGATCTATTAGTAAGCCTGTACAGTTATTATCATTGTCAATAGCCTCCAATATATGATCTGTAAACTCAAAAATTGCTGATGTTGTGGATTTTCCTTTACAGAACCCATTTTGTGCAGGGTTAACTACATTATGCTTCTCCAAAAACGAACTAAATCTTACTAGCATAGCTTTTTCTACAATTTTGGATAAGGCTGGTAAAATCGATATAGGCCTGTAGTTTTCGACTTTTTCTCTATCACCTTTTTTGAAAACTGGTTTTACTTTGGCAATTTTAAGTACATCTGGAAATTGTCCGGCTTCAAAAGATTTATTAATTAAATAACTTAGTACTTTATCCAAAACACTACTGCAGTATTTGAACACTGTTATAGGTACCTGATCATGTCCTTCACTTGGTTTATTTTTTAGAGATTTCAGTGTTGTATTAATTTCTGCCTCTGTCACCGGTGTATGTTTGTGGAACATGTTTAGGCAATACTGATTACACATGTGTTAGGTGCTACGATGCTGTAGGTGGCTTTGAATGAACGAAATGAGGTTTATAAGTGTTTTTTCTACTATATACTGTGGTATTCAAAATTTTATGTTGAAACATGTTTGCTAAGCAAAGTTGTCCATTTCACAGTAGGTTATATATATATATTTGGATTAATTTTTAGGTTTCAACTTGCTCAGTTTCATTATAAACTTTATTATTTTTACATGCCTTCATATTCTTATTTGTATGATTTTATCTATCTTCCTGGCAATTATTATGACGTTTACTGCAGGTTTAAATGTGACGGGAAGGCACCGCCTATGGTCTATGACGCGAAAGCATTAGCCAATTAGAATGAGGGGGAAGGTAGTTGCACGCGGAGTGATACATGTCAGCGGGGCAAGGTTATATGAAACAGAGATCAGTGTTAAAAGCAACAGCCCCTCAGGATCGAAGCGTGGTATGACGTCTAGACGTTTATGGGAGCCCTAGCCAGTGGTTTAGTTGGACCGGAACGGTCTGGAACGTCGTTACGGAAAATATTTTCCGTTTGGAAGTTGCTGAATTAATAAGGTGAGTTCCTGCAAATATTTTGTTCCAACTAAATCACTGGCCCTAGCTATATACAAGCAACGAGTTTCGAACCCAATCCCACGATTTGCAGGTATACAGAAGTCACTTTCCTAAACGCCAGTGCTCCACATCAATAGATTTACGGGCATATGAAAGAACTGAGGAACGAAATTCTGGCACACCGTTGGCACTGATATGATCCTGGCATTTCACAGCGTTAACAAACATCAGTTTTAATAATTGAATTATTTAATTGGAGCATTGCAATGCGATTTACTTATAGCTGTCTGGAGATACAAATTTGTCTGTTGCTCTGAGGAGGGAATATGGGAGGGAAAAACAAACGAAATATCAGTGAGGAATATGGCGGCAAGCTTGTGGCTGGTGTAAAGTCGGTAGAAGCAAAAAATGAATGTTCACGGTTATAAAAAGTATCCTTAAGGCAAACTACTAAAACGTGGCGGGAGACAGATCGAGCATACATTGCTATAGGTGTAAAGCGATGGTATAATCTAATGTAAGTACATAGAAAAAGTGTTTAAAATCAGGTCTTCGCTTGAGTACATTCACTTTGAAATGTTGATAGCGTTCTCAGTATTCATTTATTAGGACAAGTTCACTTATTGGAACAAAATGTAATGTTAAGTTATCCTTGTGAATGTAATATAACGTAATACGTGAAGGTAACAGTCATTTTTGGTTATTTTGGCTAGACACGGGCATCGTCCTTCGAAACCGGCACTGACCGATGGTGTCCCAGTAGTCTGTAGTTTTACTGGCACTTAAAATAATTCCTGTGGAACGAAATTCCGACACATATAATGTTGATATGATCCTAATGGATTACATCGTCCTTAAGAAACAAAATAATTTCATCATCATCACGGCCGCGCCGTGGCTCAGTTGTTAGACCGCTTGGCTCTCACCAAGGCGGCCCGGGTTCGATCCCAGGCGATCGCAAAGTGAGATTTGTGGTGGACAACATGGCCCTGTGGCGGGTTTTCTCCGGGATCTCCGGCTTTCCCCGCCATCTCATTCCACCGGTGCTCCATCTTCATCTCATGTATCATCAGTGTCATCGCCTGCGGTGCCGTATGTAGCAAAAGCGGGCGTTAAACACTACTCATTTCACATCATCATCATCATCATCATCATCATCATCATCATCATCATCATCATCATCATCATCATCATCATCATATTTGTCACATTGATCTGTGTACAAGTGTGCGGAATAATACAAATGTATTTCTTGATCTTTTTGTGTATCTTTTATTATAAATCCTAGGAAGAACGTCAGTAGCATGTCTACCTTACATTCAAAATCTAACGAGTTCAAATCTCGGTCAGGGTGAGTTATCCAGATAATGCATTTTTTCAGGGCTTTCCCTTATCCTGCAAAATGAATGGTAACTCTAAGCTCTATGTACCCTGTACTCATTTGAACATCGTTTCATTCATCGTCCGATATGACTTCACGTTGGAGGTTTTCTCTTATCCTGAAAGATGAATGTCTGGTAACTCTAAGCTCTATGAACTCTGTACTCATTTGAACATCGTTTCATTCATCGTCCGATATGACTTCACGTTGGAGGTTTTCTCTTATCCTGAAAGATGAATGTCTGGTAACTCTAAGCTTTATGTACCCTGTACTCATTTGAACATCATTTCATTCATCGTCTGATATGACTTAACGTTGGAGGTTTTCTCTTATCCTGAAGGATGAATGTCTGGTAACTCTAAGCTCTATGTACCCTGTACTCATTTGAACATCATTTCATTCATCGTCTGATATGACTTAACGTTGGAGGTTTTCTCTTATCCTGAAAGATGAATGTCTGGTAACTCTAAGCTTTATGTACCCTGTACTCATTTGAACATCATTCCATTCGTCGTCCGATATGACTTAGCGTTGGAGGTTTTCTCTTATCCTGAAGGATGAATGTCTGGTAACTCTAAGCTCTATGTACTCTGTACTCATTTGAACATCATTTCATTCATCGTCCGATATGACTTAACGTTGGAGGTTTTCTCTTATCCTGAAAGATGAATGTCTGGTAACTCTAAGCTCTATGTACCCTGTGCTCATTTGAACATCATTTCATTCATCGTCCGATATGACTTAACGTTGGAGGTTTTCTCTTATCCTGAAAGATGAATGTCTGGTAACTCTAAGCTTTATGTACCCTGTACTCATTTGAACATCATTTCATTCATCGTCCGATATGACTTAACGTTGGAGGTTTTCTCTTATCCTGAAAGATGAATGTCTGGTAACACTAAGCTCTATGTACCCTGTACTCATTTGAACATCATTTCATTCATCGTCCGATATGACTTCACGTTGGAGGTTTTCTCTTATCCTGAAAGATGAATGTCTGGTAACTCTAAGCTCTATGTACCCTGTACTCATTTGAACATCATTTCATTCATCGTCCGATATGACTTAACGTTGGAGGTTTTCTCTTATCCTGAAAGATGAATGTCTGGTAACTCTAAGCTCTATGTATTCTGTACTCATTTGAACATCATTTCATTCATCGTCCGATATGACTTAACGTTGGAGGTTTTCTCTTATCCTGAAAGATGAATGTCTGGTAACTCTAAGCTCTATGTACCCTGTACTCATTTGAACATCATTTCATTCATCGTCCGATATGACTTAACGTTGGAGGTTTTCTCTTATCCTGAAGGATGAATGTCTGGTAACTCTAAGCTCTATGTACCCTGTACTCATTTGAACATCATTTCATTCATCGTCCGATATGACTTAACGTTGGAGGTTTCCTCTTATCCTGAAAGATGAATGTCTGGTAACTCTAAGCTCTATGTACCCTGTACTCATTTGAACATCATTTCATTCATCGTCCGATATGACTTAACGTTGGAGGTTTTCTCTTATCCTGAAAGATGAATGTCTGGTAACTCTAAGCTCTATGTATTCTGTACTCATTTGAACATCATTTCATTCATCGTCCGATATGACTTAATGTTGGAGGTTTTCTCTTATCCTGAAAGCTCAATGTCTGGTAACTCTAAGCTCTATGTACCCTGTACTCATTTCAACATAATATCATTCTTCGTCCGATATGACAACGTTGGAGGTTTTCTCTTATCCTGAAAGCTCAATGTCTGGTAACTCTAAGCTCTATGTACCCTGTACTCATTTGTACATAATTTCATTCATCGTCCGATATGACTTAACGTTGGAGGTTTTCTCTTATCCTGAAAGCTCAATGTCTGGTAACTCTAAGCTCTATGTACCCTGTACTCATTTGTACATAATTTCATTCATCGTCCGATATGACTTAACGTTGGAGGTTTTCCCTTATCCTGAAAGATGAATGTCTGGTAACTCTAAGCTCTATGTACCCTGTACTCATTTGAACATCATTTCATTCATCGTCCGATATGACTTGCCGTTGGAGGTTTTCTCTTATCCTGAAAGATGAATGTCTGGTAACTCTAAGCTCTATGTACCCTGTACTCATTTGAACATCATTTCATTCATTGTCCGATATGACTTAACGTTGGAGTTTTTCCCTTATCCTGAAAGATGAATGTCTGCTAACTCTAAGCTCTATGTACCCTGTACTCATTTGAACATCATTTCATTCATCGTCCGTTGTGACTTAACGTTGGAGGTTTTCTCTTATCCTGAAAGATGAATGTCTGGTAACTCTAACCTCTATGTATTCTGTACTCATTTGAACATCATTTCATTCATCGTCCGATATGACTTAACGTTGGAGGTTTTCTCTTATCCTGAAAGATGAATGTCTGGTAACTCTAAGCTCTATGTACTCTGTACTCATTTGAACATCATTTCATTCATCGTCCGATATGACTTAACGTTGGAGGTTTTCTCTTATCCTGAAAGATGAATGTCTGGTAACTCTAAGCTCTATGTATTCTGTACTCATTTGAACATCATTTCATTCATTGTCCGATATGACTTAACGTTGGAGGTTTTCTCTTATCCTGAAAGATGAATGTCTGGTAACTCTAAGCTCTATGTATTCTGTACTCATTTGAACATCATTTCATTCATCGTCCGATATGACTTAACGTTGGAGGTTTTCTCTTATCCTGAAAGATGAATGTCTGGTAACTCTAAGCTCTATGTATTCTGTACTCATTTGAACATCATTTCATTCATTGTCCGATATGACTTAACGTTGGAGGTTTTCTCTTATCCTGAAAGATGAATGTCTGGTAACTCTAAGCTCTATGTACTCTGTACTCATTTGAACATCATTTCATTCATCGTCCGATATGACTTAACGTTGGAGGTTTTCTCTTATCCTGAAAGATGAATGTCTGGTAACTCTAAGCTCTATGTATTCTGTACTCATTTGAACATCATTTCATTCATTGTCCGATATGACTTAACGTTGGAGGTTTTCTCTTATCCTGAAAGATGAATGTCTGGTAACTCTAACCTCTATGTATTCTGTACTCATTTGAACATCATTTCATTCATTGTCCGATATGACTTAACGTTGGAGGTTTTCTCTTATCCTGAAAGATGAATGTCTAGTAACTCTAAGCTCTATGTACTCTGTACTCATTTGAACATCATTTCATTCATCGTCCGATATGACTTAACGTTGGAGGTTTTCTCTTATCCTGAAAGATGAATGTCTGGTAACTCTAAGCTCTATGTACCCTGTACTCATTTGAACATCATTTCATTCATCGTCCGATATGACTTGCCGTTTGAGGTTTTCTCTTATCCTGAAAGATGAATGTCTGGTAACTCTAAGCTCTATGTACCCTGTACTCATTTGAACATCATTTCATTCATTGTCCGATATGACTTAACGTTGGAGTTTTTCCCTTATCCTGAAAGATGAATGTCTGCTAACTCTAAGCTCTATGTACCCTGTACTCATTTGAACATCATTTCATTCATCGTCCGTTGTGACTTAACGTTGGAGGTTTTCTCTTATCCTGAAAGATGAATGTCTGGTAACTCTAAGCTCTATGTACCCTGTACTCATTTGTACATCATTTCATTCATCGTCCGATATGACTTGCCGTTGGAGGTTTTCTCTTATCCTGAAAGATGAATGTCTGGTAACTCTAAGCTCTATGTACCCTGTACTCATTTGAACATCATTTCATTCATCGTCCGATATGACTTAACGTTGGAGGGTTTCCCTTATCCTGAAAGATGAATGTCTGGTAACTCTAAGCTCTATGTACCCTGTACTCATTTGTACATCATTTCATTCATCGTCCGATATGACTTAACGTTGGAGGTTTTCTCTTACGATATGACTTACTTGGAGGACGGTAATTTAAGGTCATGATTAAGGCCCGAAAGTTCACCAAAAAACAATACAACAGTTAGCAGTGACGAGGTTATATGCTACCTGCGTCTCGTAAACATAACGGAGGTTGTCAAGTGACATTTAGTCGCGCGCGTACGCGTACAGCAAGGTTACAGGCAACAACAGTCTATCAAGCTTAGTCACACGACAGATACAATGCCATAGAATATACTACACATTTATTCATAAATTATGCAAGACAATCTATTCCAGTTATATGTATATAAACAAACGAATCATTAATATTTACAATAATATATAACCCATGGCGCGACAGCCCTTAGTGGGCCAAGGCCTACCAACCCGACTGCCGGCCTGACGTCCACTTACGCACGGCAGAGGTGGGCGATCATCCAACCGATACGGGGAGGAGATGTGGTCAGCATCTCGGCATCCCCCAGCCAGAATGTTGGTTTCCATGACCAGGGCAACTTACCTAGCATAAGCTCCTCACTTTCCTCATGATGCTGAGTGGGCACCGGTCCTATACCCGGGACCTAAAATCCCCACCACATGGATATCGAACCCGGGCCGCTTTCCGTGGCCAAGGACCAAAGCATGCTGCCTTAGCCCGCTACTCCACAGCGCAGGACTAACATTTACAATGTACACAGTAAATGAAAAGCCAGTTCTTTGTGGAAATGCTTCATTATGTCTATGCACATGCCTTGTTACAGTGAATTTGAAAGTTTCAAACGAAAACAATTTTCTGTTCTCCTCCAGTCACGCTCTCATGGTTTAACTGGGGCAAATTTAAACCAAAATAAAGTGCTACTGTTTCCTTTTAGTGCATTACAAATTTGTCTTCAACGTTGTAGTTCATACCGAATTTTACACAGAGTGGAACATCCTATATTTTTCTGCAGAATGCGTTTTAGTTTCTGTTGCAGCTGTGGAAGTATTCCGTCTCTTTTGCACGAGTTGAGGAGTAACTCTGTTGGCGATCGTGCACAACTAATTTTGCGAATTTTTGGCTAAACTTCTGGGCTCCAGTCAGGATTGGTGGGATATTATTACATCCAGTCCAATTGTAATTGAAACGCAATTAATTGTACTACATTCAGATTAGTTTAATTGTTATTTTATTTGTTATATATTCTTGTTTATTATAATTATTAAACTATTGACTGTACTATCCACCAACGCAAAATAAGTCCCTGAAAGGAATGTGCCACCCTTACACAGTGGCATAAGGACAGCAAATGTGTGTGACAGTGAACGCATGCTACACAACGAGCAGAACCGTTGAAAAACATGCACCCTATTCATTCTGTACACCAAAACCGAGATTTATTCACAAAATTAGAAACCGTTAGAAGGGTTTTAAATGGTCTGTAACTGAACTGATAAGGGGTGTCATAAATCTGTTGAGGTTATAGGAACCTTATCCTGCTCCCCTGCGCTTCATTCCCCGGGGTCTTTTTGTGTGTTTGGAGGACTATAGTGATGTTTTGATGACATATCTTAGAATAAATAGACTCTCGTACGTTCAGATAATTTTTTCTGTTATATTAGATAAATAAAGCATTCAGTCGTTCACTTCACAACTGTATCTTAACTGTAATCATCAGAATAAATCGTAAAATCCTAGCATTTTTCTCACGTTGACGTCACTGGGCAGATTAGAGCGTTGTGCTTTTAGGTCAGACCAAAAGATAATTGTCACAGTCCTTTACTTGATTCTACTGTGAGCTGGTAGAACTGAATTCCCAACAATAGATAGTATGACGCTTCGCATGTATTAAAATTCTGCCGCAAAACATCATTTGTTGTCGCACATGAAATCGCATGCGTAAATGGACTAAGTTTTGTTCCTCCTACGCCCTCTATTAAAGGGCAAATACAGTTTAAACATGTTTGGGTCTTCTGAAATAACCGTTCACATTTGGGCTTTTGTGTCTTTATATTGACATTTCGAATACTCAATAATTCTGCATTATTTCATTTTATTGAAGTAGAACTTGTTGTCTGTGCAGTTATAGCTTTTCTCAATAGTAAATAGGTAACAGTAGGTGGTAACTTCTAACTTAATAATCTGTCTTCTTCCGCATTAAATAAGACGTGGATAGTCACAGAGAATAGGCCAAGGATTACAAAATTGATAAAGCTTATAACTTACAAGCTCCATTGTGTCATTATTTTAACTAGTGTTTGAATGAAGCAATCGTGCTTTTAAAAGCTTTTTCTATAGGTGCTATTGCTTGTAAAACTATGAATTTCATCTAACGCATTACCTAAAACTTTGATTAGCCTGGTGCAGCCTGGAGATCACTAAATGGAAGATGCAATTTCTCATAGCTTTAGTTTCCGTTGTGGTTTCCTCCCATGATGCCATGTTCTTCTGCTAATCTACTTCGGGATTGCTTGGCTTCGGTTTTTAGCATAGTGGAGTTCGGAGTAATCAGGAATTGAATTTTCAAACGAAAATTAAGTTCTGAAGGTAGTAATGTGTTCCTACCTTCAGGTAGCCGAAGATGAAGGCGAAGAACCTGTCGAACTTCCTACTGAAGATGATAATACGCTATTATTGTCGACTTTGGCCGCACAATTTCCCGGTACTTGTGGCCTCAAATACCGTAACCCAGAATCACGAACTATGAGAGGAGTTCGTTTGGTGGAAGGAAGATTACATCCTCCAGAAAATGGTTGGGGAAATTGTGTGTATTTCTGTGTGTTTCCGAAAGGTAAGACATCATAGCATTCTTAATTAATACCTTTTAAGTAGGTCATTGAGGTTATATAGAAGTCAGGCTGGCCCATATCGACTCCTAAGTAATACTTTCTTTTTCTGTTGTAGAAAATAAACGTAAGTCAGATGATCACTTGGAAAACTCGACAGCCAAGACAAAACGTATGGAAACAATGTTAAAATGTTCAGATTTAATCGTACTTGGCTTGCCATGGAAGACTACAGAAGAGCAGCTGAGAGAGTATTTTGAATCATTTGGGGAAGTGCTGATGGCACAGGTAAGCATTGTTTTTACTGAATGGAAGATGTTAATAAACCTATGTGGTTGCATTTTGAGGTATGACTTTCAACATGGTATATTTCTATAAATTAACATTTTGAATTGCAGTATTGAATTTAGCAGAAGGAAACATTTGGTTTTTTGGCTTTTATAACATTTAAAAAAAACAGAAATTAAAATAAGAAAGTACGTAATGTCATGCAAAGTACGGATGCAGTTAAAAATGTTACATAGTAATCAAAAAAACATCTTTCCAGTGAGAGGTGAGCGAGTTCAGTGGACAGTGCCATTCAGTCGTGAGCTGTGTCCCAGTAATTCGGTAATGATTTGTAACATTTCTAATATTTCTAAGGAGAAAGTGAGTCTTCAGGGAAATAGGTATGAACAATGTTTAAACACTGGGCTCCAGTAGCTGCAATGTTATTGCTACAACACAAAGCTGGTAGCCCTGGTTGCTTGTAAATGAGCTCCAACTTTTTTTGAAATGTTCGTACATATCTTTATGAATGTGACATTGTTTAGCATTTAGTATTGACTTTATGGTTACTCAGTCATTGTTACTAATATTTCTCGTAGTTTTATGGAGTGCATATTTTTTGTAGTTATGTATGTGCCATTAAGGTAACTGCGTTTGTGCAGAGGATCAGGTGTTAAAATTCAAACACTTCAAGTGGATTTAAGTTAGTGGTGGTTTAATTTAACAAGTGTATGTTTTAGTACCAGTAAAGTGTTTTAAGCATTTTTTGGTGCAGTGTGTTTTATTACGTTGTGAAGTAGTTGATATGCAGTTCAATCAGTTTTACGCTAAGTAGCCATATCTACTAAATCATCTGATTTAAATGCTCATTGTGTGAGTTAAGACACCTTTTGTAAGCTCCTGTTTCCACTACCTTCTTCTGTTTGTGTTAGTGTAAACTGTAAGTATGAGTGCTAAATCATGTGTATGAGTGTAAACTATGATGCTTGTAGGCATTAAGGTAGGTCAGGGTGTGTTGTGTGTTCGATGTTCGTGTTGGTTTCATTGGTTATGTGTAAATACAAATAGTGATAAGGTGAGCCAATGTGATCAGTGGTTTTGTGAATTGAGTAGTTATAAAAATACTTGTGAAACAGGAAGAGACCATCCACCAATTACACAAGGACCTAGAACTTGCTAGAGAAATTTCAAGGAGACTTACTTCCTCTACTGATTTGGAATATAAATTGCGTGTGTTTAAGTTGGTGAGGGAGAAGATGGCGCTCTTTTGGGGATGAAGGCTCTGTTGAGCTGAGCAACAGGTTTAGTGCATTAGGAACGATGACTGATGCTCAGTCTGCAAATCCTCCTGAGCAAGATGGAAATGCAGTGTTTGCCAATAGAAGTAGGGTGCTGTTGCTTGGTAGTGGTTCCGGGAGGGGGATGGCATCTTGGATATTCTTTAGAACATGTCCCATAAGAAATTTTGTCTAAGTCCAACATCGGATGCACGCACGAGGACTGACGGAACCTGTTGAATTGGCCACACAGTTGTAGTGCTCCTGACATGGTTATTGGCGTAAGCTTCTGTTGCCAACCTTTGTACCATCACCCAATCATCTGTTTTGCAGATGTTCGAAACTTCACTTTAGCAATGTAGCAGCTTAATTGTAAAATCTGAAAATGAATTTTCCACCGGGGCCCTGGCATTCAGTAAAGAAAGCTATTCTTTGGAAGTTCTATTTGAAAACAATGGCTTGATTTATAAGTTTTATTGATCTTGCGCCTTTATGTGAAAATGAGGAAAAGTGCATGCAGTTTTCCTATGACAAACATTTATTAAGAACTAGAATGTTGTGCCAGGAGTGCGATGCCGTCCTACATCCTGTAACAAAATGGGGTCAGAAACTCCAAATATTTTCCTGCAGTAGAGGACATAATGAGCAGTTTTTGGAGTCCATTGCTAAAGGTACGTGGTTTGAAAAAACAAAATTGCCACCTGCACAAATGCTCTTGATCACATACAGTTTAGCCAGCAAGCTGTTTTACGAGCAAGCTGTTGTGCAGTGTATGTTCATTGACTACAGCTTTATTTATTTATATATTTATTCTTTTTTAAATGTAGATTTTTTATTACTTTTTGTGATTTACGTTCTTCAAAGGTAAGTCATATTGGATGATTCTTTTTTAAATGTAGTTAAGAAAAAGTAATTTAAGTAATATCAAAAGTTTTTTTTTTTTTTTTTTTTTTTTTTTCAAATGCTAGGCTTTGGCAATGAAGCCTTTAACTCTCTTGCTCTCCAATATTTCTGTGTAGTGGGTCCGGCAGGTAGGGCTTCCAGGTTATAAGATGTTCTTCAGTAATTTCCTCTTCTTTGTTATCAAATGCTAGGCTTTGACAATGAAGCCATTAGCTCTCTTGCTCTCCAATATTTCTGTGTAGTGGGTCCGGCAGGTAGGGCTTCACAGGTTAAAAGATGTTCTTCAGTCATTTCCTCTTCTTTGTTATCAAATGCTAGGCTTTGGCAATGAAGCCATTAGCTCTCTTGCTCTCCAATATTTCTGTGTAGTGGGTCTGGCAGGTAGGGCTTCACAGGTTAAAAGATGTTCTTCAGTCATTTCCTTTTCTTTGTTGTCAAATGCTAGGCTTTGACAATGAAGCCATTAGCTCTCTTGCTCTCCAATATTTCTGTGTAGTGGGTCCGGCAGGTAGGGCTTCACAGGTTAAAAGATGTTCTTCAGTAATTTCCTCTTCTTTGTTATCAAATGCTAGGCTTTGGCAATGAAGCCATTAGCTCTCTTGCTCTCCAATATTTCTGTGTAGTGGGTCTGGCAGGTAGGGCTTCACAGGTTAAAAGATGTTCTTCAGTCATTTCCTCTTCTTTGTTGTCAAATGCTAGGCTTTGGCAATGAAGCCATTAGCTCTCTTGCTCTCCAATATTTCTGTGTAGTGGGTCCGGCAGGTAGGGCTTCACAGGTTAAAAGATGTTCTTCAGTCATTTCCTCTTCTTTGTTATCAAATGCTAGGCTTTGGCAATGAAGCCATTAGCTCTCTTGCTCTCTAATATTTCTGTGTAGTGGGTCTGGCAGGTAGGGCTTCACAGGTTAAAAGATGTTCTTCAGTCATTTCCTTTTCTTTGTTGTCAAATGCTAGGCTTTGACAATGAAGCCATTAGCTCTCTTGCTCTCCAATATTTCTGTGTAGTGGGTCCGGCAGGTAGGGCTTCACAGGTTAAAAGATATTCTTCAGTCATTTCCTCTTCTTTGTTGTCAAATGCTAGTCTTTGGCAATGAAGCCATTAGCTCTCTTGCTCTCCAATATTTCTGTGTAGTGGGTCCGGCAGGTAGGACTTCACAGGTTAGAAGATGTTCTTCAGTCATTTCCTCTTTGTTGTCAAATGCTAGGCTTTGGCAATGAAGCCATTAGCTCTCTTGCTCGCCAATATTTCTGTGTAGTGGGTCCGGCAGGTAGGGCTTCACAGGTTAAAAGATGTTCTTCAGTCATTTTCTCTTCTTTGTTGCACCTAGGACAATTTGGACTTGAATAAATTCCTATTCTGTGTAAGTGTTTGGCCAAATATTCATGTTCCATAATAAGTAATCTAAAATTTGTACTGTAGCTTTACGTAGAGTTTCTGGAATAATTTCTGGATTTTTAATTAAAATGTTCAATTTTTTATCTTTGGCTTTGTTAGATATTGGTTTTGTTTGTTTTTATATTTGTTTTTGATTAATCTTTTTATGGATGTAAAGAGTAAGTTTTTACTTTTGTTCTGAATTAAATTTGCACCTTTATTGGCTGATATTCCACAATTTGCAGGTATCCACTGTAATATAATTCTTTTCTGTAGTTTTTGAATTTGTTGGATCATCTTGTGACATTCTTTAATTTGCATTGACATCATTTTATATGAACCTATTGCATATAATGCTGCTTTAGAATCAGAAAGTATGACAGCATTTTTTAATTTATCTATTCTGTATGGAAGGTGTTGGAGTGAAATGTGAATAGCCGTTACTTCTGCATCAAAATTTGTTGTGTGGTATCCTGCTGGTTGATAGAATGAGAACAGTGCACACTTAACTCCTGCTCCTTAGTTGTTGTTCAAGTTAAATCCATCTGTGTAGATATGTAACCATTCTTCAGGCGCGTGTCTATTGTTCACAGTTTCTAATGCTAGTGCTTTTAGTACAGGTTTGGAAGTTTCAGTAACATATCGAAAGTTAACTTTTTAAAAGTATAAAAGTAGTGTAGTTGTTAGATCACTGTTGGCAGTGCTGAACATTTTTGGACTTAATTTTGGACAAAAAAATTTAATTTTGGAAAATTTTGGACAAAATTTTGTCGGGGGACTTGTAAAGAAGAGCCGGCATCTTTACTCAAGAAGGATTTGGTTCAGAAGTATGATGTGAGCATTTTTTAAGCCCAGTGTTAGTCTCGCTTATGTAACAAAGGATCTGGTAAAGCTTGCTTCTAGTTTTATCAAGAGGTATCATGTTGTGGTAGTGGGTGGGCCAGGTAGAGATAGTAATTAAAGGATTAAAGATGACCTAAGGTACATCAGCAAAAATAGCAGCCATACCAATGGCGGCTGGTGGATAAAATTAGGAGTATGCTACAAGCTACCAATTGTTAAAAAAATTACTTTAGGTCTTACTTAATGTTGAAGTATGAACTCCATGGGGTGCTCCTTTCTATTGCACAACTTATCAATGACTCTGTTAATGACTCAAGCTTCAAGTCTTGCAATGAACTCTGTTGTTAAAATCTTCCATCTTGGAGGCAATACTCTTCTCCATTGACAACATAATGCGATCGATTATATGTGATAGCACATATCTGTTTTGTTCAACTTGCTTGTTATGTTTCAGTCTCGCCTCCTGATATGCACGGCTTAACTGTATTGCAATGTTTATATTGCCTAAAGCAGTTAAATCTAGTACATTATTTAAATGCTTTACGTTTTGTTTATGCTTACTAATAAGCACCATTAATATCTTTTTCATATAACCTTGCCCCGCTAAAATGTATCACTCCGCGTTCAACTACCTTCCCCCTCATCCTAATTGGCTAATGCTTTTGCGCCATAGGCGGTGCCTTCCCGTCACATTTAAACTTGCAGTAAACGTCATAATAATTGCCGGGAAGATAAATAATCATACAAATAAGGATATGAAGGCATGCAAAACTACAAGTTTATAATGAACTGAGCAAGTTGAAACTAAATGACTGAGCAATGAAACTGAAAGAGTTTATAATGAAAGGCCTTTGGCCTTTTCCACTGGGATTTTTTAAACCAGCACACATACCTTGCAAAAATGCTTGTCTTTCAGTAAAAGTCGTGTCATGCCATACCTTACTTTTCGCATGTTCTTCGTGTATATTTTGTGATTTGTATCTCGGTACAGTCTGGTTGTCCTTAAATAACGTCTTCGTCACACAGCAATATCGCCTCTGTCTTTTAGCACATTTTTCTTGCCTCTTTTCATTCACAAACCCCAGCTGTATAAGCAATCTGCTGAAATTTGGTAAATCTGCATTCTCATTTACAGCAGACGAAATGTTACTTATGTTAGGGAGTTGGTTTCTAAAGAAAAAACTATGCACATGACGGCGCACAACACTTTTCATGTATTTTCTCTGAGCACGCACTTCTGTTTATTCCTGCTTTTGTCTGGAGTGGTAAGATTTCCTGTTTTTCACATTGCGATGTTCCTATGGATCTAACACTCACACCTGTAACTTCAGAGCACAGCTGTTCGACTTCTCTCACTGACAAAGACGGATTCTTCTCTGTGAGTGCATTAAATACATGCACCACATTTCTTTTTTTTCGCCTGTTTGTAAAGAATTATCCTTGCGATACTTCAGCGAAAAACTGGCGGTAGACTCTGCCTTTATACATATAATAAGTACACGCACAATAAACGATCAGTAAAATAATTTAGCTCTCGCACTGGGGACAACACACAGTCGAATGGCGATATATGACTAATCCAGTTCAGAACAAAGTCAGTGATAAAAGTCAAACAAATGTCACCACTACCGCTAAATCACGTGCTATCGTGCCATGTGCTTGAGAGCAAAGGAACCTCCTCTTTACTTCGTTTAAGAATTAACATGCATTTCACATAAATCAACTCTGTTGCATAATATATTTTATTAAAATAGTTACGAAAATATAAATTTGACAATTCTCTTCCAACATATAAAGATATATCACCATGTTAAATAACGAATTAATTTTTACCGCACGACAGTCATTACCACAACAGCAGCCAATGAGAGGTGATTAGATCACATGACTGTTAAGAGATATGGGGCAAGCTTATGCGAAACAAGGATTTGGTGACCTAAATCTGTCACTCCCAGTGTGCTCCAAGCATCATTGTTTCTGAAGAGCAGGTATGGAAAGCAGAACAGAGCATTTCTTTCTTGGCATCCACATACCCACTTATGCTCATACACTTTAGGGTTAAAATGCCTGATGTAGGAATTATTTCTCCCTGCTTTTGCACACTGCATTATAATTAGTTCTGAAGTTTGCCTACCCTATGCTTGATTTGCACTATTTCCTCATGGGTTCTTCTAGAGAAAGGTTAACTGATTAATCTGCTCACTGAATTCATGTTATTGCACGCAAAAGACATGGTGATACCATCAACCATAAGATTATAACTGCACAACTGTTTTCAGTAAGACAATAATTCATATTGTAAATAACAAAAGCCAGTAGTGCCAACATACATTCCTGACTTCCACCTGCAAGCAAATACCTGCAAAAGCACTTCTAGCGGTAGTAGTTTACTATAACTACTGCAGATGGCACTGAAAACACTACAGCAAGGAGCAGAAGCTTCTGTGCTCCGTTTGGCCGTAGCTCAATCCCAGAAAAAACAGCCAATCAGAGGAGTGTTCTCAAAGCAATGCACCACTATGTCAAGTGCGTTCATTGGACAGCATCCCCGCAAACACACAAGTCTTCGGTGTAGCACAAATAATAGTCACGTGTCGCTTTAAAGTGTCTGACAGCTATCCTTGCTTCTTGCTAGCGCGTATAAATCTGACAGAAGCAAAGAAAACTGTAAGACATTCGTTTTGTGCTGTAGCACATAAGCACGAGCCGCGCCTGAGCCATACCAATGTGAAGTTTTTGGGTATCAAAAATCTACTATACGTACATATAATTCTTCTGTGGTCGAGAAGTAAGCTCTGGTTCCTGAGGTGCAGGTTCAAATCCAGTGAAGATGAAGTCCTTAGAATAGCTTCCTTCAGAAGGGAAGTAAAACCAGTGATCTATTGTCATAGATTTGCACCACATAAAAACCTCAAGCCTGATAGAGACCTCTGAGCAAAATTAAACTGTCTTTCACATCCAGTATAGAAAGCGACACTGAAAAACACAGTAGTTAGAGAACATTATAAATAAAATTCTACTTATTTGTAACATTTCTGCTGTATATTTACTTTTTATGTATAATTTTCTTGTGTTTTGATATTTTGGTTTTATTACATGCATTGTAATTTTTCATATAAAATTAGGATTGTTTTTCTTTTTCTGTTAAATTGACAAGTTACCTATAGCTAAAATGTTCTTTCATTCTAGTTCCCAAATGACATTTAGTTTTACTAATCCAAAGTATTAAATTAATAAATGCCAAATTTTTTATTTGAAATGTTATTTTAGAAGAGGTAGATAATTGTTTATATATATATTTTTCATTTTGAAGCAGGTTAATCCCCTTGAGTCAGTTATCTGTGCTGTTCTGCCATCTGTTTCCTCTGTAGAGCGGTGAATGTGTTGTGAAGGATATACCAGTTTAATTTGCTAATAAAATCATTTATTACTCAGGATATTTGGCTAGAAAGGGTTGCTGACTTAATTTAAAAATTGAATTAATTCCATACTAACAGAGCAAAATCTTAATTGCTGTACATTTGAGAGATATAATCACCTCAGTCGCAAAAGCGTAGAATATTAAATGATCTGATCAGTCGAAGAGTAAATCTGAGAGTAAGTGTTTTGAGTCTCTAATTCATGCTCCAAGCCTCTCTTAAACAATGCCTATTATTAGTTAATTGATGGAAATTAATCATTTCTTCACATTAGCTGTATATAGGCTAAGGTTTTTGATAGTTAACATGAACAATTCAATGCCATGACCAGGATTTGAACTACGAATCTTCTGGTTTCCGTCCAGTCATTTCCTGTGGAAACCAGGAGATCCATGGTTAAAATCCTGGCCTTGGCATTGAATTTTTTATGTTGACTCTATCAAAAACCTTAGCCTATATACGGCTAGTGTTAAGAAATGATTAATTTCCATCAATTAACTTAAATAATAAGAGTTAAATGATGAAGCCTGGGACTCAAGTACTTACAATAGTAAGTTGCCACAAACAGTGTATCTCGAATACAAGAGCTCCTAGTGGTTTACGAGGGAAATATGAGTCAATTGGAGAATTTAATGTGACGGCAGGTTGGCCATGGTAGCTCAATGGGTTAGAGCGACTGGACAGAAACCAGGAGATCTGTGGTTCAAATCCCGGCCATGGTATTACATTTTTCATGTTGACTATATGAAATGCCTATTATTTCTTCTCCCACCAACTTTCATACATTACATGGGCAAGTCACAAAAATACAACTCTAAGTTGTTCAGTTCTGGTAGTTTTATATTTTCTCTTTTTCTGCAGAATATCTAGGTCTGAGTGAGTATGCCTTCTGCATTTTTGCCTTCCATAAAACATGTTTACAACCCAATGCTAATTTCTTGTCTGTCCCTTAAACTCGCTTAACAGCCTCATCTGTGGACCCTCGGTTAACTTTAGGCGTCCTACTTAAGATTGATTTAACATACAGAAGTTATTTATTGCAGCTATTTCTATTTCACTATAATTTGTTAACTTAATTATGCATTCTTTCGGTCAATAAATATGGTATAATGTAAAGAGTTTGCTATTTTTCTAAAAAAAAAGTTTCAATTAACAAAAGAACAAAATTTCTCATTTATCAATTTAATTGTTTGGATTGTGATAAGGTAAAACTAAACATCTGTTGGAAACTAGAATGTAAGACCATTTTAGCAATAGTAAATATAAACAAATTGATAAATCAGACATAGACCATTTTTGGTCATTTATTTATGAAATAAATGCAGAGGTTAAATTATTGAAGCAATAAAAAGAAACACAATTTTGATGGTTTAAGAAAACACATTTATTTTGAAAAATATTTGCGTAATGAATTTGAAATATCACCAATTGGTTCTGTCAGTGATTTTTTACTTCCAGTGATTGACAAGAAACGTCACCTAGAATCAGTTGCAGTAATAATAGTACCAAACAAATTAGCTGATTTTGCAAACTTTGCAGAACTATCTGTTCTGATACATAAATTTATCAAAGATGGGAAGTTTTGGCACTAATTGTTAATGTCAGTCTGAGTGACTCAGTTAGGTGCTGGCCTACTGATCACAAAGTCACAGGTTCAAACCAGGTCCAGGTTGATGGTTACTTAAAAATGGCATTCCCATGACTGCGAATGAACTGCAGTTGGAGGCATGACTTAAATTAAGTGAAGCCCTCTAGCTTTCCCTCTCTACCATCATTTTAGCTTGCCTCTCCATTGTGGAGGCTGCACTGGTCAACTTGTCACTCTCTTTCGCGTTCACTGTTAGATCCGCCTTCTACATTTTCTTCCAAATCACTGTTTTGTTCTTCAGGGTTTAAAGAAACTGATTCCATCTAACATGGATTTTCTGATGAATAGCGGAATCTGTAAATGAATCTACTTCAATTCTAGGCTTCTTTGGCTTTAATTTGCCATCTGGAGTGGAGAAATTCAGTTTACCCTTTGCAGTGGACAATCTGTGCTCTTTTAAAATGTTTCTTATGGTTCTTGCTGAAATGCCAGTTGCTTCGCTCGTCATTGCCAGTACATTAACATGTTGAATGTTAAATCTTTCTTTCATGTTCTTGGAATACTGGCCAACATTATTTCCTATTTCACAAGCCTGACCTCTGAGTGGCCTACCAGAAATGCAAGAGGACTTTGAAGGCTGACAATTCATTTTTCTGGATGTTCTTAATATGTACTGAAAATCAAAATAGCGTTAAAATACACATGTTTTATATGGTTTATGCATAGATGTGATATCAAGTTCCAGGAAACAGAGATCCTCTATAATACAGCCCATTCTCTCACCAAACTTTATCGGGAGGCTATTGAAATCTTCAGACACAAACATAATTTTAACAGGAAGGAGGGAGCAGCAAATTTGCATAAAACCTGATTTCCCATGTTACAGAACACAAGGACGAAACACGAGCTGCACCAACTGAGACATAGGCCTAGCAGGCAGTCTTGTGACTGGCGGACATGCAGCCAATAGGAGGGAAGTAGGCGGTCGCCTTCCCGCATATATATAATTGGTGCACTATGCCGGAGCCATTCTAGTTTGCCATGAATCTTCTGATGTTCGATGCATGTACTAACGAAATGTCAGGAACTACAGTTTTTCCTACCAGTAAGCCCGGAAACTTCTACATCTTACTGGTTATTTATGAAAGTTTCACGGGTGATCAGCTGTATCAATGTTAGGAATGTCGTGCTCCATGGTATTCCTCAAGAACAGCTAAACCTCCCCATATATATGTTTGATTAAATGAACACTTCTTGACAGACGATAGATTGCTATCCTCAGTAGATACATTACTTGAATTCTCTTTCCAGAAGAAGCAATAATAAGAGTGGAAGAAGATTTTACAGACATTTTTAAAAATATTGAGATTCTGTTCCGATGTTAATGAAGAAGATTTTAATAATTGGTTCTAAATCGACATTGATAGAGGTTATAAACTGATTACAGAGAAAGACATTATTACATCATGCAGTGTTACTGAAAATGAAAGTATTGAGATTCAGACAGTGTTGATGAACCAGCTGTGGTTACGACCCATGCACAAGCAGCAACAAACAGAGAATATCAAAAACAATATCAGTCTATCAAAAACATAGAAAGATTGATGCTTTATTTTGAGAGTCAAGCTGACACATTGCCAAATGTACTTCTAATGGTAAAGTGGATGCGAGATCACGCTGCTCGTAAGTGATATACTAAACTGAGACAGCAGAAGCTCACTGCCTCTTTTTAGTACAGACTAGTTTGTAGTACAGTACAAATACATAGGGTATTACAGTACATACAGTGTATGTGTTTTTAGATGAAAGTATGCCAATAGTAATTTGTAAATTCCATTAAAAATATTTTGATGATGTACATGTTTATTACTAAAATTAGGCAAGTGAGTCAACCTTGTATATACTTTTCTCCACTTACAAGTTTTTTATGAAGACTAGTTTCTGGGGACTTCTCCCCTATCGTCAGCTCATTGAGTCTACCACAGAACTGACGATAGGGGAGAAGTCCCCAGAAACTAGTCTTCATAAAAAACTTGTAAGTGGAGAAAAGTATATACAAGGTTGACTCACTTGCCTAATTTTAGTAACAATGGCACTCCACTTTCTGAAATACTTCTTTTTATTCTATATACATGTTTATTGTTTTTCCGTCATTCTCTTGATAACCCAGAATTTTGTTAGCTCGGATTGGCCCTGGTCCTAGTTGATCAGGGTAAACAAGGTTTTACTATGTTATGTATTTAAGATATTGTTGTGCCAAATGAAATGTTTATCTTATTGCTTAACTGGTAAACTGCAACAGATTGACAAAATCTTACTATACAAAAAATGTTTTATCTCATTAAAAAGATGCATTTTGTCTCTGTTTTTTAAATGGGAATCAGTTTTGAGAAATTATTTATTGTTTTGAATTTTCAAATGCTTACATCATATTCACTTGACCCCACCTCTTTTTTCTTTCTGTTTTTAATTCCAAAATTAGGGGTGGTTCTTTCTATAGGTGCTAACTTTGTAAAATGTATTGATTTGAATAGAAGCAACTAAAAAAATAAGCTATTTTATTTAACCGCTTCATCGATGGCCATTTAAATCCTTCAGGGGCCGGAAACGGATACCCAATAAACAGAACAAGACATTTAAATTGTTAAGTGCTGTAAAAATGCATCATAAATACAATTCCATATCTTCCGTATTTATTAAGTTATTTAAATGAAACAAAAACTGGTTTAAAACCCATTAAAGGCAGTTTACGTCTACAGTAACAAAAAAGTAGAGACTACATTAATAAATTGTTTAATTTCACTACTTTGTTTCACTGTAGCAAAAGCCATTCTTAGTGCCGAACGCGCCTAATGTTTGAATCATTTTGTTTCGTGTGTATACGAACAAATGTATGTATAGCTACACAAGCGACTTCTCCGGTTCAAGGTTTTAGCTTTTAGTTTATTTATGCTATACCAAGCGATAATCATACGAGTATATGTTGCATTATACACACACGCTGGAAAGAAGACTCTCTCAGCATCTGTTATTACAAAGTTTCTGGTAGCCTTATGCAGCTGTTTTTACTCAGTATTTTAGTTATTTATACTCTCTCTGTATTCAGAGTGATTTCTTATAGCTATCAAGAGCTAAATGAATGGCACATTTGAAATTAGCACAAAAGTGAATCGAGAAGATATTGATACATTGCTTCACTCACACTGTTTTTTTCACAGGACATGTTTCAAGAGCTTTTGCTTTTTTCAGCTGGAACTTGACTAGTGCAAATTGTAGTGGTTTCCCCTTTCTCTGTATCGTTGATAGATGGCATGATGTACTTGTCAAAGATGTCCGGTGGTGCAGTTTCAAAATTCATGACTATGACGATTTTTGTTAATGAAGATTTTTTCCCATATGGAAAGGACTATATGGATTAACGTATTTTATTAGAGATGTTTCCAAGTTGATGTCATGTCTAGTATTCAAAAAATGAAAAGCCACTGCTGATTCTTCTGTTTCACAATTTTTAATGTTTCTTATATGTTCTTTAGTTCTGATGTCAGTATTTCTTTTAGTTTTTCCTATATAAATTTTAGGGCAAGTTTCACATTTGATCTCATAGATTCCTGGTTTTTCTTTGGTAGTAATTGAATTTTTGGGGGGACCTTTTAACAAATTTCTGATATTAAATCTATTTTGAGGTGCAAGAATTATGTTGTGTTTTGAGAAGATTTTTTTGGAATTTATTATAGTCTGATGGATGGAAGGTGAATTTTTTAAAAAAAAAAAAAAAAATTCTCTTTTGCTGTTGTAGGTTCTAGGGTGGTGGTTTCTTTTATTTTTTTAGTATTGTTGAGTCTGTTAACTGTTTTGTCTACTAAATTTGGGTTGAAACTGTTGGACATAGCTACTTTTTTATGTGTAGGTATTCTTCTTGATAATCTTCTCTGTTTAGTGGAAAGTTGATCATCCGAAATATTAAACTGTTGAAAATGGCATGTTGTGTTTTGGGTTGAAACTGTAGTTCTTAATATAATTATCTGTGTGTGTCGGTTTCCTGTAAATACCAAAAGTGAGTTTGTTGTTCATTTTTTTGATCTTGATGTCCAAAAAGGGGAGCACACCATGCTCTTCTATTTCCAATGTAAATTTTATAGCTGGTTTTTGTATATTCGAAAGTCTAAGACCATCTTGTTTGAGTTTTTTAGGTACTATTGCAAAAATGTCGTCAACATAGCGATACCAAACTTTGAAATAATTTGGAAAAGTTTTTGTGATATGTGTTTCAAAAGCACTCAAATCTGCTAAGAAGGGAGACAATGGGTTGTCCATAGCAAGGCCCGTTTTTTGTTTATAGATCTGTCCATTAAAGCTGAAAAAATTCTGATTGATACAAATTTCTGTGAGTTGTGAAAGTTCTTCTATTTCTTCAGATGTTACTTGTATTGATTCCAGCCATTTTTTGAGAAGTGGAATAAGCTCATTGGTAGGTATACTTGGATATAAAGAAATGACGTCAAAGGAAACTAAAGCATCTGTAGAGTTGATCTTTGTGTTCTTCAGGACATTTAACAATTCAAACGTATTTTTGACACTTAAATTTTCAAATTTTGTGAAGGATCTGAAGATTTGAACTAACCATTTTGATAGTTGGTAAGTGGGTGCATCAATGTTATTAATTATTGGTCTGAGGATAATATCAGGTTTATGTATTTTGGGTAAACCATATATGTATGGTATTTTTGGATTGTCTATTTTACTGTTCAATTTTTCTTTTTTAGTCATGATTTTGCTATTTTTAATTGCTAATTCCACAGATTTGTATGCTTTCTTTAATGGGTTGTTTTCATATATGTATGGTATTTTTGGATTGTCTATTTTACTGTTCAATTTTTCCTTTTTAGTCATGATTTTGCTATTTTTAATTGCTAATTCCACAGATTTGTATGCTTTCTTTAATGGGTTGCTTTCTGGTTTAACAAATTCTTTTCCTTTTAAAAGGTTGTCCAAATTTAAAATTTGACATTTGAAATTGTTCAATTTCAATGTTAACTATGGCTTATCCCCGTAATGTAGCAAATAAATTACCTTGCGTATGATGTATACAGGCTTCTGATATTACTGTAGAAAATCTGGAATATTTGTTGTGCGATTATGAAGGAGATGTTTAGGATATAGTTAGCAGTGACCTGTACTTGCGGTTATAAATAGCTCTTAACCTAATTGAGTATTATAATACTCAGAGGCCTCTTTATACTGGAGGGTAAGAAATTCACCACGACATCACCCCTCATACTTGCGAGAAACCACTTTCCTAAAAGGATAGCACCCACAACCAAAAAAGTCGCAACACACTTCGAAAATGTGTAGTGTGTTGCAAAAAAGAAGTTCACAAGGGAACCAATATTATTTGGTGTGAATCTGCACATGTGCCCTTGGGTGTTTATCCAGGTTTGGAGGTGTACAATTCAAAAAGAAACCTTTAAGGGTACGTTTACATCCCTTATAGAACTAATTTAAATTGATTGTAAAATAGGAAGATTAAAATAATTGGCGTAAAATGAGCATTAAATGCATGTTAAGTGCAGGACGTCTATACACGTCCATATTGGTTTGGGGCATTTTAACTTGGACATCATATGACGTCCATACCGGTGAAAGGGTTAATGCCATGTATGAGATATTTAATTGAAATGAACAATTCATTGCTCTAATAGCAATGAAAAGATGTTGGATGTAGAACAAGAAACAGGTGCATTTTGTAATTTGAATAACAATTGGCTACCTATAAGACAAAAAGTCCTTGTTTTTAATATGACATAATTATGTATTTAATGCACAAAAGGGCAAAAGGGAGAGGAAAAGATGATTATGTTAATGCTCTCAAAAATAGAGTTACATATGGTGTTATGGTACCTTACAGGTATTGCTGTATTCTCTGAATTTTAGATCCCTTGGTTTTATGTAATACCTTAAACTGCAGCATTTCATATGTTTCAGCATGATCATTGCTCCTTGCTTCAACAATTCACTCTTAAAATGTTTTTATCAAACTCTTTTTTTCCTTTCTATGTTCTGTGAAAAGTTTTAACGTCTTTCTTATCCAGCATTGATTGTTTGGATTTTGTGATTAATAAATCATTCTACAGTTTGGCCAGCTGTTCTCCGGCTCTGATATTTCTCAAAAGGGGGAAGAGGGCTATTGCCAGTTCTTTAGCGGGAATTTCAAGCAGAGAAACAATGTTATTTTAAATATTTCACGCATTTACATATTTCATGAACCAATAGCCATATTATTATAATATCGATAATAATAGGACTTGAACAGACACTAAAAAATGGAATTCACGCATGCACAAAATAGCAAACGAACTTCACCATTTGGTCCATACAAAATTAAAGTGGCAATACTGGATCGGGTTTGGAAGCCACACCTAGCAGCGACAATGCTGATTGGCACTAGCAGACAGTTTTAACTTCCTGACCATGCTAACTGGCCATCTAACTTCCTGTACCGGGTGTACAGACTTCCAGTACTACCAACAGAAACGGCGCATAAGAGGTGTGAAAGAAATATTCAAATAGAGTGATGTTCTAATGAATATCTTGCATGGTAATGAAATTGCAAGTTGGATTTCAATGTTTTACGGTTAATATAGTCCTATGTTTTCATTTTAAAGATAATTTTGAGGATATGTTTTCAATTGCTCATTTCTGTATGTTGGTGCTGTTAACCTTCCCCTTCTGCCTCCTGCAACTGCAAAATGCCAGAGCCAGAGATCCAACAGCCATACTGTAGGATGTACGTCAGTCATAAGATGTCCTTTTAAGTCATTTTTATTTGCAAACTCTATAGTACTCTTAAGTTTTTACAGTTACAGAATGCATCGAAGGTTAAGAGTGGATATGTAAAGAAAGTGTAAGACAAGTGATTCTGACATGTGTGTGGCAAGTAGGGAAGAGTTAGTTTTACCATTCTTTTGGATTGGCCATTGCATTAAAGATTATCATCACTAGGTTTTCTGGACTGTTTGTTAAAATCTAATAAGGCAACATAAAATGTAGACTGATGTAAGTGAAGAATTTGTCAGTTTCCTAGAATTTTTAATTTTAGCTGTCAAATATTAAGTGAGTGCTATGGGCAGTGGTGTCCTATAGCTGAGTAAATATGATACTTTTCTCAAATAAGTCATAATTTGCAATTATAATCACATTGCAACTAGGTCTTAAAATTTGAGCATCTTTTAAAGCCTGCTGTATTCCCTTATTTCACTTGTACCTGTAAGGAAGTATGCAATAAGGCAAATTCTCTTTCTGTAGACAGTCCAATGTGGCACATTTACCAAATAAATTTCTGAGTTCCATTTTCAAACCTCAAGGAATTGATTCATTGCCCATCTTTCCAACATGCAAAGCGAGACATTTTTGGTTTCTCCCTCGAAAAGTAAAGGGCTCTTCAGTTTTGTATGTAATCTACATTTACAGTTTACTTTTTAGGGCACGTTGATGCAAAGTTTGTCCTCGGCTGTGTGTGCCATTCTCAATAATAATAATAATAATAATAATAAAATTTGAGCTTTCTTAATCCATATTTGACCAGGAAAATCATTAGATTGTGGTGGAGCAATATTCATCATGCTATAAGCTGACCTTGGTTAGATGGCAGGTGTTCACTTTGCTTGAGCGCACCATTAATTGCAAGTAAACAACTAAACACACATGAAAGTACATTGCATTGCCTCTTTTTCACTTGTTGAATATCTTTGTTCAGTTTAAGAAAGTAAAGTATTGCAAGTTTTCTATACAAAAATTACCTACATACCTATGTTATTAAATTTAACATGGCATTTTTAACAAAAGAAAGTAAAGAGAAGCAGTGTCTTAAAAATGGACACTGGAAAAAGTGGCCTTATGGTTGAGTAGAAAAGTATGCTCAGCTGTTATGGAATTTTTTTGTTTCCTTTTCACGCTAATTAAAGTGTCACATAATGTAGTCAATATTTGCCTTCTAAATGATATGCAGAAAACGGAAAATGTTTTAAAACAGATGTGAAGTCAGAAACTGTCGAATATGTTGGGAACATATCTTAATATCTTAAAGTCCTTTTCAGCTATCAGATTCTTATATATCTGCAATTAATGTATCCTGACACACATCAAAACACACTAATTGTATTAAATTTCCTTATTTCTTCCTATTCTTGGAACTATGCTTCAACTAATATAGAGGGTGGGCAGAAAGTAAAAATCCAAAAGTATCCACAATTGCGGAACATCATTTTATAACTTATTTGGCCCCCCCTTGCCTAAATTTGTGGGGAATTATAGTTTTTCTTCAGTATTTGTAGAATATAAATTAAATATTTGCATTGACAAATATAGCAAAATCACATGAATTTGAAATATGTTTCCCCCCTCATTCGTAAGTAATTTTAAATTGAAAAATACACTGAATATGTTTTGAAACAGCATATGCTTTAATTTGTCTATAGGATTTAATAGTCTTTTGGCATCGTCGTTACATTCTACCTCAGTCTATATTCATATGTAAACCAAGGGAAATTGTCACAAAATGCAAAGGAACTTGCCAGTACAGGATCTCTAAACTGTTGTAACCTTATATAAAATAAGAGCAATATATACATGAAGGCATTCTGTTTACTCAGCATTATCAGAAGAGAAACAAAAACCAAGGTATTGTTTACTGCAGCGTTTGCGTAACTCGCTCGCCCACAGATCATGCTAAGCACATGTTAGAATATTGTCAACCAAGATTTAGCGTCTAACATTGTCATGGAAACGTCTTGACTCTAATTGGTCCTTCTAATGGTTACTATGACAACCATTATGACGTACTCATCCCCTCCCATTTATTTACAGCATTTTTCCATGTGCTTACTAACTGTCAATCACATTCTAGTCTGGTGACCAGTATAGTAAAGCGAATGTCAGAAAGCTGATAGAAATGATTCGTCGTAACCTGCACGTCAGGGATGATAACTGAGGCATGACACTCAAATCCTAACAGCGCTTTGGTGTTATGCAAGAGTAGGATATCAAGACAACACTATTGACCTGTACGTCAGGGACGATAACCGAGGCCTGGCACTCACATCCTAACAGCACTTTGATATTATACAAGAGGAGGATATCAAGACAACACTGCTGACCTGCATCAGTAAGCTGCATTATCAGCAAACTCGTTAAAAATTTCCCTCCATGCCTCCTCCTTTCTCATATTTGTATTCGTCGACACGGATTTATTTTCTGTAATGTTCATTCTTTTTTTGAACTAGAGAAAACATTGGTCTTCCTCTGACCAATTGATACCACTCTTCATATTATCCATATTCACAGCACATCAAACTTTGTTACCGAACCTCAAACAGCAGCAGCAACCATAAGACTGATTAAGAGACAACTGTGATTTATAAACTTGTAGGTACACTGTGGTTTATTTAGCACTCTATGGGACTCGCACAGAAGAACCTCTCTATGTAGTGTATCATTTGGTCCGTGCTGGTCCACGGCTTTACTTGGTCCGAGGCTTTTTATCGTCTTTGAATACCAAAAAGTTAGACCACCTTTGGTCCGGACCAAGTTAGTCGGAAGATAGTCTAGACTAAAAGTGATAGTTTATGAATACGACTTCAACTGTTTTGAGGTGACTGTAGTCTAATAGATTATAGGTGTTCTCCAGGATTAATTATTTCTACTTTTTTATGCAACATCTTTTCTGTAACTCAGAAAATTCTGTTGACTGGTAGAAAAGAATGTTCCCTGACTGGAAAGTGTACTGTACCTAGTCTTGTCATAAGTTCTGTCGCAATTTGAAGGAATAATTTCAGGGCTAAATGAAAATATTTTTTAAGTTATGATATACTACTCAATAGAACAGATTCTGATTAATACTTGACACTATTATTTCACTCAAAATGTCAAACTTCAGCCTTCATCCAAGTCTTTAGACGCCTTGGCCAGTTATCTGTAGCGCAACATATGGCTTTACGAGGGTGGTCTGAAACGTTCTCCGCCTGATAGTGAAAGAAGATAATGCTGTCAAAGTAGTTTTATTTTTGAACATAATCTCCTCTAATATCAATATATTGTTCGAGCGGTGTTCCAAAGCCACTATCCCCTCTCTGTAGTGTTCCTCGGGAAGTGCTGTGAAGTACCCATTTACAGCTGCTATTGCTTCTTCATTGGACGAAAAGCTCCATCAGCAAGAAATTTTTCCATTTTAGAAACAGATGGAAGTCGAGGGAGCCATATCTGGGGAATGGGATGGATGTTCCAGCACTTCATAGTGCAGATATCTCAATTTCCCCATTGTCGAAACACTTGTGGGCAGGTGCATTGTTCTGATGAAACACAATTTTTTCTTTTTTTAACCTGCATTTTTCACGAATGCTTGAATTCAGTTTGGTTAGAAGTTTAGAATAGTATTTTCCAGTAATGGTTTTATCTTTTTTGAGATAGTCCAACAAAATTTCTTTGGTATCCCAAAACACTGACACCATGATCTTTCCTGCTGAGGGCACCATCCTCACCTTTTTTTGGAGCTGAAGAACCAGTTTCTGTACACTGCCACAGCTGCTGTTTGGATTTAGGTGTGTAGTGGTGAATCCATGTTTCATCCATTGTGATGTATCAGCTCAAAAAGTCACTTCCCTTCTTCTGAAAACGCACCAAGCACTTTTTAGAAAATGTTGTGTGAATGCATATGTTATCCACAGTGAGGAAATGCGGCACTCATCTTGCACAAAGATTTTTCTTGTTTAATTCCTGATGCAAGATGTGACCAATACATTCCTTTGAAATTCCAAGAGAATTAGCAATTTTCGTGCACCTTTAGATGCCAATCTTCGAAAATCATGTCATGCACTTTTTTAATGATTTCCGGTATGTTTACAGTTTTTGGACATCCTTTGCATGGATCGTCTTGGGCATTTACATGGACTTTTAGATGTAGTGGCTCTTAGATTCTTTGATTTATCGCTCAAAAACTAGTTGAAATTGTTATGATTAAAAGTGCCGTTAAAAGTGAAACCAATTTCATATTAAAAGACATATTGAGTAACATTTTATTAAAACTTAAGTTTTCACATCAACTGTTACAAACAGAAACATTTTCGGGACCATCTCCATCCCATTCTCAGCTAATTGGCAACTGACCACTGTCTTGACAATCGCCTGTCGTGTGGATCTCTTGTAATTGGCTCACTCTCTTGGAAGATTTCCTGATCAGTACTGTGGCTTTGCAGGTTTGTAGAATTAAAAGTCCAGTTGCAGAAATTCAAAATGGTCTTTGTTTCCGTAGAAATACACTTTGGTCAACCTTTACAGTAGCAGAATTACGTGACATATACCAATACAATGCTCACAAACAAAAGAGTTCAAACACAGCTGTACACAGACGATTCTCAACTTCCAGTTCAACTCTGTTTACAACACTTGTTACGACTGTCTGATGATAAACTAGCCATGGCTTCTTTTATACGACCATTCATTATTTCAGACGGTTGTAGAATGTTCTTTATCAATCAAGATGTCACTAGAATTTTCCATTTATCTAACTTTGTTTTGACAAGCCTTTTATCTGTGCGCTATCTTTATCTGTTTCGGCATGTTCTTTATCTCCGTGCCGCACTATCTGTCCCTTATCTCTCTGCATCACACTGTCTGTTTGTGCGTGTTACTGCCAGTCGCGACAGTACATTAGATCACTCACTGATGGGACGTCAAAATTCTACATATTTTAAATTTTAAAGTGTCGGTTACCAGTGTGTTGTGTGAATGACATATATTGAATTGCTTTAAATGGTTAATGCACAAGCTCCGTAATTATTAGAAATTTTCTAAGTCATTCAGAGTTTATTATTTATTTGCATATTTCTTGTTATAGGTGAAAAAAGATCCAGATTCTGGCCAGTCTAAAGGTTTTGGATTTATACGATTTGGGAGCTATGAGTCTCAAATGCGTGTGCTTGCACAAAGGCATATGATTGATGGCAGATGGTGCGACGTGAAGATCCCAAACTCAAAGGTAAGTGTGCCAATACCTTGAATCAATTTAATGGTAATTTGTCATGAATATACAAATAATTAAAACGTTTAGTTAGCACTGTTGGTGTTTTTAAAAATGTTTTCAGCTTGCCAGATTATTTTAAGAGGTGGAACAGTAAAGTTGTGGCATTGGTGCAAATTGTTCACTGTACATCAATAATCACACAGAGTATTTTTGTTCGCTGCACATCTGGAACATACTTCAGATTTCTATACAAATAACTTATTTTATTGATATTAAGGATTCTTTTGCATTTGCTGCAGGAGACCCTTCACTATTTCGTTAAAAGAAATATAATTATTGCAGTCAAACTCTAATCAGTTTCAACTGCAATAACATTTTATGTCTTAACAAATGTTAAAGAACATTCCTTTGTGTTTAAAGGATTGACTTTTAAATGTGCTTATACATTACTGCAGAGCATTAAAACTAATCTTCCAAAGAGCTTAGCCACATAACTATGATTGTGTAGAATTACTGCATGACCTCGAGCAGTATAAGTAATATTTTTGTATCTATAAGTATTCTTCTGCACAGTGAACGTGTGTGTTAAGATCCTTCACATAGAAACATTAATACAAGGCCTTGAAGGTATGATATGAACATGAAATTCACTTTGCCATTCACAATGACATTGAAACGTCATCAAAATAAAGTAACCACCACCTTATGTGTGATTGGAGGAATTTAGTAACAGTGACATCAAAATTAATTGCAAAAACTATTTGTAGTCAGTTTTTTGACATCTCGTCACTTACCTTTTTATATTATATAATATAAAATAAATAATAAAAAAAGTGACAAAGTGTTAAAAAAGCCGACTACAAATAGTTTTTTTTTTTCAATTAATAACCACTTTATCAATCTTATTAAACATTTTTAAAATACTGGTACAGGGATATTTTTTAATGAAATGTGTACTACACTATCAACATTTGAATAAACTGTTCTTCAAAACTTCAGAGTAATTTAGCACTTAAATAAATATACATGTAGAACAATATTGTGACTGTGGGTTCGTAGAATTAAAAGTCCAAGCTGCAGAAATTCAAAATGTTCCTTATTTCCATAGAAATACACTTTGGTCAACGCTTACAGTAGCAGAATTATGGAACATACAAATACAGCCTCCAAGGTCTTCTGCCACACCCACAAACAAAAGAGTTCACTTTCAAAACACAGCTGTACGCTTGCAAATCAAGTTCCATTCAAACTGTCTGCTGGTATGTCGCGATTTCTTATATATTCCTCTAGTTATATTTCTAGAATGAACAAGACAGTACTAGAATCTTCGAGTTATCTAACTTTATCTGTTTCAGCAAGCTCTTTAACTCTGAGCTGCACTGTCTCTGTGTGCGTTGGCCGCCAGTCGTGACAGTATTTTCCCAATTACAGTGACACTTGGTACAAATAATAATAATTACTGTTTATCATATGTTTTTTTCTATATATAAAAGAAGCAGCCTACCTAACTTAAAGTATCTCACAAAGTCAACAGAAACCATGGTAAATAATATAAACAACTCATGCCTTAAATTATCTGTAGGTTTTTTATGCTTTTTGTCATAAAGCTAACAATGATTTTAAAATAAAATAATTCCGATGAATAAGGACTATAATACAATTAGTTACAACAGCTGATGATGTTAGGAAGATCCTAACAAAATGCATTCTAGGTAAATACTAGCAATAAATGGAGCATTGAGTACTAGTTTGACTCAAAATTATATTAAAATAGTCAATTTCTTGTCGAATTACTCCATATCTGTTCTTTTCAGTTCCTGTGCAGTGTGATAGGTTTTTTTCTTTCTGTCTTTCAATTGCCAATTGCAAACATGAAAGTTCAGAGTTTGCAATGTTTGGCATTATTGGTTTGGCAATAATGTTCATTGTTTGCGAAAGTCATTGTGAAAGGCCTTATTTATTAACCTGGCAACAGGATTTAGTGTTAGCAATAACTTTTTTTGTGAATGGAGCATTACTCTTAAAAACAGAATGGCATCTTGTAATTTTTTCTCTGTTAAGAGTACCACATTATAACATTTTTCCACTGCTAATGTCCTTCACTTATTTGAAATATTGATTTTACAACATATAGTATCATATTGAAAGTTTCGAACAATCCATTGTTAAAATTTCCAAAGTGGTGGCATCAGCATTTTATTTCGACAGCATGCTGTCATTGAATTCTATGTTAGGAGAAAAAATTAGCTTTGAATTTCACTTCAGAGCAGATCTTCAGGCTTCAGTGCGTATACCAAGATGACTACATGAGCACCAGCAAAGTTATAGATGAGTGAAACGTTACAAAGATGGGAAGACAAGTATCCAAATAAGCCGTGTAACAAATGCCTCCACAGAATGCAACAATGAAAAAGAATGAGTAATTTATTAAAGAAAATAAGTGTTCACCATGAATGAAATTTCTGCAAAACTTGCAGTAAGAGATGAATCTGTGCAAGAAATGATTAAAAGCTTAGATTATTAAAATGTTTGTGCCTGTGGCTTCCATATTTATTAACTGAAGACCACAAACTCAAAGAAAAACCATGATCCAAAAAACTTTAAGTATTGTGACAGGAGTTATGTATGTTTGGAGGAATTTAGTAACAGTGACATCAAAATTAATCGTAAAAACTATTTGTAGTTGGTTTCTTGACACTTGTCACTTACTTTTTTATATTATTGAGGGACTAGTTTCAAAGGCTGTTGCCCCCATTTTCAACCTCTCTCCAACTAGCATCTGTTGTCTGCTCTCTCTCCCTCTCTCTCTCTCTCTCTCTCTGGTGGTGGAGGAGCTATGAACTTCTTTGTCAAATTATCTACTGGTGGGATTTCCAAGTTCATTATGCGATCCTTATTTTTCCATATAAATATGTTCTCCTATGTTGTTAGTTTATTTTGGTTTATCACGCCTTTTAATAATTTTGGATTGATGATATTGATCCAAATCCAAAAAATACTAAAAGGAGTGATAAACCAAAATAAACTAACAACATGGGAGAACATATTCATATGGAAAAATAAGGACCGAGTAATGAACTTTGAAATCGCAGCAGTAGATAATTTTACAAAGAAGTTCATAGTTCCACCACCAGAGAGAGCAGATTACAACAGATGCCAGTTAGAGAGAGGTTGAAAATGGAGGCAACAGCCTTTGAAACTAGTCCCTCAATAATATAAAAAAGTAAGTGACAAGTGTCAAGAAACCAACTAGAAATAAGTTTTTACGATTGTGACATTAGGTTAAAGCTGGTTCCTCATTATGAGTACACCAGAGTATGAAATGGAAGCATTTGGATTTGCCATCAAAGAAGAAAGCAAAGACAGTATGATCTGCTGGAGCAGTGTCTTTGGAATGCACAGGGTTATAGTCTGGTTGATCTTCTTGAATCAGGACAATGTTCCATATACTTGTGAAGCTGCATCATGCATCGTGGGATAAATGCCCTGGAAAATCGCCGTGCAACAGGATAACACACAATCTCAAACAGCTCATGTTGCTCTGCAGAAGGTCAGATTACATCCTCTCCAGTTCTGACTTGGGACTTTTTTTGGGGGGGGGGGGGTCTTTAAAGAACAGGCAGGGCCAACATTGTGAGAGGGGGATATTCGGAAAGTAATATTTAGAGCTTGGATTTTTATGTAAATACATTTTTCTCCTTAAGTGCATACACATTTTAGCTAAAGGTCATGTTCTAGGTCCACGAAGTGTATTTGTAAAATTTTATTTTGCATAAAAATGAATATTTTACTAAAAAGGCATGAATAAGTATTTTTACGTTTTTCTCATAAATGCATATTTTAGTATTTCTCACATATTGTTAAATATATTTCACAGTTTCTCAACAAATACATATACTTTAGCGCTTTTCTCATTCTGTTTACAACATAAAATTTTATCTCATAATTTCCGAGAGTCATAAGAATTCATTAGTTTGCCACTTGATTATCTGCTGATCCAGGTTCATGTGCAAGCCGGAAAGTACAAAAGTGTACCTCGAGATTACAGTGTACATGTTTTTAAACCTGGTTAATTGATGACGTAATATGTTATTTATAAGGTTTGACATTTGTCAGAAATTAAGCACATAGCAGCTGCATCATGTCTTCGTCAGGACAATTTCTTATAGGAGAATCAATACCATAGAGAGTTCTTCTGGCATACCAAAACGTTTAGAATTTTATTTCATATTTTGTAAAACATTTACTTCAGTTGACAGTTTAGTCCTGCTGATGACTCAGTGCTACAGAAAAATTGTCTTCCAAATTGCTGTGAGAAAACTTTGCCATATAAGGTAATTTTCTGGAAATGCAATCATAGATATATTGAAAAATTACAACCTCTGATCAAAAATGTTTGCTGGCCTGTAAAGAAATGTCAGGTGTAAATCATGTAACAAGAGCTAGGGCACATAGTCAACAGTTAATGCCTGAGGTTCTACTCCCATTAGTCCTGGACCCGTAGGACCAAGGACCCGGGCCTCCTTAGACCAGGGAGTTACCGAGCTGCCCCGAAAGGGCGCCCGGTGCCTCCATGGGGCTTTCCATAGGGCAAGACCTAGACATAGTCAACATGAGAAATTGAATGCCACGGCCGGGATTTGAACCGCAGATCTCCTGGTTTCCATCCAGTCACTCTTACCCATTGAGCTACCATGGCCAACTTGCTGTCATGACACTAAATTCTCCATTTGAGAAACCAGGAGATCTGTGGTTCTCATCCTGGCTGTGGCATTGAATTTTTCATGTTGTCTCTATGTATCAAAAACCTTAACCTGTATATGGATAGTATGAAGAAATGATTTCCATTCATTAATTAAAATAATAAGAGTTAAATGGTGAAGCCTGGGACTCAAGTACTTACGATAGTAAGTAATCTTTGACAACAAATTGTGTTGACTGAAGATGTGGGTAAGTGTCCATGAAATTAATCTAACAAAAACATAATTGAAGTATTGTCATCGGCTTAAGTGGAGAATATTTACTAAATATTTTTATTTGTGTAGTGTTTGTTACTCCACTGTAAATAGCTTCTTTTTCTGTGTACTTACGATAGTAAGTCGCCACAAACGGTGTATGTCGATTGCAAGAGCCCCTAGTGGTCTATTGGGGAAATATACGAGTCAAATGGAGAATTTAGACTCATGAGAGCAAGTTGGTCATGGTAGCTCAATATGTGAGAGCAACTGGACGGAAACCAAGAGATCTGTGGTTCAAACCCTGGCCATGGCATTGAATGTTTCATGTTGACTCTATGTACCTCTGACATTACTAGAGGAACCTCGGGCCAAATTGCCGAGACCCTCCCGTCAGGGAGTTGTTCGGATTGGGTTGGACTCAAGGGGACAGTGTGTTCCTGACACCCGCGGGAAATCAGATACCTCTGGCCAGGCTACGGCTGCCAGGAGGGGGTGGAGGGTTGCCTCATAAGTCCCGGGTACTAGGCTGCAGAGCTAGTATAAGGTGTGTTAGATCACCAGGCGGCCCCACCGAGGTCATTTGGTAGTCTTCCCTGTGGGTTTGACGTACGTAAGTGGTATATCCATTTCCACTCATCTTGACATTGTTGTCGGTGGGGGAGCTCTTTAGGAAACCAGGTATTGCCCTATGGAAAGAGCCCCAGAGTTTTCCATCACTCCTGGGTAGAAGGAGGCCAGGGTCTTCGGACTTTTGGGTAGATCCTCTGCACATAACCATTGACTCTATGTATCAAAAACCTTAGCCTATATACTGCTAGTGTGAAGAAATGATTAATTTCCATCAATTAACTAAAGAGCTAGCATTTACATCAGTAGTAAATGAAATGGACAAAGATGCTTCTGCAATTGAGATTATGCACATTGTAATACGTGAGGATAATTTAAAATTTGATTTGGTCTTCATATCTAACAAATTTTGATTTATGCGTGAGTGGAGGAATTTAGTAATAGTGACATGAAAATTAATTGTTGAAAAAACTATTTCTAGTCGGTTTTTAACACTTTGTCACTTACATTTTTACATTATTAGTTACTATTTTAGTTAATTAATGGAAATTAATAATTTCCTCATACTAGCCATATATAAACTAAGGTTTTTGATAAATTGAGTCAACATGAAAAATTCAATGCCATGGCCTTTATATGGCTAGTATGAGGAAATGATTAATTTCCATTAACTAAAATAATAGTAAAATGATGAAGCCTGGGACTTAAGCACTTACAATAGTAAGTCGCCACAAATGGTGTATATCGGATACGTGAGAGCTCCTAGTGATTTTTCAGGGAAATGTACTAGTTAAATGGAGAATTTAATGTCAGGACGGCACGTTGGCCATGGTAGCTCAATGGCTTAGAGCAACTGGACGGAAATCAGGAGATCCGTGGTTCAAATCCCGGCCATGGCATTGAATTTTTCATGTTGACTCAATTTATTAGGGACTAGTTTCAGAAGCCCTTGCACCCATTTTCAACTTTGATGGTCCAACTATCGTCTGTTGTCGTGTGCTCTATTCTTTCTGGTGGTGGAACTATGAACTTCTTTATCAAATTATTGACTGGTGGGATTTCAAAGTTCATTACTCAGTCATTCTTCAAGATTAATATGTTCTCCCATATGATCACTTTGTTTTGGTTTGTCACGTCTTTTAGTAATTTTAATATCTGAACGTCATTTTTGCAACAAAAACCGTGACATTGAACCAAATCTAAAATTATTAAAAAGGAGTTATAAATCAAAACAAATTGACACCATGGGAGAACATATTAATATGGAAAAATAAGGACCGTGTAATGAAATTTGAAACACCATTAAGTGAATAAATTTGATAAAGAAGTTCATAGTTCAACCACCATAGAAAAGAGAGCAGATGACAACAGCGGACAGTAGTCTCACCCAGGTTGAAAAGGGATGCAAAGGCTTCCGAAACTAGTCCTTCAATAATATAAAAATGTAAGTGATGAAGTGTTAAAAATAGACCAGAAATAGTTTTTCCAGTCAATTAAATTTTGATATGTGTGATTGGAGGAATTTAGTAACGTGATGTCAAAATTAATCGTAAAAAGTATTTGTAGTCGGTTAATTGACACTTGTCACGTTTTTATATTATCAAGGGACTAGTCTCAGAAGCATTTTGTCTTCATTGTCAACCTCTCTCCAATTAGCCTAGTTAAAGAGAGGTTGAAAATAGAGGCAAAATGCTTCCAAAACTAGACCCTTGATAATATAAAAACGTGATGAGTGTCAATAAACTGACTACAAATAGTTTTTACGATTAATTTTGATATACTCGTAATGAGTATGGACTATGATACAATGAAACACAAAATTATATTAAATTGATTTCTTGATTTGTTTCACAAACATACCAGAAACTTCTGTTGAGCTATCAGGTAATTCAGTTAAATACGTTTGTTAGGGGAAGAAAAAGTCATACTTTGAGAAAAACACTTGACTTCCAAAATCTTCTGTAAAGTGACTTACATTTTGGAAGGTGAACACATGGTGAACTTGAAAATATGCTGTTAGTGATATTCTCCTCTTCAAGTATGCAAGGTTGTGTGCGTGTTGCTCAGAATTTGATGATAAAATGGTTCACCTTCTTCCTTCCCAGTATTTAGACTAGATCTTGACTTTTGAGAATTTCACGTACAGTTAGGTGATCAATGTTCATTAAGTCATCTTTACCACATAAATACACTGTAGAGAAGTCTGTGATCCAATCTTGGACAAATGTCCACTCAGTCATGTCCTGTGATTAATCTGAGCATTGCAACAGATGATTTTCAAGGTAGATCTCAAATTGTTTTAAGTTTATTTTGAAGATTCTTCCAATTAAGTTTAAGTTTAAGTTATAATTGGTTATGAAAATATTTTTAATTAATCTTTTAACTGTTTCATAGGGGATATTTTGTTTCACTGATTTAATAATTTTGGAACCTTTCTAGGCCAACATATCCACTTCCTCATTTCCAAAAATTCCACATAGAGATGGAATCCATTGGAAAACTACATGTTTATTTAAATTTTGGAGATCTGTAATCATAATATTGTGATGTCCTTACCAATAAAGGCTTTGCACTCGCTTTGCATGCATTTGAGGACTGGGACGTTTTCAAGAATCTTGTTTAGTAGTAATAATAATAATAATAATATTTATTTGCACTTCCATATTGTGACTTTGTGGGTTCATAAAATAAAAGTCCAATTTGCAGAAATTCTAAATGTCCTTTATTTTCTTAGAAATACACTCATAGTAGCAGGTTACAGCAGAATTACGTCACATACACAATCCCAATCTACCAAGGTCGATGACCACACAAACAGCGTTCTGATTACATCAGCTCTCGTTACAACACTCTACAATTGTTTACACCTTACTGTGTTTACTACTGTTCACGGCTGACTTGGCGAGTCGTCGTTTCCTTAAATACCTCATCTGATAATTCCAGAGTGTTCCAGAACAATAAAGAAACCGAATAATCTCTATTAATCAAGATGTCACCAGAAATTTCCATTTATCTCGGTTTGTTTCGGCAGACCTTTATCTGCGTGCTATCTTTATCTGTTCCTTTGTGTAAACAAGCCATGTTATCGCTCCGCGCAGACCTTTGATGTACGTTGCCACGGCAATATCTTACAATCTCAATTACAAGTTTTACTAGGTACAAATTTGTCAGCTTCTTATATTACGGGCTGATAGTGGTGTTGGCTCCCTGGCCGTTTACCTTTATCCTAGCCCTTATACGACCTTGACCTAATGTTCTGATTCTGTCTTCCATTTCTCTACCTCTTACTTCCTTGCTCTTCTCAACCATTTCTCTTTGATTTTGTCAGCAAATTTCCCCACCTCCCTTAATCTTTTCTCTCTTTTCAACGTAAGCATTTATATTGTTACTACGTAAGCCCCTTTATTATCCCAGTTCTTATCCCATATTAATTTCCTCCAGTTTTCAGTTTCTTTACACTCCACTACATAATGTTCTAAGCTTCTTTCCACATAGAATGTACTCCTTTGGCGAACACCTTAACCAAGCTAAACCCTCCCTCTCATATCTATCACATATTTCTATATATGTTTCCCTGCCCCATTCTGTCTTCATTTTCAGCTGCACATTTATCAGATTTCCCCACGTCACTTGTCTGTCAATGTCCTCTATCCTTATCCTCATGCCAGATATCCCCCATCCCTATTTTGACCAGCGATCTCTCTAGCTCTGCACACTAGCTGTCCTTACATGTTGGATTCTTCTGGTGTTCTAGATAGATCTTTAATGTATTATCATCATCGTTTTTTATACAGCCATACCAATATTTTAAACATCTTTCTATAACTACCCCACTCCTGCAAGGTCTTCCATGTTCCACTCTAGCTACTCCATTTGGCGTTGACTTATTCAAACCTAATACCTCTTTACAGAACTGTTCATATGTGTGTTAAACATGATTTATCTCATTGGCCCCCCACAACTCCGCACCATATGTCATTTTTGATTCTACTATTGCTTCATAGATTCTTTCATGCCACTTTGCTGACATATCTGGTAATTTATATTTACAGCTCCTTACCTCAGACATCTCTATCTTCCCTTTCATTCTTATCTTTCTCCCATGTTCTCCCCAGCCTCCATTCATGTTTAGTAAATAATACAAGAAATACTCTAGTTCACCGAATTTACTTATTATTCCAAATGCATTCTACATTACCTTTACATAATGAATGGTGAACTCACATTATGGTGGATGGAAGGTTAGCCTCCGAGCACAGACACACATCTAACCCACACTGCTACTTCCAACTCACTGACTACTGGCTTCTCCCAAAACCCCACGCTAACAAAGTGGAAGTGACATAAATGTCACCAGTTCTACGCCCTTCTAGAAACTTTGAGTGTCCTACGGAAAGCATGAGTACTTTCTAACCAGCCAAGACATGGAAAAAACTTGCACTATCTACTGCAAGAGAATATAACCCAAACCTGTAGCTAGTGCCCTCTGATGAACAAACATCAAACTACCTGCTCATTTGGACCATCTGCCACAATATGAATTACATATATTTTTTTTTAATTTAGGGTAGTCATTTGAAATAATATCCTGAATAACTGCTTTGGAATCTGATAAAATACCTACGTTGGAAAGGTTATTTGTCCAGGCGAATAGGTTTTGTAAGGAAGTATAAATTGCATCAATAGCTCCATCAAATTTTATGAAATAATTTCACTATGCTTATTGAAAGAAAAGAGTTTACAGGTAACTCCTCCATGTTCTTGGTTGTAAAGAGAGTCATCTGTATAGATGTGAGTCCATTCATCATCTGGATCTTACATTCATGGTTTCAAAGGCACATGCTTTAGCTTCTGTAGATGAATTTTCTTTCTTTTTAAAATCTACTGTTAGATGAAGGTTGTATTCTAATTCAGTGATGTTCAGTGAATTGTTAAAGAGGAATGAGAGGTTTTATTTTGTTTGGGTAATCTAGTTTATTTCTCTTTTGTTGAACTTTCTGTATGAAAAAGCCTAATTCAGTAAAACTATTTGTAGTCGGTTTATTGACACTCATCACTTACTTTATATATATATTATTGAGGGACTAGTTTCAAAGGCTATTGCCTCCATTTTCAACCTCTCCAACTCTCAGTTGGAGCACGATTTGTTCAACCTTTGTGATTGTCTTCCGGAATTGGCTTCTTTCCTCATCATGAGTTTCATTACGACCACCTACAAATGCTGTATGTCATTTGTGGACAGTTTTGACATTCATACACGACTTTCCATACACTTCCGTCAAATGTCAATGAATTTTGATTGGTTGAATGCCTTTTCCACTCAGAACCAAATAACTGTGCAAATTTTGCACCTGGCAGTAGTGGCTAACAGGAGGTCCATTACAACTGGCTACCAAGCCAAGACTAAACATTGCAGCAGAGGTGCTGCTGTTTCTGTAGAGAGTGGATGGAGGAAGGAAAAATGCAATGTGGCCAACAACCATACAAACAATTTCCCTGCGGCCCTAGCACTTTAGAGACCTTTCTTTTGGGATTATCTTCGTATGAAACAAGAACATGGTTAAATAGAATCAGACTGAAAAATTCAGGATTTGAACCACGGATCTCCCAGTCTCCTTTTGGTTGCTCTTAACCATTGAGCTACCATGGCCAACATGCCATCTTGACATTAAATTCTCCAATTGACTTGTATGTTTCCAGTAAATTACTAGCAGCTCTCATATATGAGATACACTGTTTGTGGCGACTTAATATTGTAAGTACTCGAGTCCCAGGTTTCATTGTTAGACCATTATTAAGTTAATTGATGGAAATTGTTTTCCACATTAGCCATATGTAGACTAAGGTTTTGGATAAATAGTCAGACTCAAAAATTCAGTGCCATGGCCGGGATTTGAACCATGGATCTCCTGGTCTTGTATCTCGTATATGAGAGCCTGTAGTGGTTTACCGCGAAACATATGAGTTAATTGGAGAATTAAATGTAATGATGGCATGTTGGCCATGGTAGCTCAATGGTTAAGAGTGACTGGATGGAGACCAGGAGATCTATGGTTCAAGTCCCGGCCATTGCGTTGAATTTTTCAGTCTGACTCTATTTATCCAAAACCTTAGCTTATACATGGCTAATGTGGAAGAAAGATTAATTTCCATCAGTTAACTTAAAAAGAACATGGTTATTGAGTGAAGAAATTATATTAAAGAGATTCTTGAAAATTGAACTTGTCTAAATTGGAGTGTGAAAAGTAAAGATGTATTGATAGAAGGGAAGAAATAAATTTAATTAAAATAACTAAATAAAACTATTTGATAATCTATTTTTATCATGTCATTTGCATTTTAATTTTTGAAAGGACTAGTTTTGGTAGGTACCTAGTGCTTTCATTATCAACCTCAAAGGTCTGATGCTAAAAAAAAAACTTGGATGAATGACCGTAGCTTGACGTGTGAGCTACGCTTCCAGTACATGAGTGATGCTGAAATTGTGACTGCTGCTTCACAACTAAACAAAGCAGACTGTGACCTTGTCTGTCATTGTACTGCATTGTGTTAATATATTTGTAGATTATATTGGGCAGAGATAGTTTCAGTATGACATTATGGATGCAAGAAGAATTTGAAGTGCTTTGTGAAAGAAATGTCATGTCTCTCAGAAGAAGTCCAACATCACACACTATTTTAAGAAATAAATACGCCTACAGTACTTATGTACAGAAGTTGAATAAATTTTTGATCCAAGATTCGTGTTTGAAAATAAGCTTTTAAGGTAATTTCCTATATATATATATAGGCTGCGCCATGGCTGAATGGTAGCCTGCTTGGCTCTCACCAAGGTAGCCAGGGTTCGATCCCAGGTGACCTCAAAGTGAGATTTGTGGTGGACGATATGGTGCTTAGGCAGGTTTTCTTGGGTTCTCCAGTTTCCCCCGCCAACATTCCACCGACTGCTCCATCATTTTTCCTGTCACCTCATCTCTCATACTTTCACTTCTGGCATTGGGCTGATCACTCATCCTGGAATCCCTCTGAGCAGGAAACAGATCAGGCCTAAGGGCCTCGAGGTTGCGCAGTTTGAAGGCCCCTCCTGTAACGGAGAGGATCCATCCCCTTCACCTGCCTTGGTGCGAGCGCTGCGGACCCTTAGCACTCGTGGTACCTCTGACGTTACTAGAGGAACCTCGGGCCGAACATTTGAGCTCCTCCCTGAAAGGGTGTTGTTCGGATTGGGTTGGACTCAAGGGAGTGATGATATATACTCTCCCTTGAGTCCAACCCAATCCGAACAAGGGGGCAGTGGTTCCTGATACCCATTGGAGATTGGGTACGTTTCTGGATGGGGTTGAGGGAAGCCATATATTCCCGCGTACTAGCCTGCATAGCTAGTAGGTGTGCTAGATCACCAGGCGACCCTACCAAGGTAATGAGTAGCCTTCCACTTTGGGGTTGGCGTGCATAAGTGGCGTATCCACTTCCATCCCGTCTTGAGTCCCTCGGACCAGATGGAGGGGGGGGCTTGTTAGTCTCTAAGTCTTGCCCATTGGAAAGCCCCACAGAGGTGCCGGGCACCCTTCGGGGCCAGCTCAGTAATCCTCCCTGGTAGAGAGGGGTGTCATTTCATTCTATGTGAAATGCCCTGGTAGATACCCTCGCTAACAAAGTTCAGAAGGCCCTATGTTCCACTTGAGGAAATAGAGAATTCACTCACTCCTTCCTGTTTATATATGTGTATGTTGTACCTAAAAAGCCTTAAACTATCAGTTTCTTGATCATTTGGTTCTTTTATTATTCATGTATCTGCCCCACATTACCCCAAATAATCGAGAGTATACTGTAACTATGCATTGAACCATTCTTGGCACCTTGGGATGAAATTTCCATTTATATGCATAAGATTTCCTCTCATAATTTTCATAATTTCTGTTCTCTATATTAAGTTTGTCTATGTGTTAGGATTATGGTTTTTACATCTGTATCATACATAAAAACTCTTTGTTCAAGCGTGAAGTTTTAAATAGGCATTTCTAATATTCTAATGTAATTCTCACCATTACATAAGTATTGAATAAACTTTCACCTTCAATTACAAATGAAACAGTGAACTATGAAAATCTGTGTATACCTATTGTTACGTTTAAATTGTCTAATTCATTTGGTTAACCGTTCAGCTCATTAACCAACCTTTTTGTATGTGGGTGTGTGTACTGGAGTGTAAATGTTTTGGAAATGAATGCTGCAGAGGGTTTCTTCAGTATTCTGAAAATTCTCAAATAAATGTGTTTTGAATATACAGGGTGTTAATAAACTACACCAAAATAATTTCAGTGATTGTAGATGTGAGCAGTGTAAGCAAGTTGAGATATGCAATGCATGGTCTGTGGCTAAACATAATGCAATTAATTTTTTTAAACCTAATTGGCATCAGATGCTGATAAGTTGGTATTTAAACAAGATAGTGAAACTATTGGATTAGAATGTCTTTAAAACTGCATCCCGAGTATAGAAATATCGATTCTTAGTAGCTTGTTATTGGCGTTGTGAAGATTTAATGCCTCAAAGATCACTCAAATCTTGAACTAATCACCTGTCAGTGTGACACTGAACAGCGATTAACTGCCTTCTTGCATCATGTAGTCTAATGTAGTGGTAGTTCTACAGCTGTTCTGGTGGCCCAATCCGTAACACCAAAAACTGGGTTCCCAAGGGTTACTGGTTCAGCTCCTGTCATATAGTTAACTTTTTTTCTCTTTTTAATACGTAAATTCTAATAATGATTAGTAACTAAGAACGTGAATATTATTGACCAGTTCAAGGGGGAGTCCAACTCCAGCTTGGACAGCACTTTCTTCTGACCTCAACCCAATTGATTTGTTTTTCTGGGCTGACCAAGTTTCTGGTGTATGAAACACCTGTTACCTCAAAAGAGGACCTAACTGCCTGAATAATAGCAGTGTGAAGTTATCCGACACACAAGGAATTTTGTACAGAGTACGACAGATGTTCCCTTACTGCTGTCAACCTTGCATTGAAAACACAGGTCCCCATTTTGAGCAGTTCCTATAAACCTGACGTAAAGAGTTGCATTTACTTGTTATTTTATGTAAGTTTGTTCACCCTTTAAACCACCTCAGCGGCAACACCGAGCGTGTTGGGTTAGGTGGTTTTGTCTTTATCCTGCATTCGGGAGGCCTGGGTTCGATTCCCGTGGCCGACCTACCTGACCCATCGTTTTTCCAAGGGTTTTCCTGGGTTGCCAGGAATGCTGAGTAGGTTAATTACATCTCTTGAATTTCCTGTCCCAAGGTATTGCCCCAAGGAAAGAACCCCAGAGTTTTCCATCACTCCCAGGCTGATAGAGGTCAGAGTCTTTGGACTTTCGGGTAGACCTCGTGACAAAAGTGTCCCTCCACTTCATCTCCATTATCATTTCACATTATCTCTCATCTGGTGGTCTCTTTCAGGGTAGAAGTGTTGATGGGTGTCTTGGCACTGTCATGACTGTGGGTTGGTGGCCTCTTGTCTCTCGCCTCATCCTTCTCAGGGATGTCTCTCTTGAGGCTTAGGTGCAATAAACCAGAGGTGTTACTTGGTGTAATTTGACATCATGCACACTTCGCGGCAGTAGCCGAACCAGTCCAATACAGTCCGCGAACTCATACATTTAGTCTGCTAGATAGTGTAGTTTCAGGACAAGTAAAACTGTTGGCAGCATTGCTTTCAGTGGAGAAACAAGCATATTTTGGCTGCACTGAATTCTTCAATATGGCTACATTATGCAGTAAGTAAATAAACAATAACATTAAAAGAATGCCCGCCAACACGAAATTGCACTAAAAGTAAAGAAATTATATGCAAAATCATGGTTGTATATAAAAACATAAAAAAGTGTGAAGGAATTAGAAAAAAAATCGCCGCGTCGCATATTAGAAAGAAGAGTCCAAAATAATAATAATAATAATAATAATAATAATAATAATAATAATCATTATCATTATGCCATTGGTATGCTTTGACACATCTTCATTTTCACGTGTTTAGTACACTCAAATGTTACAAGTGGCATACTGGCACTTTAGAAACAAAGCCGTAACATCCACATTTGAACCAACAGGCCTTAAGTCTCCTATCTCAAGTTAGTTGTTTAACGTATCTCGACTTGCTCTGAAAATATTTTGGTGTAGTTCATGAACATCCTGTATAGTACAGATGTGTGTTTTACATTACAAGTGTTAGGAATTGAATGTACTCTATTATAGAGGTTATTTTGATGTTTCAAATCACAAAGTGGTCATGCAATCAGACAGTAATTGGCACCTAGTGATGTACCTACAAAATTGATAAAATATGAATAATGGTATGTACAAGCCAAATCACCTTTGTCATTTTTATAAACATATAAAAAATATTGTGTGTGTTCAGTGAATAATTGCTTGATAAACCTATTGTTTATATTAAGTTGGATTAACCATTTTCAGTTTATCATTCATCCTTCCATTATAAGAGCTAATTGAGCTTCTGTTGTATTAAAAGGAAATCTGTGTTCTCAAAGTTAGTGTAACAAGTATACTTTCATATTATCCAACTTGATTTACGGAAAATGAATAAACATTAACCACTAATATTGTTTCCTAAATTATTGTCAGGACTTTCAAGGATTTATTGTTTTCATTCCTGGCTGCTGGTGAATTTAGTAACGATTCCCTGGATATCAAATATCATCTGTTGTACAGATGGCAATAAACTTTCTACCGGAGTTTCAAACTTCATAATTTAATGCTTGTTCTTTCCTGTAAGATGTGTTCTTCATTTATATACTAATTTTAACAAAAAATTTAATTCCGATTTCACAAAAGATGTTAAAATTGACGTTAACAAATGTAACGTAACTGTCACAGCGCTGACACTACTGTTAAATTTCTTGCATTCCACCACCCTGTTATCTGAAAATGTTAACAAACACGTGTTAACGCCAAGAGACTTGTAAATATTACAGCTATAGAAGGTTATGGATGAGTCGCATTATGAATGTACTGTGATGCGCTTTTGTTTTCATTTTTGTCTGCTCACAGCTGAAAAAATGGCAGGTAAACAAAATTGTAAACAAAAGCCGTGAAACAAATTTCTCATTGATGGAGAAAGAATTGTTAAATGAATTGGTGACGAAGTATAAGGATATCATGGGAAATAAGAGGACAGATGCGGGGAATGTAAAAGAGAAAGATGTCATGTGGGAAAAATTGGAAACGAATTTAATTCAAATGCATGTGTCACTACTAGAAGCATGAAACAACTTTGTAAGTATTACATAAATTTAAAATGAGGTGCCAAAAAGGACAAGTGACAAGTGACTTGAACGTTTCAAGACGGAAGTGGAGTGTATTATCCATATAATTTAGTGATTTATAAAATAGCAAAGTTATTAATACTTGAAGCAAAGACGAGATCAGTATATTCCTTTTGATGCATGTTCTAACATCAGTATTATGTAAAGTTAAATCCAGTAGCGAAGAAGGACAAGTGACTTGAACGTTTCAAGACAGGAGGTGGACAGTGTTATCCACATAATTCAGTGAATTATAAAATCACAAAGTTATTAATACTTAAAGCAAAGGCGAGATCAGTATATTCCTTTCGATGCATGCTCTAACTCAGTGTTATGTAAATTTAGAAACAGGTGCGAAGAAGGACAAGTTACTTGAATGTTTCAAGACGGGAGGTGGACAGTGTAGTATCTACATAATTCGGTGAGTTATAAAATCGCAAAGTAATTAATACTTGAAGCAAAGGCAAGATCGGCATATTGCTTTCAATGCATGTTCTAACTCAGTATTACATAAATTTAAAATGAGGAGCAAAGAAGGACAAGTGACGAGTGACTTGAACGTTTCAAGACGGGAGGTGGACAGTGTATTATCCACATAATTCAGTGAATTATAAAATTGTAAATATATTAATACTTGAAGCAAAGGCGAGATTGGCATATTCCTTTCGATGCATGTTGTAACCTCTCTTGTACTTCCGCAGTAACCTTCATAACAACTTGTTTCGACAGTCTATACCTCTGTAGAAAATTTTCTTCTGATAGCTTCTCAAAATAATTTCTCCTCGTAGGCTGTACTCTATTACGAATGCCATTTAGACGATCTTAAATATAACAAATCGACATGAACAGCTGAGTTCATGCCCGCCATCTTGACTATTTACAATTGTTAAGGACTTAACAGACATTTGGCTCGTTAGTTTAACAAGAGATTTAATACAAGTGTTAAGCTAACACTTGTTGGTAAAATGCAATTTTTGTTATAACTATTGCTAAACTCGTGTTAAGTCTTCAGGCATAAGAGTTTTTATTCATGAATGCTCTTTAACTACTACAATTCTTAGTGTTCCATTCTATATTAGGCATGAAAAATTGCTTAGTTTTCCTCAAAAGTGTCTGTGTGCTTGAGGTTACTTTATGTGTAATAAACCTAACATAGGACCACCAGGTTTACTTCCTTTCTGAAGGAAGCCATGCCAAGACTTTTACACCTGAAAAAAAATCCATCACTATCACCAGATTTGAACCTCGAACTTTGGGAGCCAGTGTCTAACCTTTACTGATTTTAGCAGCTGTTGTGTATTGTGATTGGCTATGGCTGATTTATCTGTAATATTTCTGAAGTGTTCTTTTAGTCTTGTGCTTCTCTAGGGTTTTCAGAAAAAATGTTTTCTTGTTATGTAAACACCTGGTTTCTTTCCTTAAGGTGTTGTCCATGTTCTATTTAGTTTTTGTTGTATTTTATAGTGTTAACACAACTTGCCTAGATCAGAACAAAGATAGAATCCATGGTATATAGACTGTTTAGAATGCAAAAAGACTTGCATTGGAAAAACATGAGCGCAAGACTAAAATACCAGATACAAACATCAACCACAGTCTATTGCTTCTGGGAAGAAAATCACAATATTGAACAAGAAGCTGTTAAAGACAATTTTTAACCTGTAAGATTGATCATATATGAAAGCACAAATTTTATTAAAAGTTTTAAACTTTGTTTTATGAATTTTGAAAATTCTGCAAATGATAGTTTAATTTCAGTTCACTGTCCACATGCCAGATAACACTATAGACACTTTGGGAAGAACATTAGTGAATCACTGATTAGTTGACCAGCAGCAGCAGCCAAGAATGGGAAAACTAGGTCCTTAAAACATATCCTGCCAGTTTGATAAGTAGAGCAATATAAGTGCTTAAAGTCGATTTGTTTCACTGTCCACAGTTTCCAATAAATTTGAACTTAAATTATCAGTTTATTTATTATGGCTGAATTTGCATTTTATAAATGGCTTTTAAAACTGCTGCAGAAGGTTAAGAAGCAGTGTGTATTGGTTGACAAATAATGAACAATTTCCAGGAAGGACACATTCAGCAAGTCCCATGCAAGGTATTTGTTGGACGATGCACAGAGGATATGCAACCAGAGGACCTACGTGAGTACTTCTCCAAATTTGGAGAGGTGACGGATGTCTTCATCCCAAAACCATTCCGAGCATTTGCCTTTGTGACCTTCTTGGATCCAGAGGTGGCACAGGGTCTCTGTGGCGAGGATCACATCATCAAAGGCATATCGGTTCATGTGAGTAATGCTGCACCAAAAACAGATCCAAATGCTCGTTCTTATGGCGGAGGGGGAGGTATGGGTGGCGGAGGCCCCAGAGGTAGACCAGGTACCCGAGAGCCAAAAAACTTGGTAGGCCCCTTTGGTGGGGGGGCAGGTACTACACACCATTACCACCAACAGCACCATGGAGGTCCCGGGGCAGGGAATATGGGAGCAGGAGCTGGGGGATGGAATCAGGGGGGTCCCGCTAATCGAGGCAACATTGACATGCCCAATCTGCAGGCTTTAGGAATTACAGGACAAGCAGGTGCTGCAGGTAGTGGCGGCGCACAGAATATGAACAATCCTTTGGGGATGGGTACACTAAATCTGGGAGCCCTTCCCATGAACCCAGCCATTGTAGCAGCAGCACTGAATCAGGCAGGTTGGGGTTTGATAGGTAACCTGCAAGGAAACCAAGCTCCAGGTGGCGGAGGGGAAGCTGGCGCCCCACAGGGTTTTGGTAACCCAACAGGGCCACAACAGGGAGCAGCAACAGGGCAGGCAGGAGGTGGATTTTTAAGCTGGATGAATCAAGGTGCAGCTGGTGGTGCAGGAGATGGGGCACAGGGCACTGGCGCTCCTGGCGCAAATGCTCCACAACAGCCTGGATCATGGCCACAGAGAGGAAACAAAGAAAGCTTTATGAAGTACGAATGAAAATTTGTTGTGTAGAGACATCCAGAATATCACTCACTCACTCGCTCAGGTCGTCATTTGGCTGTTTTTAACGTTTTGTATAAGTGTGACAGAATGGAGTGTGTGCATTCATCATTTTCTTTCCCTGGCTTGGCATTACTTACTCTACTTATCTTGGAAGTGCCCAGTAAATCATGCTTGTAAAATGTATTACAAAGGACTGATCTAATGGCTGCATTTGCGAATACAGGATGTACCAAGTTACAAAATATTGTGTGTAACATTAAAAAAGCAATAATTCTGTGTACTCTTTTTAATGGATGTGTCAGGATTGAGTTGAAAAGATAGTGCGCATAGACTAGCTTTTTCGTTAATCCAAAAAATTTGTACCTGTACAGATGTAAACTTCTCAGGACGAGCTGAAACAAAACTTGTCTTTATTTTGATCTCAATAGCTAAGACACTGAACACCAAAACCTTTACCCAAAGCACAGTATACCAAGATGAATATATAGATTACAAAATTGTTTTCCTTTCAAGTCGGCATCAGAGTTGTGCGCTGAGACTTAAAGTGAGTTAATACCTAAATGGATGGTAGTTATTCCACATGCAATACAGATTGCTTTGCAAGATTGTAAAAATATTTTTAAATGATACTCTTTTTTTAATGACATTCTGCTGTCTGTCATAGAAGATTGTCATTATGTTATAATGAATACTTATAATACTTGCTTCTAAAATTCAATTACTTTTTGTTGATAAATTATGTATTGCATAGGAAAATACATAGCAATAATTTTCTGCATCTAAGGAAAATACTGACGTGATGCACTTTAATTTACAAAGACTTTTGGTAAAATTAGGGGGCCTTATATGTAATTTTTCACTGTTTGTGTAACACTATGCAGAACAAATGTTTTAGTACATTTGACAGCATGTACAACTAACTTGCAATTAAACCAATAGAAACAAAAGCACTATTTGAAAGCATGCAAAACATTGGTCTTCCAAGGATTCCTTCTTATCGCAAGACAGGAAGTAAATTTTTCAGATTAGATGGTACTATCATGAGAGAGTGTGGTAACAAATGAGTGGGTGATATTTTTGATGCAAGCTAGGCATTGTGTGTTTGGTTCTTGAATGTGTCTGGTATTTGTATTTAGAGAAGTTCAGTACTATTTTTCAAAGTGTGTGTCATGTAAGCTGATGTATTTTCACCAACCATTTAAAATGTTATATAGCCAATCCATATTATTACAAAAATAATTATTTAATCGCAGTTCTATAGTGGTACAAATAAAATGAACTCTGATTAGAATCGTAGTGTTTTATTTAGTTGATGTACTCTCCATAAAGCTATTTGATTCCTCATATCTTAAAAAAAAAACAAGTATGTCCTAATTGCTTGATAAGCAGCATTATCAAGGTCAGAAAAGAATTGTTAATGTTATTAAATGTTAATTAGAGTTTGCAGCCACTAATGTATATTAAATTTTAAACTTGGTCACCCTTTTTAAATGGGGATTCAGAAGTTCTACAGTTTATTGGTGTTTTACACTATCTTCATATTGTCTTTCATTTATGGAATTCTTTTCCACATTTTAATAAGGCAGGTATACTGTTTAGTTTGCTTCTCAACTTCATTTATATTTTATGTAATGCATTCTTTGATTTAAATGAACAATGATGAGACTTTTGGCAGTCTCTACCTGTTAGAGGATATCAAAATGAATTTCAGAATTAGAGGCTGTTTATATAGTTGCTGTTTGAAAGTTTATTTCCATTTAAATTTTAGCAGACATGTGCGAGGTGGCACATGGCAGTACAGCTGTCGCTGGAAAACAAAAGACATGCGCCAGGCATCTGACAGTCTGATTGTTCTGAATACATTAGATTTGCGATTATCCGAACTAATTGGGGCTAATACTGTCTGGGTAGAAAAATTTGGATAACTCAAAGTTTAGAATGAAAAACTGAATATTCATTTATTGAATTAAAAATGAAAAAATTGTATTTAAAACAGTAAGCCATGATTTTCAAAAATTAAGAACTTATTCTACCTACCACAAATGTTAAAAGTGAAACATAGTTTTGATTTTTTATGAGTAGGTATTATTGAAGATTACTCAAGTTCTGTTCTTGAACTCAAATCTTTTTTGACCCTCTTTTAGGGTCATCTTCAGCAACCATTACTGCACCTACTAACGGTAGAACTTTCTCCTTCCCAAGAGGGAATGAAGGGCGGAGTTACAGTCCTCTTGGGAAGAAAGAGAAAGTTCTACCGTTATTAGGTGCAGTAATGGTTGCTGAAGATGACCCTAAAAGAGGGTCGAAAAAGGTTTGAGTTCAAGAACAGAACTTGGGTAATCTTCAATATTACCTACTCATAAAAAATCAAAATTAAAAACTTGTCAGTATTTAAAAATTTTATGCTTCACTTGTCGGTAACAAAACTTGTTTCAAGTAGATATCTTTGTCATTCTCATCTGATTGGTCACCCGGCTCTTGTTTTATACGAGGTACGTCCAGAAAGTAAGTTCTATTTGGTAATAAAATTAAATTGTGTACCGATACATAAAAATTATTTATTGCACAAAATTCTACAACTCTTAAACTACTTTTCCACATAACTGCCGAAATGTTGCAGGCATTTGTCATAGCAAGGCACAAGTTTTTGTATACCTTCATCATAGAAGTTTGCCGCCTGTGTCTTCAACCAGTTGGAAACATTTTCTTTCAGCTCTTCATCATTGTTGAAGTGTTGACTGCCAAGGAAAGATTTGAGATGCAAAAACAGATGAAAGTTGCTATGAGCGAGGTCAGGGCTGTACGGGGGGTGGTCAAACACGTCCCAGCCCAATCCCTGTAGGATGTTTTTTGTCCCATTTGCAGTGTGTGGATGTGCGTAGTCGTGAAGAAACATAACACCTTTTGACATCGGAAATTTGCCAATATATTTCAATTGGTTTCACTTTCCTAGTATTCAGGAAACGAATCACAGATCTGATTTCACAAGTAGCGGGATTTTCAATCAACACTGACATTGTAAATAAGCACAACAAAGTGTACGTGGCTGACAGCGATCTCACAATGGCGCACATTTCTTCTCCTTGATACAGAGCGTCACCGCGCATGTGCGGAAATGCGATCGCAGCGCTGCAGCGGAGATAAATTGAAACAGAACTTAAATTTCTGGATGCCCCTTGTACATGCTTCCCCTTCGCCTTTGTTTGGACTGCTGATTCGATTGGCAAGTTGTATGAAGTCATCCAATGCCGGTATTTCAAATAAAGTTATTACAGTATCAATTTAGAGGATTTTTTTAAAAAAAATTGTTTTTCATAGCTTTTTGAGATAATGTCTTGCCTCTTCTGGATGCCGTGATGTAACACCAATGCTGTAGGGACATCAGACTCGTCTTACTGTTCAGTGTAAGCCATAAGATCACTTTTGGGCTCCTCTGTCTCATGTTTCAAAACAATAGCATCGTCAACACAGACTCCCTACTGCACTACTTGTTTATGATAGGTTAATCGCAAGTCTACTGTATTCCATTTTGTTCTAGAAAAATGCATTTGAAGCCACAAAATAACATTAAACCTAATTGATTTAAGTACAAAGAATTGCTGTTCATCTTGCCGTATGTAATGCCGTCTTATTGCTGCAGCATATTTTGGTGTTTCTTAAATGTTGCTGCTCTTTTCTTTTCAAGGAGAGAATTTTACTACTGTATTCTTATAGATATTGTGTGGCCAATGTGTTTTGCAAACTCGGCAAATTAAATTTCTTCATTTATGAAAGTTAAGTGTTAGCAGTAGTGTTTGTGTTTACGGATGAACCTTTCTGTGTTTGGACCCTAACTGAACTTGTGGGAAAAGACACAAGTTTACCCAGTGCTGCTGTACAAATAGAAGATACTATGAACTGTTAAATATGTACCTAACAATTATGTATGTTGCAAGTTTGAACACCGGTGTTAACACCATTGCTTTGTATTATTAACGCAGAGTGAAATCAAAATTTTTGTGGTTGTATAAAAGACAGGTAGAGACGGCAATTTGAATATTTGGTCAAATGTTTTCCCATAACGAAGCTTCAGACCTTTTGTAGTAGAGTCTAAGCAAATTTTGTTTATTATTGGTGTGTTTGGAAAAAAGTGTGAGACATAATTGAGTTTTGCTTTATTACACTTACATAAGTTGGTAGTGAAGAAAGAGAGAGAAAGAGAGAGAGAAAATGTGTTAGTATAATAGAGGACAGATATGGTATGAAGCAAATGTAAGAATGGCAGAAGTGTATTATGTAATTTATTACTTGGTAAAAATGGTGAAAGTATGCTACAAAATGGTTGGTGGTTATTGTTCATTTACATTAAAACATTTGTTTGTGATAGTGAATGCAAGATCCTTCTCGCCTGAATCTTGAATAACCCTTAATTATGCAGGACTTTGTTTTTATAATACACTATTGTATATAAAATATATGATTTCTATTTCACAGGCTTTCTGTTTTATTAATTGATGCTTTTTTTCTACAAATCTTTTTGAATGTTGCAATTAATACTTTCCTGTCTGTTCCTAGAAATTTTGATGAATGTGCCGTAATAGCTTTTATTTGACCAATCCTCTGTACTAGAGGAACATTTTTGGCATGTATGAAATGTCAGTTTTGTGTTTTTTTAATAGTTATTGTGACCAAAAAGGATTTAAATTGATTAATCCATGTTATTTACAAGGAGAAAGTGAATTATTTTCAAGCAGTACATCAGTAAATGTACATTGTCAAACTTCACTCTTCTTCGATAGTATGTTCTACGATATATTAAATGTGATCACAACTTTATAAGGACTAAAACAGAGCCCATCACTAAATGGTAATATTGCAGGAATGCTTAACTCACAATTGTGTTGCCTATAGTTGTTCACCTACTCATTTTAATTCTTGTCTTTGTTTGCTAAATAGTAATTGGTCTAACATGGAGAAAGTTAAGATTATAGATGTCTAATCACCAACATTCTATGTATCTAATTTTACTGATAAAAGGATTGCTTCAAAGAAATAAGGAGTGTTTCTTGGGCTGGGAGCTTTGAATACTCAATTTGTAATGTCTCAGAAGACATTCTTTTATAAAAATTAACTGAACTTAAATACATAATGACCAATTAACATTAAAAAATATTAATTTGTACAAGCAATGTGTTTATTACTATTATAAGCATATCTAAAAGTCACTGTTTAAACATCACAAGATAAGTAATATGTTAATAAAATTCAAGCTAGAGGGAGTGAAAACTATTCTTTTCCAACTTGTTAGAAGAAAGTTGCCTTTACTTTTCTGTAATCTGAGTTTCGAGTGTTACAAGCTGCATGGTCTTCCATTGTATGAGGCAGTGTTGGTCATTTGGTCTTTGATAGATACTCAACCTGAAAAATTCTATGCCATGGCTGGGATTTGAACCACGGATCTCCTGGTTTCCGTCCAGTTGCACTTACCCATTGAGCCACCATGGCCAACATGCTGTCCTGACATTAAATTCTCCAATTAACTCATATATTTCCCGGTAAACCACTAAAATCTCTAGGGGCTTTGTATCCAAGATACACAGTTTGTGGCAACTTACTATCGTCAGTACTTGAATCCCGGCTTAATCATTAAACTGTTATTATTTAAGTTAATTGATGGAAATTAATCATTTCTTCACACTAGCCATATATAGGCTAATTTCCATCAATTAAATTAAATAATAAAAGTTACATGATGAGGCCTGGGATTTAAGTACTTTTGATAGTAAGTCGCCACAAACGGTGTATCTCAGACACAAGAGCCCCCAGTGGTTTACCGGGAAATATGAGTCAAATGGAGAATTTAATGTGAGGACGGCACGTTGGCCATGGTAGCTCAATGGGTAAGTGCAGCTGGACGGAAACCAGGTGATCAGTGGTTCAAATCCTGGCCATGGCACAGAATTTTTCACGTTGACTCTATAAAAAAAGTTAGCCTATATATGGCTAGTGTGAAGAAATGATTAATTTCCATCAATTAACTTAAATACCATTTGGTCTTTTTTTTTAGTATTTCTCTTTTTAGGAATTTTAAACCAGAACTGTTTCACATATACATATGACCTGTCTTATGTGACAGATTAGTTGACATTTTAAATATTTCAAAAGTAATAAAAATTAGAATGTAAATATTTGTTGCTAAAATACTGAACAAGGTGATTAAGTTTACTCAGTACTCCTTTGAATGGAACATGCCGTTAAAAAGATGGTATAAGCAGAAATATAGCAGAATGCAACCTAGTAGGGATTTAGTGGCAGTCATGTCTATATAGTTCAGTCAGTAATATGATTTTCTAAACACAGTGTTTGGAAAATCAATCAACAATTTCATGAGTACCAAATAAGTAATTGCAACAAAATTAAAACACTTCAGTTGTCTGTGCTGCTTACATTTTATTAAAAATCATAATACAAATTCTTTATGATACAGTTGACCTTGATTTGTTGTTTTCCAAGGGAGCAAATTTAAAAAAAAGCTAAAGAATTCCAGAAAATGAGTGTAGGAAGAGCACAGGTAATGTGCAAAAAAAACTGTGAGGGTGCTACTGGAAGAAAGAGGACGGAAAGGACTGCATATTTCATTTCTCACATCAGCTTCAGTATCCATTGAATAATACAGTAATAAATGATGAATACAGTTTATTACAGGCACTGCATAAATATAAATATGAGTGCGGGAAAACAGTAGTTCCAGGAATGATAGATCAAGGCTCGACTGTATCCTATTTGTTCTACACTTCTTTAGACTGTAGTAATATTGAAAAGAATGACATATTTACCACTATTTTACAACTCTTCCCTTTTGTTCTAAACAAAATCTTGCACTAATACAAGACTTAAAGATGTTTTCACCAACTTTAAAATATTTGAAAATTTGCTGGAAGAGGAATAATACAGTAGACGTACTGAAAACATGCTCTTAAATCTTCCTTTACATCTTAAAAGATGGACAGTTTATCTGTGATAAAGGCTAATATCAAACTATAATGTTGTAGTTGTAAATATTGGAATACATTAGTACACATTAGTCTCTCGTACTATTAGTGTAGAGTAATTAATCCAAAAATTGTCATAACTCCTATAGTGTTGTTAATGTAGATATTTTAAATCTTTCTTTGGGGAAAACACAATGAAGCTAATTTTAACATTTATTTGTTGTAGTTTTAGAGTATTTAAATATTTTCTAAGTGCCTGTGGTTGTTCCCACCATGAGATCTGATTGGGAGAAATCTTTACCTCCAGAATTATCAATAATAATAATAATAATAATAATAATAATAATAATAATAATAATAATAATAATAATAGCCCAAGGTGACCTACTCTGCGTTAGGTATTGTTATTATCCATAGGCCTTAACCTAATAATTAGACTGCAAACAAAATGCAGTTGGAGGCGTGGCTTTTCAACACTGGAGTCCTCTACCTTTCCCCCTCTATTGTCATTTTAGATTGCCTCTCCTCCATCGCATGGGCTGTATTGGTCATGTTTCACTCACTTTCGCATTCACTGTTAGATTCACTCTGCATTTTCTGCTGAATCACTACATTGTTCCTCAGGGTTTAAAGAAACTATGATTCTATCTATTTGTTGATCGATTGTGAGGTTATGTCTGAGGTAATTATTTTCTGTTAACTTTGAAAATCAAAACAGTATTAAAATACACTCGTTTTGTGTGGTTTGCGCTCTGACACATGCAGTAAGGGAGGGGTGGGAGTTACATGATGCTTGGATGGCGAGAAGGGTAGAAGGCTCGCCTCATGCATGCGCACACCGACCACAGTTTGTTTGCGGTCTACCTGTAGTCATTTTTATGTGCACCGCAGTTTTTTTAATCTTTTGGCAACTATTTTGTGCACTCATGGCATACCAGTTGCTATTGGCCACAGAATCCTTGAGGTCTAATGTGGAGAATTTGGAAACTTTATTGGCCTAATAGAGACATTTATATAACTGGCAAGTCAGCATATGTAGGAAATTTTCTGTGTCTTAGATGATGCCCTACACAGCTTTCAAGATTCATTTTCCCAGAGTTTGAAACAGGAATTCTTGTCTCTTAGATGAGTTATACAGCATTTTCCTTGTGTTTGGTGATAGTTACATTGTTGATACTCTGTCCCATGTCTTCAATTGTTAAAAGAGGATGTGCCTCCATCAGGATAAAAAGAAAAACACTTAGCTTATGGTTGATCAGCATTTGCCATTTCTCACAAAGAAAAACTGAGGACTAAAGTATGTTGCTGTCTCCCATTATCTGTTTATGCAATTTGTGAACAGTGCTGAGCATTATCAAAGAACCTACAGATATGCAGAGGTATTGGAAGGCACAAATGTTAATGGATTTGTTGTCAGTACTAACACATTTATGTGTAAAGATTTGGTGTTATTTACTCATAACTTTCTAGTGCAGATCTTACTGAAACATGTTTTGAAGACTGTTGTCTCCGTTAGCCCAGATTCACTATCACATTCTGTGACTGGGAGAGTAAGGGCAGTGATCAAGGCTGATGTTTCACTAAGTTCTGGGGCATAGACAATGAAGTTTAAATTTTTACACAAATGTTAAATTAATCTATTAAAAGAAATTAGTATTTAGTTGAATACCTTTTGTACATATCTCTATTGATGTGATCTATTTAGCTAGCACTCATTGTTAATCAGTTTTGCACATCAAGTGTTTTTAACAGTCTTGTAATATTTTCTCACTAAAACTAAGCAATCGACACTTCACATAGCTATATATCCTCTATTTACAAACTAATAGACCAGTAAGATCGTTAAAATTCTACTGAGCATCTAATTAAATGTTTTATACATGCATATCCCTTTGTTCAAATTGCACTGTTAATTTATAAAGCATACAGCAAGCAATGCTCTTATTTGGTAAGCAACAATTGCCTGTCCATTTAAGAGCTGCAGTATGACAGATGCACTTCTCTGAGACAGCTGTATCATTAATCTTGTCTACTAATCATCACATCACTACATTTTTACTGCAAGGTGTAACCATAGGATAGAATTTGTGTTCTTTACATTTTGTGAGTAAGGGGTTCATGTTTGCAGGGTGAATAAACAGAAAACTAAAGTAACGAAATGTGAAAGCTTTCTTGGCAAGAGTTACTGTACCTATTCTTATCATAAGTTCTGTCATCACTTCAAGGAATGATTTCAGGGCTAAATGACCACATGTTTTAAGTTATGATATACCATTTAATAGAACAGATTCTGTAGAATACTTTACATTATCATTTCACTCAAAATGTTTACTTCTAGCCTTCACACAAGCATTTAAATGCTTTAGCCAGTCATCTATAATGACACGAATGATACCTATGTCTAAATCTGCCATTGCTCGCTGTAGGGATTTTTTTAAGCTTTCAAGATTACTGTGTCTTGAAGAAATGGTCTTGGTCTCCAAAATATTCCACAGTTTATAATCCAGAGGATGCAGGTCTGGACTGGATGATGGCCAATTCATGTGACTGATGAACTCTGGGACAATGTTCTTTAGTGTTTTCATAATTTAGGCTGTTTAAATTCCCTACATATTTGCTTTGCCACATTTGTAATTGCCTCTAAGATGAAACAGTATAATAATAATAATAATAATAATAATAATAATAATAATAATAATAATAATAATAATAATAATAATAATAATAATAATAATAATTAATAATAATTAATAATAAATATTAAAAGCAGAAGCATTATTAACAGTGAAGTATTCTTCATATTTGAGTTTGATTTATGAGTCACTATGTTTACACTCAAACTTCACTTGTATAATTGGAACGTTTTCAAGATCATTCAATCTCATCCTCAGCTGTTTGGTGACTAAATGAACCTTCCTCTTCTTCCACTACTACGGAGCTCCGATCACTCTGCCATCTGGTGTTAGGGGCACTAAGTTTTAATACTTCATTTAATGCCGGGAATTCAAAATTTATAACTTTATCACAGCTTTTGTTTATGAATATTTTTTCCCAAATATCCAATTCTATGGGTGTACTTAAAGATTTTAACAGTTTAATGTTGTGGCCAATGTTGTGGTTTTCTGTCCAAAAATGGTGTGAAACTGCAGATTTTTCTGCTTGTTTCAACTTAATGTTCCTCTGGTGTTCTTTTTGCCTGGTTAACAAGTTTCTCTTAGTTTTTTTTTTTTTCACAGGTTTCGCAATTAATCTGATAAATTCCTGATTTTAAATTGTTGGGGATCAAAATAAAAAATTAATAATAAACTGATAGCAGTTATCAACAATGCATGTAGTATCGCTGTTGCAATAGGACATGCCCATTTGTACTACTACTACTACTAGTACTACTACTACTACTGCTACTACTACTACGGCCGCGCCGTGGCTCAGTGGTTAGACCGCTTGGCTCTCACCAAGGCGGCCCGGGTTCGATCCCAGGCGACCGCAAAGTGAGATTTGTGGTGGACAACACGGCGCTGGGGCGGGTTTTCTCCGGGACCTCCGGTTTCCCCTGCCATCTCATTCCACCGGTGCTCCATATTCATCTCATGTATCATCACCGCCTGCGGTGCCGTATGTAGTAAAAGCGGGCGTTAAACACTACACACTTTACTACTACTACTACTACTACTACTACTACTACTACTACTACTACTACTACTACTAATAATAATAATAATAATAATAATAATAATAATAATAATAATAATAATAATAATAATAATAATAATACATGTTATATTGAGGGAGGGAGAAAAATAACCAGGAACAATAAATCTGAATCCCTAATTCTCATTAGTAACAAATAGTCGTTAAAAACAGTAGTAAAGCTTTACTTCCAAAATGACAGGAGAGTATTGATTGCAAAGTTTAATCATTCATAAAAGAAAAAAAAAAGGCTTTGATCCCAATTTTGAAAATTTCTACATAATTTGATGCATAAAATGCAGAAATGTAGAAAGGATTTGAAAATATGCTACATATATCTTGTTAATTTCACTGCAATACATATATTTGATTTCTAGCACTATGCTCATAAAGTAAGAGTAAAAAGGATGGAAAAGAGCTGTGTGCTTGTGTGTAAGTGCGTGTTACATAAGTACCTTGTAAATGACGGCTTCAACACAAGTTTTTCATTTCCAGTGCCTTAAATATTGATTTTCTATTAGTGACAAAATTATAACAATAATAAAGGCTTTTGATGAAACTTCAAATAGGTTTCTTTATTGAGCTGATTAGGGAAGAAAGAACACTGGCTTGAAGTTGATCACTTGACTGTTGTATAAAATTTCTTGTAAATGACGTCCTGTTTTAATCAGTATGTGTATCTGTGAATCTACTGGTAGCCAAAGAGACATTATTAATCCTGATATATTTGGTTGATTTGGTGGAATGAATGTTTGGTTGATGTAACTGCTCCATTTGCTTTTGGATTAAATAAAAAAACTTGCTGAAGCCTAAGTGATTTTTGTAATATATTAAAAAAGAGACTTAGTACCTACTCCTGAGTGACATCTCTCAGCATTGCTGTGGCATGCGTGCAGGAAACTGATGTTTAAAATACACTATGACAAATAGTATGAGTGATAGTTTGCATTACGTTAGGTGCTAGATGGGAAGTACAAATCACTTTGTAACTGCCATCGGCTTACAGGGGAATTGTTCTTTAATTACAAGGGTAATCCAGGAAGTGACAATGTGTGGGCTTTAATAATTTAAAAACAATTATTTAAAAAAGGATATCTCTAAAATGAAGTTAACACAATAATTCTCTTTATCGGCCATCATTAATCCAATTGTTCAGTTTATCCACATTGATTATTGCTTACTTGTTCGCCATAAAAGTATGTGTACTTTGAAAAATGTATAAGAATGCACATATTTGTAACCCTAACACTATAATTGCCACTTCTAGCCGACAGTGGGTGAAGTGGTTAACTCCATTAACTGGAAAATCAGTCAAGTATACTGGGACTGCGAGGGTTACGTATAATCAAAACTCTGCTTTGTAAAAATTTAGAACACTATTGCAGTAAAAAGACATTAAATTGACAAACAGCTGTCTTCAAGGTCAATTTGGTGCTCTGCTGCACGTAAACAAATGAAATAAATCACTGCGGTATATTTCAAACATCCACTGTCGCAATAACCATCACAACTGCTGCTTCTAACACTTGCCGGTAATTTATACCTCCAGTTGATGCTGTAGACCTTCTGAGAACATTCACGGCGGCAAGAGAAAGAAAATTCCAGAACCTCTCTCCGTCTCTTCTTTCTCTTGGCAAGAGTCCAGCTCTCCTGCCCACATACCCGGCTTCAGCTTGTCGTGGCAAGGACAACAATGCCATTAGTAACAATACTTTAAATAAAGCACAAGTAAATACTTGCCTGTCTGGTCAGAGGCAACCTTGTTGATTCAACATCAAATGCATATTTGGGAAGCTAAGTCTAAAACATAAGAGACCTAAGTCCTAGAAGACTTAAAGGACTACTTAGGTTTGGAGATGAAAATGTTGATTGGTTAACTCATTTTCTTTCCCAGTACAGAGAAACGTAGAGATGAAAAAATATGGAAGTATTTCTAAATGATTTTGATCATCAAAATTGCGTAACCAAGATTTTGGGATTGATCACAGCATAGTTTATAAAAGGGTGTGTAGTGTTTCTAAAAGAATTGTGCAGAAAACATTCATGGGTGGTTTTCTCAACAACTTTGGGGAAAATGAACAAAGCAAGAAGAAAATAATGGAATAAATTTCTAATTCCCACACTGATTAGCACCTACATAGCAGGTGTTAACTATTTACCAAAAAAGCAGTCTTGCGTTAGAAGCAAATACTAGCACATAGGCACAAAACCATGGGAAGTAAATACTCGAAAGGAAACTGTAAAAATGCCAGGTGTGAGCATATTTTTACTCACTTCACCCAGATGAGTACGGTTACCATAGTGTCACAGAACAAAACTAAAGTGTGTGAGATTATTTTTATTAGTTCTGTTGAAGATAGACCTCTCATCTGGAAAGGTTTCATTCAACCATGCAACAAGTTCACAGAATTGTGGAAATAATTGAAAGAACTCTTGAAGAAAAAGTGTGTGCAAGCACATTTTTAGATGTATCTCAGGCCGTTGATAAAGTATGGCATGAAGGCCTTCTTTTTAAATTAGAGAGAGATCTACCTGGAGAACTCAGTGTAATCATGCAATCCTATCTCAAAGATAGAACATTCCAAGTTAAACAAGGAAGTGAATACACTGTATTTAAAGATATCACTGCGGAGTTATAACAGGGTAGTGTACTTGGACCGATATATTTGTTGTATACACAAGACGTCCACAAGATGCGGAAACTGAGATTGCGACTTTTGCTGATGACACAGCAGTAATGTCAGTGGATGACACTGTTGAAAAGGTTACAGAAAAACTTCAAAATACCATCAGCAAAGTCAGTATTTGGACAAAAAAAAAAAAGGGGGGGGGTGAATAAAATTAAATAAAGTCAGTCCATATAAACTTCAGAAACAGGAAAACAGAAAAAGTACGTATTGAATTAAATGGACAAACTGTTCCCTACAAAAAAGAGGTAAAATATTTAGGTCTGGTACCAGATGAAAAGCTTAACTGGAAATTCCATGTAAAAAGCAAAAGAAGTGAACTGGATCTAAGATTTAGAAAACTGTATTGGCTCAGAATTAAATCAGCACAACAAATTGTTGATTTATAAACAAGTGCTAAAACCTGTATGGATGTACCGCATACCCCTTATGGGGTTGCACAAAGAAAACGAATGTTGAAACCATTCAGAGGTTTCAGAATTAGGTACTAAGGGTTATAGTAAAGGCACCTTGGTATGTACGCAATGACAATATCTACAGGGACTTGAATATAGAATTTGTCAATGAAGAAATTAAAGCTGCTGTAGTTAAGTATAAAAGACAGTTACGTGCATAGATAATTTATTCATCTTGTAAATCATACATTGTACATGGAGTACTATGATATAAGACATGTCAAATTGTGAATTTACAGTGCAATTAACTATATGAAAATACAGAGGTACTGCGTATGCTAGGAAACAGCAACAGTACAAAGACTGAAGAGAACTAAGCCCGTGGTCTTAGTGTGTTAAAACCAATGTGATGAAGCTGTTGCAATAGAATTACTCATAGGAGTAATGTCTAATATACAGTGAAGACTAAACCATTAGATAAGTTTAAAACTTGGTTGTAGTTATATAAAAAAAAATCTGGAAAGCTATCCGTTTTTTCTCACTTGCAGTAATCCAGATTTCACTGTTGTTCATGTATTTGTTTAATGTTTTGTTTCCAGATTTTTGTTAATCCGTATTACCTCCGGTCCCACCTGCTTGGATAAAGTTTCTGCATATTTTATCCATTATTCAAGCATTTGTCATATGTTCCACAAGCGTTAGGATTCTCATTTAGTCAGCTGCTGCTATTAAGGCTTTCACAGCCAGCGGTATTAAGTTAATTGCATGTTTTATCAAGCATTTAGAATGTGGTCAGTTTTCATTTTTGACATTTTGCCAAAAATTGCATTTGGTATTTTCAGGAAGGTAAAAGTTGTGAAGTTGTCAAATGCAGTTTTTGGAGAAACATTGAAGAAGAAAATAAGTGGACCACGACCTACAAGCCCAAAAGATCTATGCTGCCAACTAATTAAATCAAGACTAAGCAAATAACAAGAAATATAACTTTTCTAGTATTGTGTGTCTGTCTTATAGATTTTGTTTACTTGATTCGTTGAACCATCTGTGATGAGTGACAATATATGGCATGCACATTTCTTTGTATCGCATTCACTTCCTTTAGTTGACAAAGATCTGCAGGTTTCAACTTCTGAGCATTAAAGAATTGAACGCCTTGCACCTCATAGTTGGCAGGACAATTCCTTTTAACAACCACAATACCTTGTTACAACTTGCACTTGCACACTACTGGAAGGGATGTTGAAACCATTCAAATGTGGATAGAAGCCCTGTAACATATGCACAGGAGATTGCACGAAAAATTGTTATATCCTTGGTTACTCTCATAAAACCATTCCTTATTCTCTGCAGAGTCTGGAAGTATGAATTTGGGAGAGAATGTGTATCTCTTAATTAAAATTAGTAAAAACCAAAAGTTAAAAAACTCGCGATGCTAGCTCTTGATATGACCTTGGATGTTAAAGGGTGGCCTTACAAATTTGTGGGGGGACATATAATGCATGAAATTAGAAACATCAGTACCACATTTGTTTATACTGCATCTGTCTTAAACACACTTTTTGTATTACTTCGTGCCCACATGCACAAGCATGACAGATGACAGTGATACTTTTGCCCATGTGTTACGCCATATTACATTCAAACAAGTTGTATGCACAAGAGTAGCTTACTAGTAGGTTTTGTTTGCAGAAATTGCTCACAGGAAAATGTGCTACTTAGGGTGGCAGGAGTATAAAACAGAATTTCAACTTGTCTAGTTATCATAGCTGCTGGTGCTAGGTAACCATTTCACAATATTAAGAAATTTGTTGGAGGTAAACTAACCACTGGGTTGATATTTCAGACTTCATAGTATGCTCTCTGTTTGTGTCCAAATTATTAAATCCATAGTTGCATTTAAATGCTTGAGGTTTACTTGCATGGTTATTGATTAGATGGCCAAAAACCATATACCAAAACAGATTTATACAAGGGCTAGTCAGAGAAGATAATTTTTTTTGACACATGTAATACACTAAGCTTGGTCCAGATTGTTGTAAGTATTCTACATTTAAATGCACTTTGCTCCCATCATCTCACACTTAAAAAACCATCTCAGTTCTTTTTCACAACAGCCTCCAAAGTACCAAAACAGTCTCGCTTTAGCTCCTTTTTCAGAAATGAAAAGAGAAAAGTTACAAGGGGCTTAGTATGACAAGTGTGGAGAATAGGGAAATACATAACATATTTCTGTGTTCCTATGTTGCATAACAGTGTTGTGCATGTGTATTTTTATGGTGAGCAGGTGCCTACCAGAAGGATGCAATTTTTTTGGATGTAGTTATCAAAAACATCCAAAGCAGATTTGTAATACTCACCATATGAGAGGAGGAACTTGACTTTGGAATACCGTTCCATGACAAAACATCTCTTTTCCTGCCAACTGAACCTCATCTTATTTTCCAATATTGGAAGTGAGGACAATGTTTTTGGAAAAAAAAAGAGAAAATGAGTCAATAGCACAGATCTGCACAGTAACTGCAGTCAAATTTATACAGGGTGTTAGGGTTATGAGTGCATAGTTTTTGTGAGTTGAGAGATCCAAATATTGATTGATTGATGTTTATCTCCCATTGTAAAGCTTTTTACATGGATCGTCAATTTGTATATGCATGAAATTAATACAATAATATTTACAAACATTTTTACAAAGTTGAGAAGTGTAAATAGCATATTCTACCTAATCTGTTTATATTCTTCCACATTAACAGGAGCTGGAAACAAGTAAAACATGTGCATACTTGTCAACTTTTATTGTTTGTCTCTAAAATATGGGGTAGTAGAGGCCATTTAAAGATTCTATGGCAAAGTTAGTGCTCTTATGGCATTGTGGGCAGGTTAAAGTGTTAGAGTTTTAGTGTATTGTACATTATGAAAGCTATAAATTCTGTTGCATTACATTGTAACTTATTATGGAAAGCAGCATTACTTCCAGGTCTTCATTGTTGTAAAACATTATTCCTATTTATTTTACTCATAACTTTTTGCTTTTACTACACTGAATATTTTACATGTTCTAAATTTCATGTCGTAAAATTATGGGGAGAAATTTTAGATTTTAGTTTCAGTAGGTTGGCAGTTATCAGCATTTCTGCACAAGCATAATTGAAAAGTACAAAAGAATCATTGTTTTCCTATTGCAGAACCTTAAGATTTTGATTTTTTTTTTAATTTGCGTCCTCCAACATTAAGTCATATCGGATGATAAATGGAATGGGTGGAAATGATGCTCTAATGTGCCCAAGGTTCATAGAGCTTAAAGTTACCCGACATACATCTTTAGGATAGGGGAAAACCCTGAAAAAAACCGTATACAAGTAACTCACCCTGACCGAGTTTTGAACTTGGTACCTCTTGAAAGTGAGGCAGGCTTGCTACCAACTATGCTACCGAGGTGGGTAATTGTCACTTGTTTTTTATTGCAGCATCTTTGATATTGACCAATAATGTTCCGCAAAGCCATGGATATCAACCAATATGATTCATTTTATTACGTGCTGGCAAGAATGCAATTTTCTCATAAAATGTCACCTCATTGCTGGACCGTAGTATTAGAATGCAGGGATTAAACAGCTTGTGCACTTTCAAATATTGGCAATTTCATGTCATTGTGTTGATGTTAACTATTTTCTCATTTCTACTGTTGGTAACATGGGTTAGATTCTGTACGACATTGGATGTTTCATTTAGTCTTGACAGCTGACAAACTCGGTGCCTTATTGATTTTTAAAATAGTACATAAGATATTTTCCAAAGGCCACATAGAAATTACGCAACACTAATTAGTAATGAACAATACTAATGTAGTCTTTCTGTACTTGACTGGCTTTCTTGCTATCATTGGAAAGAATGTTTGGGTCACAACCTCAATAAAAGATAGGATTTGCTCTCGGGAAACATTGGCATTAACAATTCTTTTCATGGAAGTGTCGAAAACAGTGTTATAATAAATTTAAAGGGAGTTGATTAATTACACTAAACAACCTACTTTTAAATTTTCCCAGAACATGTTTCAGAGGCTTTTCCTCCATTGTCAACCGGACATTGACTGGTTCTCAGTGGTGTAGCTGGTGATATTTTGTCTTAGGTCTCCTCTTGTGGCAGTTTGAGGAACTTGCTGAACAAATCTTTCTGGGGGACATCCCCCAATTTTATCCCCCAGAAAGATATGTTCAGCAAGTTTCTCAAACTGCCACCAGAGGAGACCTATGATAAAATATTGCCAGCTATACCACTTAGAACCAATCAATGTCCATTTGACAATAGGAAAAGCCTCTGAAACATGTTCCGGGAAAATTTAAAAGAAAGTGTTGTTTAGTGTCAGTAATTGACTCTCTTTAAATTTAATTGGCATTAATAGTTTATTAGGGCAGAATTCAGTGCAGTCTCTTCATTCTGTATTTAGGGATTTTAATGTGCATCTGAGAAAATTGGAAATTTGACAGATTTATTTGGTTTATGTAACCTTAATTTTTTCCCACTTTTAAAATATTTCATTGTAATAAAAAGAATCCTTTTGTAAAACAATATCTAGTATGAGGTTCCGCCAGGATGCAATAATTGTTCAGCTTTAATATATTCAGAAAAAGTATTTTATTAAAGAAAACATGTTACTTACAAAATTGAAGCTAGCTTTATTTTTGCACATAATATTCTCAGTAATTCATCTAGGGCTAATGTTTGTTTTGAATAATTTTGCTGTTCACTTGTTTGCTTTAAATCACCTCTAGTGAGTGAGGGATTCTAAATTGAGTTTCATCATCTACATTTGTTCATCTGTCGATAAACATTTTATCATCTTACATTTGTTCATTATAGTATTGCTGCACACCACCTTTAGTTGACAGTAAATTTTTGCAGGTTTCAACATTGGTTCTGGGATACAGAAATGTCCAAACTGTCATTACTTCCTGGATTACCCTTCTGTTATAAAAAATAAAGTTAACATACTCATACAAATGTTGGTTTTCTTTCTAGTATAAATGATATTGTTGGATCTTTTAGCTTTTGTTTATAACTTTGTGTGCTAAGATATAGTAGAATTAGGCTAAATGTTGTGTATCTGTGTATTACATGCAGCTGTTTTTGTTTTAGCATTGGGATCATTACATCATTTATAAGAGTGTAAATGATTTCACTCTGTAATGTTAATGCCGAAGTACTCCATAGTCTGCATGTAATATTCAAGTAATATTATAACAGTATATCATAAATAAAAACCTGAATTGAAAACAAAAACTGACATTCAGGATTTTTCTTAGAGATTTAAGGAGATGGAATATTCTTTAATAATGAGTGCATTTTGAACTCTTATTTCTTTTCTCCCCACACTGTTGTAAAACAACTTTAACCGAGGACAACCAAAGCCAAAAACATAACTTGAAGCGTTAACTGGTTTAATACATAGTAAATAGATCTGTAGGGTTGTTTTAACTTTTTGCATTCTAAAATATGTAAAATTCATGAATTGATCCATATTAGAATATTTTTATAAGATATTTGATAAGATTTTGAAAAATACACATAAAGCGTAAAGAACAGTGTGCCCTTGAGGCTTATAATTAGACCTCAGATTTTAGGTTTTATGCCAACTTTTTCCAGAAGAAATAAAAATCCAATCATGTATGTTCACATTTCATATAAAATTACATAATCTGTGAAAGTTTTATTCTACCTTAAAGTGCTTGTTTTACCCCAGTGTACTTATTTACATGCATTTTAAGCCTAAAAATGCCTAATTATAACAAATAAAAGTTATAAAATCACAATAAATTTTCAGTATAGAGTTGATTCAGAGTTTGAAACACTGTACATCACTAAATAAGGAATAATAGGATATAGATTTCAAGAACAAGCCAATAGTTTTCACAGTAAATGTATTTTTAATTTTAATATTGTCTTCCTAAAAGCTGAGAGTTGGACCAACAAATTTTTGCCAGAAGGAAGTGTAGAGCTCTTGCAATTCAGTGAATGTGGGATGCAAGTTCCCCTTTTGTAGGTATTTGTTTATAATTGATGTTATGAAGTATAAAATAGGACTAGAAATGTGTGTACAGCTTAGGAAGCAATGCTCTTTGCTTATTAGGTACCCAGAACATACATTACTACCAAGTCCACAAGGAACAACGCTTTGCTAGACAAGCGAAAGTTGAATAGGTTTCAATTACTGGAAGTTGGCAAGTATGTATTAAGAGTCTGAAGAAAGAAAGAAGGGAGGAAAGCACAATAATTGTGCTAATATGTTTGGAAAGACTCTGAAAATGTCAGGACAGGATCTTTAAAGTTTGATAGTTATAAAGTATTAGATACCAAGTTAATTTGCATGGTAATTATGACATATTGAACACTGAGTAATTCACAAACAACAACAAAAATTGTGTGTACGTCTTAGCTTGCTAAAACTACACACACTGTTCTAATTCCTATTGATGGGAGGTGTGCACTAGAGCAGTGAGAAATGCATGCTTATACATGGCATGCAACAAAGTTTGGAATAGCAAGTGTTTAACTGACAGTATTATTCATAAAAAGCATTTATGCTAGTTTTTACACACAAGATGTAATCAGTGTGTGTGCTGTTTCATTCACTTCAACCTGGTCCCATTTTTACGAGGGTAATCCCAAAAGTAAGCTCTCCAATTTTTTTAAAAATTTAAATAAACTTTTATTTTCAACAAATGGCACATAGAATTTAAGCTTGAACATTTTGCTATTTTTCCACATCGTGGCCATTTCGAGCAGTGCATTTTTGTAGATGCTGTGGCAGTTTTTGTATGCCCATGTTATAGCAGTCCACCGCCATGCTCTTGTTGTCACTAAAAGTGCCTGGGAAATAAGTGATAGTCAACATGGAAAGCCCAAGTTTCATCACCTGTAACTATTGAATCCAAAAGGTTGTCCTTTTCATCAATATAGCATTGAAGAAATTGGCAGGAACTTTCAGCATGTTGCCTTTTGTGATCTTCTGTCAACATTCTTGGAACCCATCTGGCACACACCTTCCGAAATTTCAACTCTTCAAAATCCTGTTGGTGCTTCAAGAAATCTCAGGAACAACAATGCACAGCTCATCGAGAGTAAAGTGCCAATCTAGAAGCATGATTTGTTCAACCTTTGCGATTTTTTCGTCAGGAATTGATGGTCTCCCGCTTCTTTCCTCGTCATGAATTTCCATGCAACAATCTGCAAACTCTGCACCACTTGCAGACATTTTTGACATCCATGCAAGACTCTCCATACACTTCTACCAACTGTCAATAAATTTCAATTGTTTTAATCCCTTTTGCACTCAAAACTGAATAACTGCGCAAACTTCGCACCTGGCGGTAGTTGCTAATGCGAGCTCCATTACAACTGGCTGCCAAGCCAAGACTGAGCCCCAGCAGATATGTAGTGGTCTCTGTAGAGAGTGGAGGGGGGGAAGGAAAGAAGCAGTATGACCAACATCAACGCAAACATTTTCCCTGGGACCTCAACACTTTGGAGACCTTAGTTTTGAGATTACCCTTGTACTTAATCTCTTAATGCGAAAGTTTTTGTGAATTTAATTTTGACAAAATAAAAATCAAGTCTACTAAATTGAGTCATTTCCAGCACATTTTAAAAGGCAAAGTTGCCTTTTTTCCTCATTTCATGGTACTTCCTTATATTTTGCTGTAAAAGTCTAAATATTAGACATGTATATTTTTGCCGGCGGCAGTCTGAGAATTAGCAGTTGAGTTAAATTTTCTTTAAGCACATTTTATTAGCTCAGAGGTCTTTGTTTTTGGCTCTCTTACATTTTGTATTTTACTTCCTCATGCTTTATGAAAATTTAGATAGACAGAATTCAGTATATAAAATATATTATTTAGTTCATCTTTTAGTGCTTTATTGCCAAGTATTATTCATTTCATTCAGAAAAAGAACTGTTTTAGCACATGACGACTATACTTGGATTTTAATGAAGGGGATATTCAAAGACCAAAAGTAAAAATGAGTTGTTACTATCATTATTGTGTCTTATCTAAATTCATTATGACAAACCTAAAAACATAACAAGAAACATCACTCTGTAAATAATCTGTATGTCAAGTGGTTAATTTGTTTTTGTTTATTAATTTGTAGGTTTTGAAATCTTAAAACAATTTACGTTACTTTTTTTTCATATTTCTACAGTAAGACTTTGTGAATGTATATCATTGTGTAGTATTGTACATGCATGCTGTAACTGAAATATTTGTGTGATGCACTCATTACTAAAGAATACTCTCAGCTCGTATGAGCCACAAAGGACATGTTGCAAAACTGGACCAAGTTTAGTGTATCAGCACCTTCTGTTTGTTTAATAGGATAGACTTCATTTGAAATTTACTTCTAAAGATATAACTGTAGGAAGATCACTATGCTGCATATTTCTTGTTAATTGCAGTTCACTAATATTTACTTAGTTTTGTGCAGTCTTCTTTTCTTTGACAGTTTTTGCATATGTTTGTTAGTAAAGTTCATGAACCTTATTTATGCAATTGGTACACTGATGTGCATAGTATTTGGCCCATTCCCCTAGATTGGAAGAGTTCTTTTTTCTCAAGATTTCCACCCTCAGGCAACCAACCTTTGGCTCCACCGAGTCTATATCATTGGCACGGAAGGAAAGGCTAATCCAATAAAACATTTTGACTTCTAGAGGAAGGAATGAACAATCATTTGCATGTTATACAAATAAAAATATTTGCCACTAAGGCTTCACTTATCTTAACAAATTGGTGTTGATACTTCTTTTCAAATGGAAATCAATTTCACAAACAAATCGTTTGCGTCCTCAGTCCACAGATAAACTCTGTTGTCAAGGATAATAGTTACCATGCCTTTCTTATGTTTTTTTAGTATTACCAACATCTGAAAACAAAACAAACATAAAAATAGAATCAACTGTTGGTATTTCAAAATTCATTACGCGATGTCTATTTTTTAAAATAGATATTTTTTCCCACACCATTAAATCTATCAGACCGTTTAATTGTTTTAATAATTTCACTTCAGGATTTATTTCATGGTTAAATGACCAAAAAGTGATCTGCTACGGCTGATTCATCAGTTTGTTTATACTTATTGTTACGAAAATGTTCTTTTGTTCTGGTTTCCAAATTATGTTTCGTCTTTCCAATATAAACCTGATTACAATCTAAACAATTAAATTGATAAATACCAGATTTTTTATTATTAGGAATTTAATCTTTTTTAGAAAAATGTAGTAAATTTTTAATACTATATTTATTTTGAGGAACTAAAGTTATACCAACTTCTTTAAAAATGTTTTGAAATTGTTTATTAACCCAAGGATGGTAGGTAAATTTTTTAAAATTATAATCGTCTTTTATTTTTTTTAAGGATAGAAATATCACTAACAGTTTTTTGATATTTAAATTTTTCAATCTTCTTTTGTATAAAATCTTTATTAAAACCATTAATTAAAGCAGTATTAATATGTTTATATTCTTTATTAAATTCTTCCTTATTCAGGGGTATATTTATTAATCTATAAATCAAACTATTAAAAACAGCAAATTTATGTGGAAAATTTGGAAACTAGAACAAAAGAACATTTTCGTAACATTAGGTATAAACAAACTGATAAATCAGCCGTAGCAGATCACTTTTTGGTCATTTAACCATGAAATAAATCCTGTAGTGAAATTATTAAAACAATTAAATGGTCGGATAGATTTAATGGTGTGGGAAAAAATATTTATTTTAAAAAATAAACATCGCGTAATGAATTTCGAAGTACCAACAGTTGATTCTATTTTTAGATTTGTTTCGTTTTCAGATGTTGGCAATACTAAAAAAAAACATAAGAAAGGCATGGTAACTATTATCCTTGACAACAGAGTTTATCTGTGGACTGAGGACGCAAACGATTTGTTTGTGAAATTGATTTCCATTTGAAATGAAGTATCAACACCAATTTGTTAAGATAAGTGAAGCCTTAGTGGCAAATATTTTTATTTGTGTAATATTTATTGCTTCACTAGCTAGCTTCATTTTCTACATAATCATTTGCATGGCTTATTTAACTGTGGGTGCATGGTTGCATAGTAGTTATGGCACTAGACTGCAAGCCAGGATGTCATGGGTTCAATTCCCAATGGTACCATTGGAATTTATTTCCCGGTATAATCCTGGTCACACTATGGCCCTGGGGTTCACTCAGCCTCTAATGGAAATGAGTACCAGGGTAGTTCCTGGGGTGAAGGTTGCTGCCTCGTTGGACTGAGAACCTCACAAGTCTTGTATGCCGATGTCTATAGATGGGTGTCGTAACAGTCGAAGATCTCTCATGGGGTACCTTTACATTTTATACCTTAGTTGGATGATATATGATTGCTTTCATTAGCAATATGAAAACTAAAGGCTTTGTTTTATTTCTACATTTTTGTTACATCAAATTTTCTTTTGATCCTTAATATTACTTTAATGGTGCTCCACTATGATGATAGTAGACCCCTGGCCTCCCTGCTCCACTATCAAGAACATGAATAATGTTTCCCTTTGGGATTTCAGTTATATTTATAGGTGGCACTGCACCCATCTAATGGTTAGAATTATCTAACAGAGGATGCCATACTGGCCATGGGTGAGGCTAGTATCAGTATAACTGCAATATGTAAGACCTTAATCACTAATTAAGTTTTGCTTATTTTTGACACGCCAACTTTATTTTCCCTCAAATGTAAAAGAAAATTGACTTGCGTTAGATATTTGTCTACAAGTATGGCAGATAGAAAGTACTTATTGTACCTGAAGAAGTGTACAACATAGTGCCATTTTGTGGGTCTATCAGCATGACGTTATCAAATTATGGATAAATTGATGTTTTGCTTTAATTTGATATTAGTTTATAAGTTAAGCACAATACTTGCATTTTAAAAATGGGGGCTTAATCTGTCATTTTGTAATCTTAACTCAGCATCACATCGAAGCTACCTATACTGTTTGCAGTACAGAGGTATGTTTCAGCTCATCTTTTAGGGAAAGTTTTGAAATAGGTAATGTTTCTAAACAAGCCAGCTTCCAAGCAATGTACTTTCTCTATAAGAATATTGAGCTCTTCTTACCTTGTTCTTTACTTGGAAGAAATTTTTTTTTTCTGTGAATGTCATTTTCCGATGTTAACGACCCATTTTCTCTGGAACTATTGAACATTGAACATAGCTAAACTAAATTTTTCAATCTAGAATATATACGTTGCCAGGAAAGTTTCAGATCCTATTTTGTAAAATAATTGTTGATTTTGTTTTGAATAAAATAATTGCTGATGGATATAAAAAACATGGATACATAATCTGAAAGAATCTTAATCTTACATAAATTACTAAGTTAATGGGTCATGAAATTAGAATAGAATTTTTAAATATTATTACTAAGTTAATGGGTCATGAAATTAGAATAGAATTTTTAAATATTATTTCACAAGGATAATTCACAGCACTTGTTTTGCAATAGCATTGCCATCTTTAAGGCCTTTTTCCTTTCATCTCCAAGTAAAAGTAGTATCCAGTAAATTTATTTCTTAATAAACCAACTTGCTGAATAAAAAATGCCTTGTATGTATGTAAATATTGTTATAACTAGTAACTTATTGTTACTAAAAGATTCATTGACCAAAAATTGTTACATAGTTTCCATAATTGCTTACATAAAGTTAGATCCTGATGCAGGCCCTCAACTTTCTGGCCTATGCATCAGTACAGGAGCAAATAGTCTTCACCATTATGCTCTCAAGTTCATTCCATACGCTGTAGTTCAGGGAATTTAGCCATTGTCGCACAACTAGTTCTTAGTGGTCTTTACTTGCACAGGGCTGAAGTCCATTCAATTCATGGGTCAAACAATGTATACTTCTCACAAAAATGTATGGGTGTTACTGCCCTCCATATCATACAAACATGGATGATTTTGGAGAGTGACTTCTTGGTATAAATGTAGTGGCAGTGACAGTCAGTGCTTCATTTGCAGTGCAATCTTCTTCAAGAAGACTTAGACCATGCCACAGATGTCCACTGCAGTTGTGGATGAAATGTCTGGAGCTTCTTTCTCCAGTGGACCCTGCCATAATAACCCAGAACTTCCAGTTATAATTTGTCTTGGCACCATTCTTGCTTAATTTAGAGTAATAATAGCTATTCAGTTTTCTTTTTCGCCCCATTCCATAATTGCAACATACACTAGCACCGGCAGTTGCATGTCTGAACGTAGAAAGCACTCGTATGTCTGCCATTTCACTTGCCTTTGCGAGTGCTAGGCACAGGGGACTTGCAAAATTGGGTAACAATATTATACTCATAATAAGTAGATAGTGAAATTAGAAGGTATGCATGTAATATCTGTGAGATCTTAAATAGTTTGAGATCATCGGTACGGAATTAAACAAACATAAGATTGTGGTAAACATATAAGTGTGCTGATGTATTGCTTGGTGGAGTTTTGCAACATGTATAAATTGCTGTGATCCCAGTGGTACAAGTATGATGTAGCTTTTGCTGCTGCTGCTGTTGTCTTGCCATTGATCTATTAGGATGATGTATGAAAGGAAGAAAGTATGGAGAGCGTGATGGAAGTAGTGACGCGAGCACCTGGTGGTGAGCCTGATGAGAGTGGTGGGGTGGTGGCGTGCCTGGAGCAAGTGAGACGGACAAAGTGAGTGCTTCTTGCCCTAAGTGGTTATCCATCAACTGTTTTCATCATGCTCAACTTTTAACAAAGGAAAGTAAAATGAAAGCTTTTAATTTTGTGTTTGAAATTTTAATTTATTAAGCAAAGATAGTACATAAATAACATTTATTATAAATAAATCACAGTTGATTAGCCCAGGCCCATAGCTTGTCAAACTCCGTATATATTTTTTAAGACTTACTCTTTACCATGGGTAACTATATGTGTTCGTTTCAATCTTTTCGCTGTCCAATTCTAGTTGCTTTTTACTTGATCTAAAAGCTGACTTAATTTCTTACTCTCTTAACAGAACAAACCTCTCTAAATATTTTTCAAATAGAATTCTTTTCTCCCTATGTCCATCCCTTAATATTCAAATATAATTTACCTTAATACTACATATCGGACATTGATCCTGGAGTATACCGTTTTTAAATCCTTTTAATCTTCAAACCCAGTTCTTAACCCTCTTGTTTATTCCTCATTTACCTTATCTATATATTGTGACTTTGTGGGTTTATAAAATTAAAAGTCCAGTTTGCAGAAGTTCAAATGCTCTTTATTTCTGTAGAAAGACACTTTTTGTACAGCCCTGAGCAGCCGAATTACATAACATAAATACAACCTTCAAGATCGTCTGCTACTCGACCACAAACAAAAGAGTTCACATATAATTTTGAATTGAACTAATACTCAATGCCCCACTTATACCTAGAACGTGTTTCATTAGGATCTTCGTAACATGAGCTGTTGTCGACTAATGGATGTTGGTTTGGTGAACTCATTAGAGGTGATAGGTGCGTCTCTGTTGGTATCTTGATGAACTTGAAGTTTCGGTTTTCTTCAAAGGTAGTGTCAAAATTTAACAATTTTCTTTCATATTTCTTAATGAAGATTTTTTTCCACGTGCTTAATGCAGCTGGACCTTGAACACTTTAATTCGTGGATTTCTCGTTCTATATCATGATTCTCCTTCCAAAAATGGTACGCTACCGCCAATTTATCTATGTCTGTTCCTGATGTTCCTAAAAAGCTATTTTAGCCTAATGTTCAAGTTCCTTTTTGTTTTTCCAATATAAAAGTTGTCACAGCCTCTGCAGTTTATCCGGTACACACCTGATTTTTTGAAACGTGTTCTAGGTAAATAACTAGCAATAACTGGAGCATTGAGTATTAGTTCGATTCAAAGTTATATTAATTTTGTGCTTCATTGTATCATAGTCCTTACACATTGGAATAGGTTCCCTTTCAAATCACAGCTGCACACACACAATTATCGAGTCCAATTATGACTAGCTTACTGACTGCTGCTCAGCTCCTTTTATACCTCCACCACTCTTTCCAGAAACTTGTCTACGCTTCACGGCTTTTCATGAGGCAGCGAGAAAGGGAGAGAACCATCCAGACGTCTCTGTCTCCTTTACCTACACCTGTCACTCTCTCGGCAAGTGCTAGTGCATGCATGGGCATAGGCGTGGCTTTATCACCATCTGTCTCTTTTCTGCCAGCTGGCTAGTCGTTACTTCGACGATTGGGTGACAATGTGTTTGACTTTCTCATTAACCTTTTATCTGAGCATAGAATCAATATTGTACTTCAGAGTTTTTGTTATGTCCTCAGATTGTTTTCTTGCAACCTGCTGAAAGCCCTTGGAGTCATTTGTCCTTCTCCATACCTCTCTTAGCACATTATTTTTGAAGTTATTTTGAAGTAATTTATTTCATAATGCATTACATTCAGTGCATGGACAAGTCCAGCTGCTGTACTTCCAGTTGAGAGAGGAATGTTGCCAGTTCTTGGCACAAATGTGAACACATGTTTTAAACGTGCTTCACCACAATTTTCACAGTGGTTTTGTCCATTTCATTGCATTATCCATTACTTTTGTCAAGGAAAGAAGCTCCGTCTCAACATACTCAATTAAATTAGCTTAAATTTTGAATTCCCTGCTTTGGCTCTGGTGAGAGCTTTGTTCCTCTCAGATTTTGGAAACCACTGGCCACATTACTATAATGACTACAACAATCCCTTACCTTGCTGTGGTTTGGAATCTTGGGTAGCACAACAGGCCCAAGTCTGAAGTGCATCTGGAGCACTGATGTAAATCTGTATTGGAAAAGAAAGACAAAATCACTGAGAACAGTAATAGCAATTATATATACAGTTGAACCTGCTTGCGTAATTTGTATTTATGCATAAATATTTGCAGGTCCTGGAAAAAAGTTAATTTACAAACCTTATTTATATGTAATGCATTTATAAATAATTTGCCGTTATACGTATTATGAAATACAACTGAGTTTTAAATATATGTGTTTCGAGGAATTTAGTAACAGTGACGTCAAAATTAATCTCAGAAACTATTTTTAGTTGGTTTATTAATACTCATCACTTGTTTATATTTATGAGAAACTAGTTCCAAAGGCATTCACCTCCATTTTCAATCTCTTTCCAACTGGCATCTGTTGTCTGCTCTCTCTCATAGTTCCACCACCAGAGAGAGAGCAGACAACAACAGATGCCAGTTGGAAAGAGATTGAAAATGGAGGCGAATGCCTTTGAAACTAGTCTCTCATAAATATAAACAAGTAAGTGACGAGTATTAATAAACCAACTAAAAATAGTTTCTGAGATGAGTTTTAAATAATTAAATGGGCATATGGCATATGCTATCTTAAACTTGAAATGCATTTTCCTTATCACTGCTGATAAATACACAAGCTGAGAGGGCGGCCTTCGGCCACAGAAACAAAAGTCAAAGATATTAGCTTGTATGTGTCTTTCGGCGTAACACTGTCATTATAACAAATGAAAAATAAAAATAATTTCAGTATTTGGTGTTTTATGTTGAACAGCAGTTTTGTCTTTCAGTTCTCAGTTACTTTTAATCAGCCATGGAGAAAAGGAAAAGAAAGTATATACATCAGAAAGTATAATTTGTACAAGAAGTGGCACGTAATAGACAGAAAACCAAAAACAAAATTGTTTCTGACTTAGGAATTGTTTATACATGCTATGTACAGTCCTCAGTGATGGAAAAGCCTGCAAAAAAAGCTTATCCAGATAACTGCCTTTACCAAGATTCAAACTCGGGAGCTCATGAACACGTTTCATTAGGACTTTCCTAAATATTCATCGTCGACATTAGCTGAGGAAGTTGGGCAGGTCCTAACGAAATGCATTCTAGTTAAACACTAACAATATATGGAGCATTGAGTACTGATTCTACTCAAAATTATATTACCATGTTTGCCTTTTGATTTTGATTGAAACAGTATGTTCTACAAAAAGCTTCCTGAAACTTTGATTGTAAGAACACTATTTCTATACAGAATATACTATCTATGGTACACAAAATGGGCACATTTGAAATTTGCCAACTATCATTTCACAAATATTCATTTTATAGTCATTGTGGTGATCTAGAAATAACATCTCTGTTTTTTAGCCGGTAATGGTCCTCGGTTTAAATTCCAGTTTAGCAGATGCTGTATCTGTAACAAGCTATCGCATAAATGTCCAAATCTTTTCTGGTAAAGACATGCATATTGAATTGGCATTGCAACAATAGTGCATTTGTTGTAGATAAAGAAGTAAACATGAAAGAAAATCTGTTTCCCAATTCCATTATTTTCAGTGATGGCAAGCATTTTTAAAAAAACTTAATTGTGGAGAAAAGTGAGCTTTAAATGAAAACAGTTGGTGGAACCTATAATTACATCTTCCTTGTGTGAGTGTGAAGGTAGGGCATGTACTTTTTTTTTTAAATCCCTTCCCTGAAGTGTTTTTAAACATTATTAAGATTAACTATATATAATATAAATTCAATAATGAATTCAATGCAGTTACTTTCCCCAAATGTGTAATATAAATTTCAGGTTTTTTTGTGTTTCTTTTTTCATTTTTGCACAGTGACGCTAAGAAGCTGTGGACCAGGACAACAGCTGAATCTTCATGACAAGATGCAAACGTCTAACGAGGCAGAGAAAAAGACTGAAAAGAGAGATCAAATTAAAATACAAAGACAGGTATATGGAAACTCTTTTAGCTGAACAGTATTCCATTTATACAATTTACGTAGCATGTAATATTTTTTTCAAATTACTTCATATTTTCACAATTTAAATATGTTTTGAAAGATTCTAGTAGAAGTAATAGCATTTATTTGGCAATAAACTAATTAAATATATCATGCCCGCCTTGGTAGCGTATATGGTAGCATGTCTGCCTTACATTCAAGAGGTCCCGAGTTCAAATCTCGGTCAGGGTGAGTTACCTAAATAAGGGGTTTTCTGGGGTTTTCCCTTATCCTTCAAGACGAATGTCAGGTAACTCTAAGCTCCATGGACCACGGACTCATTTGAGCATAATTTCACCCATTTCGTTCATCGTTCAGTCGTCCAATATGACTTAACGTTGGAGGATGTAAATTGAAAATATATATATTATAGCTAAACATTAGATTTGTATGCCTTAAAAATATCTAAAATATGCCTGCATTTACGGTAAAAATCTTGAAAGTATGCTATATAATTTTGACAGTGTGCACTGAAATTAACTCTAAGCTTATGTATTGTGACTGCATGGGTTACTTAGATTCAGAAATCTGGTTTGCAGAAATTTAGAACAACTTTTACTGCAGTAAAAAGACGTGCAATTGACAGTCAGCTGTCTTCGAGGCTGATTTGTTTTGCTGCATGAAAACAAATGAAAGAAATCACTGCGGTACACTTCAATCACTAATGAGCCATATCCACAGAATTTGGCCGTACCATGACAGAGTGGTTAGACTGCTTAGCTCTCACCAAGGTGGCCCAGGTTCGATCCGAAGCAACTGCAAAGTGAGATTTGTGATGGACAACATGGCGCTGGGTTGGATTTTCTCTGCGATCTCCTGTTTCCCCTGCCATCTCATTCCAACGATGATCCATCTTCATCTCATATCATGTGTCACTGCCTGCTGTGCAGTATGTAGTAAAAGCGGGCGTTAAATACAACACATTTCATTTCCACAGAATTTAAACGCTTGCTCGTAATACTGCCCTTAGTTAAAATTCATGAAGCTTCTCAAAAAGCACTGCACCATTTACTGCTAAATGTTTCCAAAATAAACTGGCAACAGAGGACTTTAACTTAAGACAAGTATTAAAAAGCATTGATAATTGGTTGAAAAGTAAAGTGCATTTGAACAATTAGTAAAACATAAAATTTGAAAAATATTTACTTGTTCCTATTTTATTGCAAACTGAACCTAACTTTAAAAATATGTCGTGTACAAAGTTGATTGAATGAAGAATGAGAAACCAAACATTTAAAAAAAAAAAAAAAAAAAAAAAAAAAAACTTATCAAATGTACTGTAAAGAGTATTCTAATTAAAATGTGCATTTATGAGTTGAGTTTTATATTTTTTAAGTTGTAAATTTATTAATCTTATTTAATTTCATTTATTGATTGGTTTATCTTTGCTGCTGAGAGGTGGTTCCATTTTTTTAGAGTAGTTTTTGAGGGCCTGTAAGCTTGACAGATAAATTTAAATATCTATCAATCTTTGGAAATTAATTGTTCTTTCACACTGGCCGTGTGTAGGCTGAAGTATGGAACGATAGTCAGACTGAAAAATTCAATGCCGTAGCTGGGGTTTGAACCAGGATCTTCTGGTTGCCGTCCAGCCGCTCTCCTTGAGCTACTAAGGCCAACGTGCCTACATGACATTGACATGACATCGTGCCTACATGACATTGACATGACATAATGTCATGTCAGCACATTCGCCATAGTAGCTCAAGGGTTAGAGCAGCTGGACGGCAACCAGAAGATCCGTGGTTCACATCCCGGCTATGGCATTTAATTTTTCAGTCTGACTATCTTTCCATCTATCAATCATGTATTTTATATTAAAAGTTTGTTTAGAAAGAGATACTGGCTAAACTTTCCAACATATGATGTGAGAGTTTTCTAAATGGCCTTAATGGCATAGTTTTTCAAAGCACTGCTTTCCATTTTTGGTTGTAATATGTATTTAGATTTATTTATTCATTTGAGTGATTTCTTGTTGGAAAATATTTGATTATTATTAGTTCCTGCAAAGATGTCAACATTCCATAAATAGTCTTCTAGCTGTTTTCTATATTTAGCAGATGCATCTTTTTAATAATTTAGATGAACCATTTCTAAAAGTTGTATCTGCAGGAATATTTCCAAAAACATACAAACTTTCCTTCTTGCACTCCATTGTATGATCATGATTGTAAAGCAATAAAACCCAAGATTAAGTATGGTTGGGACTTTGACAAAGCGGCTGCTTGTCAATCACTTCAAGAATTTAGTACAGTTGCGCTCCTGGAACGGTTACCATGGATTTATCTTTGGTAATAGATACCTCTGATAACGTATTGATTACTCCATGTGAAGTGAACATCCGTCATTTGTGATTCCTGTAAATTCCATTGGCCGAAGTTATGTGTTCATTGGTGTTTAGCACAGGGCCAGGAAGTGCGGCAGTTCCTCTCTCACTCTTACAAGAATAATCAGTGCGTTATCCGAGAGGTTTCCATTAACAAAGATAAAGCCAGGTAACTGTTTGAGCACCGCGACTATACACAATTGTTGTGCAGATGTATCTGGCTTCCCCACCCCCTCTAGAGGTTATTTATGGTTACAAATGTTGCATCTCTCACTTCACATGTTTGAAAGTATCTCTTATTTCCTCATATCAAATAAATTAATACTGAACTAAATCTTTTTTGTAAAATATTTTAATGCAGTATACTCCCGATTATTCTTATGTAGATTATCTGGTTTTGTGGACTATCTGTGCATCCCCCCCTAAAAACACACTGTACATACAAAATATAAAATTGAAAGAAGCATAGAGACAGTGAAGCACAACTTAGCACAAAAGTGAATTGAGAAGATATTGACACATTGCTTCACTCACACTGTTTATTCACAGGACATGTTTCAAGAACTTTTGCTTTTATCAAGTTCCAGCTGATGATAAGAGCATAAGCTCTTGAAACATGTCCTTTGAAAAAACAATGAGTGAAGCAGTGTGTCAATAACTTCTCTATTCACTTTTGTGCATACTGTACATACTTCATTTTTCTCAGGTTAACAACAATGAACAACCTACTGCATAACAATGCACCATTTCCATTCTTTAAATGACCATGACAACAGAGTACAGTATCCATTGGTATCAGCTTGCCTGATCTGTGTAAATGGAGTTCAGTTTTTTTTTAAAAATAAAAGTTAGGATAAGTGTCAGCAAAGGAAGTTAAAGAAATTTATGAAAGAGACGGAGGGGGGGGGGGGGGGGGGGACAGATGGTGTTGAGATTTTTTTTAAAAAAAAGTTTTAACTAATTGAAACATTTAAGAAGGGGGAAACTGTTGCAAAACTAAGTGCTCATTGGAAATTGGAATGCGGGCTGTTCAGGACATTGAAAAGAATAAGCAGAAAGTACAATATTTCATCGAGAACTGTGATTCTAAGTCTGGATAAACTGCACAAAAAAGCATGAAGAGATCATTCGATGACTCAGAGGTTGCTCTTTTACAATGATTTAGCAAAAGGTGTCATTGTCACAGTCACAATATATGCCAGAAAGGCTAAATTACTTCTATGAAATTTTAGGGGTAAAAGGAGAATTAAATGCCTCCTGGTTGGCTAACATCGCAGGATTTGCCATTTTACTGTGCAAGAAGAGCAGCTTAGTTCAGACGTTCCTTCAGTTGGATTTCCTTCTGGGAAGAGTTCGAGAAATGTTGCAAGAAGATCTCACACCAGACAAAATTTATAAATTTCTGTATTGGAGAGTTCACCAACCAAAGCTCTTACTCCTGAATACATGTAAGTGGACTACGTATGCCCTGTGTAGACTGCTGCCATTAGTGTTAAATAATGCCCCCCGTACAATACTGTGTTATTATGCCCATATGTTCCTACGTATTCTGGACTCATTTTCGGGTACTTCCAGCTACTTCACATCCAATTTTTGGCACATAGAGCAGAGATGATGCCTTCAAACTCTTAAGTGCATGCAGGAGTGAGCATAGTGATAGTTCCTTGTAAGCTCTATTGACTCTGGGCTCATTTGAGTTTTATTTCACATATTTCATTCATTGTCTGATATGACTTAAAATGGAGTAAATAAATTCATTTTTAAAAAAATGATCAAACATCGCTGCTGGGTCTGTGTACTAAAAATCCTGTAATGAAGATTAATTATATATATATAAACTCGAGGGTATCTACCAGGGCAGATCCTCACAGAGTGAAGACTGACGCCCCCTCTAATGACCAGGGAGTTACCGAGCTGTCCCAAAAGGGCGCCCGGTGCCTCCGTGGGGCTTTCCATAGGGCAAGACCTAGAGACTAACAAGCTGCCCATCTGGTCCTGTGGATGCAAGATGGGATGCAAGTGGATACGCCACTTAAGCGCGCCAACTCCAAAATGGGAAGGCTACCAATATGACCTCGGTGGGGCCGCCTGGTGATCTAGCACACCTTCTACTAGCTATGCTGGCTAGTAGCTTCCCTCAACCCCATCCAGAGACATACCTGATCTCCCACGGGTATCGAGAACCACTGGCCCCTCGAGTCCAACCCAATCCGAACAACTCCCATCAGGGAAGGGCTCAAATGTTCACCCCGAGGTCCCTCTAGTAACGTCAGAGGTACCACGAGTGCTAGGGGTCCACAGCGTGCGCACCACGGCAGCTGAAGGGGACAGATCCCTTCCCCTACAGAAAATGAAGATGATACAGTAGCAATCTAAAAGAAGTGGACAATTCTAGATGTCATGCACAGTATTTGTAATGCCTGTCAAGCCCCACCAATCCCCCAACCACACACACACACGCACGCACGCACGCACACACACACACACATGCACACTCACTCACTCACTAGTTTGGTCATGGAGGAAAATTCTTCCAGATAGAGAAGAAAGTTATTTTCAAAGTTTCAGTGATGAAGAAATAGCAACAGCACATTTAATGAAACTGGTAAAGGTTTAAATGGCTTTGAAGGTGTCAGTTAAGAAAACTTGAATGAGTAGCTGAATATGGACGGATGCATGTGAACTCAGTACATGATTGATGTCGAAACTGTGACTGCTGCTTCACAACTAGCCTTGTTGGCCACTGTACTTCATTGCAATATGTTGATACTTTTCTAGATTATTTGGGGGCATAGAGGATTTCTGTACAGTACCATTGTTCCTTCAGGAAAAATTTGAAGAGCTATGCGAAAAAATTCCAGCTTCTCTCGAAAGCAGACCAACATATGCACAGAAGTTAAACTTTAGAAAAAAAGAATGCATGTTTTACCTTAAAAGCATTATTCCCATGGCCAACCTACCTGACCCATAGGTTTGTTCGGGGATTTTCCCGGGTCGCCAGGCAAATGCTGGATAGGATTATTACATCTCCTGAATTTCCGGTCCCTCCATTTCATCTCTCTTGTCATTTCACATCTCTCATCTGGTGGTCTCCTTCAAGGTGAGCGGGTGTCTTGGCACCTTGGTTCGGTTGCCCTCTGTCTGCTCTTGCTTCTTTCTTCCTCCCAGGGAAGCCCCATTTGGAGCTTACAGTCTGATTGTTAGAAGAAGATACATGAAGGTCTTCTGTTTCTCCATGAGGGTGCTGCAATGTTGCCCAGCAGATACCCTTTCTTTATCCTCTCAACACTCGAAACATAAACAAGGGTTTGAGTTATCTCACCTCAACAGTAATATGCACAGTAAATCTGTATTAGCCTACTTTAAAAACAGAAATAAGTTGTTCACACATTCACTGAGTTGTAGTGTCTTCACATGGGAGTTGTTTTAAATAATTGTTTGTACTATGTAAGTAATATTCCATACTTACCGTTATTGTTGTTATGCATCGTAAGTTGACATTCCCGCACTAGTGAGCTAAGTATTTCTCCATAAAAACACATATAGGCGATGTACGTTCTAAAATCTAACATTTATCTTCTTTTAGTTAATTGATGGAAATTAATCATTTCTCCACGCTAGCTGTATATAGGCTAAGGTTTTTAATAGTTAGAGTCAACATGAAAAACTCAATGCCATGGCGGGGATCCGTACCACAGATCCCCTGGTTTCCGTCCAGTCGCTCTTAACCTTCGAGCCACCATGGACAACGTGCCATCCTGACACTAAATTCTCCTTATTTTATTTTAATTTATTTTAAGTAATTTATCTTCTTATTAATGTTTTAGCTAATATGTTAACTACTAAAATTCAGATTCATATAAATACACATAGTGCAAAAAATAATATGCAACACACATGTGGTAAGCACATAATGGAATCTCGAGAATTGAAAAAAACTCGATGCAAGCGCCTCGTTTTTTCAAACCTTTCCTTGTTCCGTAATATTGCGTTAATATCGCAATATACTATTATTAATGACTTTGTTAATTGACATGTTCATATCAACGTCGCCGATATTACGGAATTTTGACCCACAGGAATTCTTTTACGTGCAAGCATATCTACTGACACGGGACTGTTGCTTTTGGATAAAAAGAATAAGCTATTCATTGATAAGGAGCAAACTCTCGTCTTCCTGTTGGAAGAATTCTCTAAGAGAACAGACAAATTCTCTAGCTTGGCTTTGCAATGTAACAACCCAACTGTAAGCTGATCTTTGCCTTGGGACATGATTCCTCGGTGCACCTCTAATCCTACCGCCACTACGTCTTGCTTCCATAAAAACGTATTTTAATTGTGTTTTAACAAAGTAGGCTAACAATACACAGCACAACTATGCAAACTCTGTTTCCCGCATACAACTAGTGATAACTGAGCTGAGGAGTATGTGATTCACCCACTTCACCAGTGTATACAATCTGGCAACCTTTGTTTACGTTACCATAGCAACAACCTTTCCTTCTTACCCTTCGCGTTCCTTGTTTGATGACCTTCACGTAACTTCTTTTAAAAATCGGACTGTAGGTACAATAAACCACAGGTTTCAGTGCCAAATCCCCTCCGTAGTAATCCTAATGGGTTTTGGGTTATTTGTGAATCTTCTCCCCCTTATTATCTTGAATAATCGAGAGTATACCATATGTGGAAACCATAATTTATCTGCATCAAATTTAAAAATCCAAGATAGATTTCTCGGAAGATTTCTTCCCAACAGCTGTGTCTACATATTGAAACATTTTGACAATTTGTAATGCTTCACTGTATATAACTTCATTTTAGTATTAATGAGCTAATCTTAAGTACCTCTTCAGTGAAGATACTTACTAGTTGGAATATATGCAACAGCAGGTTAATAATGTATCGGTGATCATCGTAATTTTTACTTCTTTATTTTAACTTCATTTATAGTTATCTAGCCAATCACTCTTCTACAAGTGGTCATTTCATGATCTGGTCCAGTTCGTGTGTGTAGTCTTCTCCGTGGAGAGTCCATTCTAAAAGTAACATGCTTTATAGTGAGTATTTATCCTGTTATAAATGGTGTCCCTCTATATTGTGACACTTCTCGTCATGAGTTTGTAATTTATAAGCAATAGTTACTGTAGTTGAATATTGGTTATATTTATACTACCTTACCTTTGAAAAATTAGAATGTGTTATAAAAATAAGCAGGATATTATAAACATAACGGATGTTGAATTAGTGTGATTAACCTCACTGTTCAAAAACTTCCAATTGTCACTGTAGTATTTAAATTTTAAGTTTCAAGCTATATGAACACAATTTTTTGAACACTCTCTTGCTCTGCAACTTGTCTTAGAAGCTTCTCTGGAGAGCATTTGAATAATACACTATTTCCTTAATTTTTGTATCCATTAGAATATGTATTATTTGCTGAGGTATCTCTTGCCCTAAACTCATTAGGCAGATATCTTTGAGTATCTTTGTTTGGAATTGAATTACCAGGAAAAGTCTCCTGAAATTGTCTGCCTTATCTACAAGATTTGGTTTTTACGTATTGTACGTAAAAATTTGTTCAAGTTTTAATTTTTTGGCATGAATTTCAGCCCACTAATTAGTCTATCTCACGCTACTTTAATTCTGCTGTAAATAACAAGGCGGAGCTGACTCAACTCACCACGTGTTAGACACTACATGCACGCACATAAGTTTTGCAACACTAGCAGTATATATGCAGTGCTAACTTCTAGACAATCAATAAATAGGTTACACATTAACTTATGAAATCTATGAGTTGGTTCATTTCTGAAAAAAATAATCATGAACTTTACTGCATATAGCACTTTTCGTAAAATCGTCATATTTCTCCACGCGCTGTTTGCATTTACACAATTTTCCTGGTGTTCTTAGAGTTCCGGATGCTTGCTGTTCCATTCTAACACTATGTATGCTACTTGCAGAAACACCAAGGAGATCAGTTTCTTTCTCAATGGTTTTATAGACAATTCCGGATTTCTTTCTTTAAGCACCGCAAAACAATATGCGATCATTTGCCTCTTGCCACTTTTTAAAGGTTTGCCTCGATTATGTTTCATTTCAAGTGAAGCACCAGGCTGCTCCATGATGATTTTAAATTGCATATACCTAAGTGTTCTTGGACTTGTGTACAGGAAATACAGTGTTAAATATCAGAAGCAACTCCACACTATAAACAATAACATCTTAATCAGCATTCAACTCGATACATATCTCGTTGTGAGAGATCTGCCTGGTATAGGAATGTAAAAATATTATATAATAGCAGTGTCCTTTAGTAATTGCTAAATAAAATACAGTTTAACATAAGTTAATAGTGTGTATAATTTCACCTGTCTTCTGTCTAATCTGTATATAGTATACAGAACACATCTATGTGGTATGTGAAGCAGAAAGATAAAATGTGCAGCTATTACATTTATAAGAATCGAAACATTTGCATACGTTTCTCTCTCGCACAGAGCAGTGATCAGGAAACTACTTACAGTACTGTACTTAAAGGAGGGGGTTATCGTACATATACAAATAAAAGAAAATGCCCATTAACTTCGCTAAACCAATGAACAGCTTAACCGTTTTCTGTCCCAATATCTCTGTCTCTGTCTCTCTTCCCATCCAGATGTTTACAGCAGGATTAAACTAAGTTGAGACAGATAATAACAAGAATATAAGAATAAGATGCAGTGAACAAACCGTAATCTCTACAGACTGGTCAGAAGGCTGTAACTGACAGTTGACATTTCACAGCCAATAAAGGTAAACAATGTACCCATTCTTGTAATGAATTTAACTACTGTTTATTCATAAAGATTGCACTTTCTTGCAGTTTGGGCCCGTGGGAGATTGCAAGAGCAAGGTGTCACTGCATTATCCAGCATTGAAGGTTGTAGACGTCGGTCTATGTGGTAAAACTGCATACATTCAGTTCTTCTACCCAACGCACCAGCAGTAAACAGCCTAGCTGAGAATTCCACATTGATATTTTCTTGAAAGATGCATAAAACTAAGTATTAGAGGTAGAAAGTTTTCTTTTCTCAAAGTTGTATTAAGACTGAAAATGATAAATAAAATTATTTCATGAAGTAACTATGTACTCTTTTGTTTGGAAAGTATACGTTATGTATCCATACATGTTTAAACACTTTTCACTTGAATGTATACTCCTAAAAACTACTTGAGCTGATATGACAAGGTGTGACAAATAAATACCTCACTTAAATTATTTTAGTATCTTTTTAGTTCTTTAAACATTGTGTACTGTCCACCAATGCAAAGTAAGTCCCTGAGAGGAATGTGCCACCCAGTGCCATTCTTACAGAGTGGGATAAGGACAGTGAATGTGTGTGACAGGGCATGCTACACAAGGAGCAGAACCGTTAAAGAAAACATGCATCCTGTTCACTCTGTACATTAAAACCGAGAAGATTTATTCACAAAAGTAGAAGCCCTCAGAATGTTTTTGAATGTTCTGTAACTGTACTGACATGGAGTGTCATAAACCAATCCAGGGAGGGTGTGGGAATCTTCTCCATATCCCTTTCGTCTCAGGCCCTGGAGACTTTCTTTGCTGTGGTAAACTGTAGTTTGTAGCTCTGTGTAAATACCCACACTGGATAGAAAAAGTTCAAATATTCCTTCTCTATAATTTTGTTTAACTTCCTATGCTAACGTAGTATTCCTGCCAAAAATATATCTCCTTAGATATTGTGTTACAAAATGGTATGTGTGCGCATGTGCATATGCACCTGCAGAATCTTGGATAAAGATCAAGTAAGTACAGCATCTCTTCATGAAAATTCCCCTGCTCCAAATTACCATATTTGCACCTTTTCTTAACCAAATCATACCTGAAAAATCGGGATGGTCTTACAATCACATACTATATGCGCAAGATTTCTTGAGCGCTGGATTTACAGTGTGGTGGGGGAAGAAGAGAAAGCTAACACGCTTTTGTTTCTGTAGTGTGGTCAACCTTAAAAACACATTCAGCCAAATTACAGAAAGATAAACGCAGATATGTGCCGAAGGTATGAGATGTGGCAACAAACAATTGAACTCCATCCGATATGCTGTATTATATATTTACTGTTATGAAACACATCAAAATAGAAAACAAATATTATGACAGCTATAAACACTTTGTGATTTTTTGATTTCCAAGTCTACTGCGTCACTTTCATTGCTGGTATCCTCTAATGTGTTAATAATTTCATTAATTGCATTTTCTATTACACCATCGTTTCTACAATATTGCATTTCCAGCTCTTGGACCTTCTTATTGTATCCTTCCCAATCCGTCGCTTCTATAGCAAGTTTCTGCAGATTTGTGGCTGTCGTTAACATTGCATACTTTGAAAACACTCTTTATTTTTGCCCACACCAGCTCAATTGCATTCAGATCACAGTTATACGAAGGTAGATGAAAAATAGTGTGTCCCCTTTTGAGATCCATAACATTGACAACATAGTCTTGTTTTTAGATTTGTTATAAACTGGTTAGCTGATAATTGACTTCAAAATTGCTCAAAAAGAAATGGCGTACGTATGAAAGCTTAGCATATTAGCCTCTAGATGTCACAGTGTGTAGCGCATTTCCTTTTTAAAAGTTGTCATCTGTTAAATTAATTGGGAGTCGATTAATAACACAAAACAACACTTTTAAATTTTCCCGGAACCGGTTTCTGAGGCCTTCCCTCTATCTTCAGCCGGACATCGATTTGTTCTCATTGGTGTAGCTGGCAATATTTTGTCATCGGTCTCCTCTGGTGGCGGTTCGAGGAACTTGCTGAACAAATCTTTCTGGGGGATGTTGAAATTGAATACTTTGTTCCTATTTTTTGAAATAAAGATTTGTTCCCATGTGGACAGTTCTTCTTTTCCTGTTGTATGTTTTAGTAATTTTGGTTCTGGATTTATGTTGTGGTTTTTTTTCCAAAAATGCGTGGCAACTGCTGATTTTTCTAATTGTTTGTATTTTATGTTCCTAAAGTGTTCCTTTGCTCTTGTTTCTAAATTTCTTTTGGTTTTTCCAATATAAATTTGACTACAGTCACAGCATTCAATTTGATATATCCCAGATTTTTTGTTAGATGGAATGGCATCTTTGATGTTTGAGCAAATTAGGTTTTTTTAAGGAGTAATGGTTCACTGGAGCTAGTTGAATGTTTTGTTTTTTGAAGACTTTTTTGAATTTATCAAAGGCCCATGGATGGTAAGTGAAATTTTTGAAGATCATTTTAGTTTCTGTAGCTGAGAGGGTTGTGGTTTCCTTTAGTAGTTTCTTCTTTTTTGCTAAGTTCACTTTTTTGTCTACTAGTGATTTGGGAAAGTCATTTTTCGGTGCTATTTCAATAATTTTGTTGTATTCTGTTTTGTATTCTTCTGCTGTGAGAGGGATGTTGACCAGTCTGTGTGCTAAACTATTAACGATTGCCTGTTTGTGGGATCTTGGATTGTAGCCATTAGCTTTTATGTAGTTGTCTGTCTGTGTTGGTTTTCTGTAAATGCCAAAGTTTATTCTATTTTTATTTCTGATTATTTTTAGATCTAAAAATGGTAAATACTCGTCTTTTTCAACTTCTACAGTGAACTTGATGCTTTTTTCTTGTATATTTAAAAGTTTTAGTGCATCACTGATGTGTTTTTTTGGCACTATGGCAAATATGTCATCTACATATCTTTGCCAGTGTTTGAACATTTTGGGCAAAAAACAACATAAATCCAGAACCAAAATTACTAAAACATACAACAGGAAAAGAAGAACTGTCCACATGGGAACAAATCTTTATTTCAAAAAATAGGAACAAAGTATTCAATTTCGACATCTCCCAGAAAGATTTGTTCAGCAAGTTCCTCGAACCGCCACCAGAGGAGACCGATGATAAAATATTGCCAGCTACACCAATGAGAACAAGTCGATGTCCGGCTGAAGATAGAGGGAAGGCCTCAGAAACCGGTTCCGGGAAAATTTAAAAGTAAGTGTTTTGTGTTATTAATCGACTCCCAATTAATTTAATTTATACAACACTGTTTTCAACACTTCCATGAAAGGGTTGTCATCTGTGTTTACGGAAATAGGCGAAACCTACCAAATGAGGACTTGGGACCCGAACGCTCAAGAAATCTTGCGTATATAGTACTTTGGGCCACAAAAAGATTGAATTGCTCTTTCGGCAGTTTTTAGTTTATCATTCTGGTTTCCGCAGTATCAAGTCATGTTTGGTTGTAACAAGTACTCTTGACCCGCAGCTCGTACTTTTTTTTGTGAATTTCAAGACGTCTAACTCAAAACCTACAGTGAAACGTATTTGCAAATTCATGTTACCGGTAACACAGACATGACCAAGAGAAACTCATGTTCAGTAAAGGTGCTGTAGTTTTAATAAAATGGTAAGAATACCCCCTTCCCCCAGTAACCTGCTCCTTTCCTTGCAAACAAGTGGAAGGGTAGCACTGGGCCTTGCTCAACCATCTACCAATAACTGTATGTACAGTATCGAAGAAATTCGGAAATACAGTTTCTTGGAATTACACCCTGTCTCAAATTAACGGACTAGGTCAAATTTTTTTTTTTTTGCTTGTTCCATTTATACCCCGCCTTTAACTACTATGGTCATATCGGCGGCCGTTCTCCTTTGGAACATACTGAAGGTGTTAACTCGTTATCTTTTTGATAAAGGGGGTTTTATTTTCAAGTAAATACAGTATCTTTCAGAAGACCCCTTCCCCCAAACCTTCTTTTGGTCTAGATATTTTTATTTCTGAGGATAACCTGTATTTTTATTTTGAATTAGTTTTGCTTAACTCCTAAAAAATAAAACAAAATCTTAACACAGGAAAAATGTAGATCTTTTTAAATCTCACAATGTACAGATAATATAAATACCTAAAAACTGGAGCTAACTAAGCAATAAATATGACACAAATATAACTAATTGCAACAAAAGCTTCACTTACAAGAAAATTATGTAAATTTTTTTTATAAATTGATGAGATTGATTTTGTAAACCTTTGTTTACATCCTCAGCCATCAAGTAACTTCGTGGTCAATGATACTTTCATAGGTTACTATGTTTTTGCCAGTTTACCAAAATCTGAAAATGAAATAAACTTAAAAACAGAATAAACTGCTGGTATTTCAAAATTCATTACGCGATGTCTATTTTTTAAAATAAATATTTTTTCCCAAACCATTAAATCTATCGGACCATTTAATTGTTTAAATAACTTAACTTTAGGAGTTATTTCATGGTTAAATGACCAAAAATGATATGCTATAGCCAATTGATCAGTTTGTTTATACTTAATGTTACAAAAATGTTCTTTTGTTTTGGTTTCTAAATTATGTTTCGTCTTTCCAATATAAACCTGATCACAATCAAAACAATTAAATTGATAAATACCAGACTTTTTTATTATTAGGAATTTTATCATTTTTAGTGAAATGTAGTAAACCACATGGGAGGACATATTCACAAAGAAATATGAAGGAAAAGTGTTCAATTTTGACACCACCTTTGAAGAGAGCCCGAACTTAAAAGTTCATCAAGATACCAACAGAACACCACCTTTGAAGAGAGCCCGAACTGAAAGTTCATCAAGATACCAACAGAGATGCCCCTATCACCTCCAAGAAGTTCACCCAATCAAAATTCAACAGTCGACATTAGCTGAGGATGTTAGGAAGGTCCTCGTTCTAGGTAAACACTAGCAGTATATGGTACATCGAGTACCAGTTTAACTCAAAATTATATTTTGTACTTCATTGTTTCATAGTCCTTAATCATTAAGGCTATAGTTCTCATTAAATCACACAATTTGTCAAATGAAATTTGGGAGAAACTTTCTTTTATGCGATGCGAGAATATTTTCTTAGTCCAGAAGTGCACGTATGCACATGTGCAAGCAGACGACCAGCTGGTTTTGGCATTGCAGCCAACATGAGAGAGATAAAACTTGTAGCCAACTTCTGCAAAAATGCCCTGGACATCTGTCCTCCAGCGGTAAATTGCGGTCCCAGCCACGTCGTTCAAATCGACGAATGCAAAATAGGACAACACAAGTTTCATTGTGGGCGCGTCATAGAGGGCAGCTGGATCCTGGGAATGATCAACGTCGAAACGAATGAGGTGCGGATGACGATATGCCCCAACAACTGAAGGGATGCAAATACACTCTACAATCTAATTGCAGAGCACGTAGAGTTCACCAGCACCATTCACACCGATGCCTAGAAGAGATACTATGGGTTGTTGGCTGAATTACTGCGTACCTCGCAGTAAATCACTCAATGCACTTAGTCGACCCAGTGACAAATGTGCACACTATTAACTTATTCACTCTGGCAAGGACTACAGCATCATCTAACAAGGGACGGCATTCGTAAGGACAGTGTGGGATGCTCATATTTCTGAGTATTTGTGGCACAATGACTGCAAAAACCGGTCAGCAGACCCATTTCAAGAATTAATTGAAGACATTAGGCACATCTACCATGTAGTGTAACAATGTTTAGCATAATTAGTTAGGTAGTTGGTTTAGTTAGGTAGTTGGTGTAAATTAGGGACTACTGTGTGTGTTTAGTGTTTAGATTTAGGTACTACTATCAGTTCGTCTGCTAGATAGTGTAATTTCGAGACAACTAAGACTATTGGCAGCATTGTGTTCAGTGGAGAAACAAGCATAGTTTGGCTGCACTGAATTTTTCAATATGGCTACATTACGCAGTATGTAAATAAACAATAAATAATGTTCAAAGAACGCCCTCCAACACAAAATTGCACTAGAAAGTAAAGAAATTATATTAAAAATCATGGTTGTATATAAAAGCATAAAAAAGTCTGAAGGAATTAGAAAAAAATTGCTGCGTCGCATATTAGAAAGAAGAGCCGAAATTTGTTTCACCAACAATACCATTTCAGTATTCTTTATTATAGGGTTGAATTGTCACATACTTTATAGTTCTTCATTGTAAAGAGATTAGAATTTTAAAACCAATGCATAGTAATAAATCAAAATATTAGACTATCTCTTTAAGCATCTGTATTCTACTTCCATTGTGATGGTTTCAGTGCCTCAATCGGTTAGACACTGTATCAAGCTCAAACCTGGCATAGACCGATAGTTTGTAAGTATGCATAGAAGTGACAGCTCTATAGCAATACATTTACTAGCACATAAAAGAAATGGGGGACAGAACTCTGTATCACCAGTTGCAGTGGTATCTTGGCAATTGACAGTGTCTTTAACAAACAAACGTTAGAGCAACTGGATGGAAACCAGGAGATCCATGGTTCAAATCCCGGCCGTGACATTGAATTTTTCAGTTGTCTCCAATTTAAATATTTTTGTATTTGTAGTTCATTGAAGAGACGATAGAACATGTAAATGTAACACCAGGTCAAAGTATAAACTTGAAAGAAGCGTAGGGACAGTGAAGCACAAATTAGCACAAAAGTGAATCGAGAAGATATTGACACATTGCTTCACTCACACTGTTTATTCACAGGACATTTTTCAAGAGCTCTTGCTCCTATCATCAGCTGGTACTCATTCGAGTGTGAGTGAAGCAATGTGTCAATATCTTCACTTTTGTGGTAACACCAGGTCTTTTTCTATACTTTAATAGCTTTTGCACATAATTAAGACACTGTTTTAAGACAGGAACAAAGTAATGTAAAAATTAAACTGTGAGAATATGGATGTATGGAGAAAGTGTGAGAAGTTTCTGCATATTGCTTATCCTGCTAGAGTGTACTAGGCATTGATGTGAAATTATAGCAATAAAATGGAAACAATGCAGAAGAAGCTTCGCACACTAGAGCGCCCTTTAAAAGCAAATGGCAAAAGCCAGATATGAAGGTAAGTACAAAATATAAAAGTTATAAAGAAAATCACAAGTAGTTAATTTCCTATACAGAATAAAAAGAAGTATTTCAGAAAGTGAAGTGACATTGTTACTAAAATTAGGCAAGTGAGTCAACCTTGTATATACTTTTCTCCACTTACAAGTTTTTTATGAAGACTAGTTTCTGGGGACTTCTCCCCATTACGAAGAAACAGGACCTCTTGATGAATTTCGAAATTCCCACGGTAGATGACGTCATCAAACTTACCAGGACATTAGATGGCAGCACGACACCAAGCCAGATGCAGACACCGGATGCATCATCAGTCAACCACAGAACTGACGATAGGGGAGAAGTCCCCAGAAACTAGTCTTCATAAAAAAACTTGTAAGTGGAGAAAAGTATATACAAGGTTGACTCACTTGCCTAATTTTAGTTAATTTCCTATTTCTTATTACAATATCTAGCATTTACAACTTAGTACATATATAACATGATTAGTATACTATAAATACAAAATCTTGTATACTCGTTTTGGAGTTGTATATTCCCATACCCCATTATAATTAAACCAGGTTGTATATAATATGGAGCATTTTAAAACTTGGGATCTATATTTTTGTTTCCCTTTATACCTTATATTAATTTTTCTAGTTGTTCTCAGTCTTCCCTGTTTTCCAAAGCCATTTTTGTCCTACCTTGCCAATAAATTGTCCCAGTTTTATTGTTTTCTTCTGATCTTAGATTCAAGATTCTTTTGCATCTTATTTCATTTGGTATGTTTTGCCACTTATGTAAAAGGAATTTGTCCCTCCAATATTTTGTTTTTTTGACAATCAAAAGTATAATGCCAAGTACTATCTTCCCTTAATATATCCATTCCTTATACCCCTTAAGTATATTAATAACACATGCCAACCCTTCTCTTCCTACTTTATCACAGATGTCAATATATTTTTCTCTGCCCCAATCATTTTTCAGTGTTTTATATAATTTCAGAGATATTTTGTTATTAAGATTAGCCCATAATTCTTGTTTTTCAATTTTTTTTTTTTTTTTTTTTTTTTCGATTTACGTCCTCCAATGTTAAGTCATATCGGACGATGAATGGAATGGTTGAAATGATGCTCAAATGAGCCCAGGGTCTATAGAGCTTAGAGTTACCCAACATTCGTCTTTCAGGATAAGGGAAAACCCCGGAAAAATGTTTTCCAGGTAACTCATCCTGACCGAGATTCGAACTCGGGACCTCTTGAATGTGAGGCAGACATGCTACCATCTACGCTACCGAGGCGGGGTTCTTCAATTCTTGTTTTTACTTCTTTCCAGAATCCCTTTTCTATTCTTCCACTATCTAACTATAATGAATCCATTACCTATTTCCTGTAAAATCTTTTGAATTTTATATATCCAAGTCTCTCCCCTTTATTCTTGTTTGTGCTATCAAATACTGTTTAATAATATAATCACAACTAACCATCCATGGTTATGGCAAAAACTAGAGGTAATTTGAAATAAAAAAACCAAAAGCCAAAGTAAACTGTATTCTTTGCTATTCTCATATTTTACCATAAAAAAGGTTTCACAATCTTTACCACTAATTTATCATCATCCTCTAGTATCTCTATAAAGGTGACTGGCAGCTGCAGAGACTCATACTAATTGCACATGCTCAAGTAGCAAAGATGTCAGGAGAGGACATTTTATTTTATTGGACATTCTTTAACTGCTGTGGCTCTCAACGTCCTATTCAAGTTGGCCATGAAATACCACTTCATTTTGCATGGAGGCCTCTGTATCAGACTGGGTTATTTGGCGTGCTGTAAATCACCGACTTTACTTCCCTTCCAAGGGAAGCCATGCTAAAAATATTTACGCCTGAAAAAAAAAGCTAATGCCCTCCGCTGAGTTTTAAGCTGTGACCTCAGAATCATGGGAGGACGATATGTGTGGGTGATGCAGTAGTCAAGATGTGTTATTTTATCAAGTTTAGAGTAGTAGTGCAGCAATCTTAGTTTGTGGATCTGTTTTCTATGAAAATGAGTGTTTCAGAATTCATATGAGACACCCATGCTGCCAGATCTAACTGCAGTGGTTATGCATGGGTGAGTTATGTGACAACACTGTATTTTACATGAACCTAGCATCCATATGATATCCGGAAGGTGAGCATAAACACGCAAAAGTGATTACATTACACATTCCTCTCCCTCAACTTCTTGTGGTGGGCAGACAGCAGAATTAATCACATCCATCGGATTCGGAAATTAGCGACTCTTTCATCAAGCAAAATTTATCAGCCTAAGGTACCCTCATAGGTCCTATAATATTTCCACATGTGGGAAGTAAATTACCAAAGAGCTTTTTAGACCCATGGTCAAAACCCGTGACATCAACTGTTTATTTTTGGTGTAAAATCCCCTATTTGATTCTTATGGGGTTAAAGGTCAATTTATATATGTGTGCAGGCAGAGCTTCCCATGTATTTCATTTTCACCGTCTGCTAAGCATAAAATATAAAAGGGATAATTAATATAAAATCGTATTTATTCGTGTTTGTGAAATAAAGAAAATATCACATGCAGTACTAAGAGTTGTTAGTTTTTCCAGCAGATGCAAACTTTTGTTTTAAGTTTATGTTGTACAGTACAGTTATCATTAAAAATCAAAGATTAATTTCATTTTAAGTATAGACTACGGGAAATGACGAAGGTGATTTTAATAACTGGCTTATTCTTCAGTTCTCACTGTGCTTTAATGCATCTGATTAGCTGGACTCCAGAACTCTTCCGATTTGAAACACATAATAGGTCTTAACACAAGAGTAAAAGTGATTTATGCTTGTGAAAGTGACAAACTGAATGTGTTCAATTTAGGCATAACTCAAGTTTACGAGGTTCCAAAGAAAATGGATATTCTGAAGCCATGGAAAAATTGTGTCAATGGGAAAATGAAGAGAACTTGAGAAAACTGAAAACCAGGGCTTTAATGAAATGATGTGGGAGTGGATCGTTAGTGCTAGGACAAAAAATCACTGCATATCGAGGCCTATGTTACAGGAATATGCTAAATAGGTAACTGAAAGAATGGGCAAGACTGAATTCAGAAAATCTAGTGATGATTGGAGAGTTTCCAATACATTTTAACGAACTTTATGGTGGAAAGAATGACGTTAACACTAAAACCATCTCTGATTGGATTGCTAAATTATTTTCAATAATCAAGTAATACAAAGCTAAAAACATAGCAAAAAGCGACTAGAAGGGATTATTCTTACGTGCATTACTGAATAAGTCATTGAGTTTAAAAGATGGAAAATATTCAGGTGTTGCTCAAGGAAAGATTGACGCTTTTCCTGTGTGATTTTGTCAGGTAGAATGAACAAAACCCCTTCGATTCCACTGAAGACAAGTTTTACTGCATTTTATTAGTTTAGCATCATTACCACACCCTTGGTACTAATGAAATTCAATTCGTTTGGAAACCAGGATATTCTCATATTCCAGGAATGATAGAGCAGATTCTTGGCATGGTGGGCTGCACATTTTCCGTGAATTCTTAATTTACCTGTCCTCACTCATTTTCTTATTTTACCTTGTTTGTTTCTCCTTTTCAACCCATTGACCCTATTCATCATTCTGGTTTTGATAGATATCCCATCATCGTTTCTCTTCTTTCTCGCTCCTGGGGCAGATTTGCAATTCTTGTTTATACCATAGTGGAGAAATATCTGATTGTGTCTGTGAACAACCTAATTCATACGTTTATTTGCATAACATTAGTCAGTTATAACATTTACACATCTTTTTTTTTTTTTTCGTTTTGGTTTTTTGTAATTTACTTACTCCAACGTTAAGTCATATCGGAAGGTGAATGAATTGGGTGAAATGATGCTCAAATGAGTTCAGGGTCCATGGACCTCAGAGTTACCCAACATTCGTCTTTAAGGATAAGGGAAAACCCCGGAAAAAACCGTATCCAGGTGACTCACCCTGGCTGAGATTAGAACTCGGGACCTCTTGAACGTGAGGTAGACACGCTACCATCTACGCTACCCAGGTGGGCTTTACACATCCCTTTGACCCTATATCCTTGCATTATTATTAATCATTCATTAAATACAAAATATTATTTGTTCTGCAATACATAATCTCACATCAAGAGAATCTTTTATTCAAAATAATATATTAACATATTCACTGTACACATCCTGAGATCTCACAACTGATAAAACAGTTGAACAAAAACAGTGATGTGCACTCTTATAGGTAATTCCAGTAATAAAACGATCAATACTCTGCAGCCCTATCTTTCAGATAGGGTATTATTTCGGGTTAAATGTGGGAGTATTCAGAGAGGTTCAATCGAGACATCTTCCAAGCGCGCGTACGATACTCGCGCAGTCGGTGTCGAACCTTTTGTAGAAGCGTGGTGGTAGTGGGGGATTAGGTACAGCCATCTTTACACCACCTTTATGCCGGCGTGCTGCTGATGAGAATACTTTCTCCAGACAGCGCTACCAATGTTGCCACCCTTAGGGACTACCTCTGAAGTAATTTTGAAGGTCGTATAGGGATAGAATTTCACAGATAACGACGTGATAGCGACTGTTGAACTTTCTAACGTTTTTAAGTGAAATATTTCTGGTAGATTAAAGTTTATGACGTGATACATTTGCTGGCTACGGAATATTTCTTTTTTAAAATATCAACTAAACCAAATGCACTATGGACATATTTTCTTGAGAACAATTGCTATTAAATTGCTTTTTAGATATGTATAGTAAACAATCACTGGCCTAATTTAAATATTATAAAGCACCAAAACATATCCAGCGCACTGGTCTTCTGGATACAACGGGACTGGATTACCTTGTTCGTGCCTTGTTCTGTGCCTTGTTCCGAGATGTCGCTTTCAGGCGACGGCACCAAACGCAATTCTGTCTTTTGCAAAGGTCAGTGCAGAGGAGATAGCGTCATTAGCCGTCCTTAGCTGAGCATTATTAAAGCTAAATAATATATTTAAATGCTCCTACTGTGGCAGATGACTATGACGTATTGCATAAATGATTAGATGTTTACTCGTTTGAAATGCCACAAACGGTGAAGACGAACTATTTTGATTCTGATTAAGGAAGTGTATTTTTCTTTCTTAAGTTGTTAAAAATTGTATAAATTCCGTTTGATTAATGATAGTATATATTTTGATGTAGGGACTTTCATTAAACATTTAGCCATGATTTGCTAATTTGCAACTATGTTTGCAGCACTGTTAGCCCTGTTAGCTTCTGAAAGATATGGCGGGTAGTGTTAGCCACAGAACATGGTGTTAGCGTGTAGCGGAGTGCGAAATATGAGCGTTTGAGTTTAACATTAAATTGATTAAACAAGAACTTAATTGGTATAAGAAAGAATACGATGAATTCTTTGTGTATTACGGGAGTGCAAAAGGTAAGTACCTATTTTCGATGTTTCTTTTTCAGTTGTTTCTTAAATCACATTTACCTTTCAGTTGACCTAGACTTCAGATAATACATTTTATAAACAAATATTTATTTAGTTATACTTATTTCAAAATAAAATTATAAGTACATGGATCTTTTACATTAGTGAATTATCTCCCATACAAATGAGATAAATTGAGCAAAATTTATGCCTAATAGGTAATCTTTCGTAAAAAAAAAAAAAAAAAAAAAAAAAAAAAAAAAACGTAATGCAACAAATATGTATGCATTTATTTAGTTAATATAATGTTAAAATATTAAAAATTAAAATGTTAACTGTAGCACTGATTAAAAAAAAAAATGTAGCGAGTTTCATGGGTTAAATTGCTATAGAGCGTTCCCCCAAAATGTTATAAAAGTGTGTTATGTGTAACACAAACATTTACATGTAAAATATGCAGAAACTATCGAGAACCGCCAGACTTGCTGTAAAGGAAAGCAAATTGTAGGCCGTTTGGTTGCAATGAGACCAATGGGCGCTGTGATTTTTATGTTTGACCTGAGGTTAAAGGGTTTGTGTGTGAGTGATATTACAATTACATATGCAGTAAGACACGACAGATTGGTTATAGGAAAATTAGTTTATATAAATTATAATTATTCTTCTTGAGAAGTTTTAAATTGAGCTTTAATTTGTGGACACTCTTCAATGCTGTGGTTATCAACATCTAATTCTATATTGGGCATGAAATACCACTTTATTTTGCTTAGAGGCCTCTTTATCAGGCTTGAGGTATTTTTACCTCCCAGAAGTCTATGAAAAGTGACTTTTCAATCACCTTCTGTCGGTTTTGAACCCGCAACTTCAGGAACAAAAGGCTAGCATGTTACCTTTGGACCACATGGTGCATGAGAAGTAAAGCTGGTAAAGATGCTGTTGGATGGCGTACGGATATATTGGCTCTGATGTCATAGCTCGAAAGCTTGCCAACTTCCACAGCATGCTAATGCGGAAAATAACATTACGCAAGCAAACCAGCGATACTGTAATACTCAAATAAAATGCTGTAACGATTGCCAGAGTTATTATTAACATTATTATATATTATTATATTCTTACTATTATCATCATACTTATTTAAATACTTGAAGGAATTTAGCACAAAGTTTTGGAATCAACATTACATAAGCAAACCAGCAATACTGTAATATCCAAATAAACTTAAGAAAATGTGTTGGCAACGTTCCTCTGTATTCACGTATATATAGTATCACAAGTTTATAATAAGAAAAAATGCATTGGCAATGCTCCGCTGTTTTCTTGTATATTGGAGTGCCGCAGTTGGCAACAACTTGTTTTCGTGACTTCATTCCGTACCAACACAACTCTACGCCAACAGCAATCCTGTAAGATGCCTTCAAAAATATCTTTCATGTGAGATACAAAGCTGTCTACACCTGATTGATTTGGCCACTCGGTGTAAAGCACATGCTAAACATGTAATATGTATTAGTTTAGGATACAAGTTACAGTAATGAGTTGCATTCTACGATGAACCTTGCTAGTAGTGCAGCGTGGTATAGCCATTCCTGGCCCCTGCCCGCCTCGGTAGCATGGTGGTAGAGTGTCTGCCTCACGTTCAAGAGGTCCCAAGTTCGAATCTCGGTCAGGGTGAGTTACCTGGATAAGGTCTTTTCTAGGGTTTTCCCTTATCCTGAAAGACGAATGTCAGGTAACTCTAAGCTCTATGGACCCCGGGCTCATTTGAGCATCATTTCACCCATTTCATTCATCGTCCGATATGACTTAATGTTGGAGGACGTAAATTACAAAAAAAAAAAAAAAAAAAAAAAAAAAAAATTCCTGGCCCCTCTTACACTGCTCAAGGAAATCGGTACGGACTTCCTAGCTCTGGTCATATCTCATGTAACCCGGTAGCTCTATCAGCATTCTGCTGATGAAAGCAGAGATCTTACCCCTACCATTGATTCGCATGACATCACTCGCGAATATCCAAGCAACGTCATGCTCCATGTCTAAAAAATACATCTGTAAGTACTTCATCATTAAACTCTTATTATTTAAGTTAATAAGTGAAGGAACGATTAATTTCCATCAATTAACTTAAAAAGAATTTAATGATGAACCCTGGGACTTAAGTACCTACAATAGTAAGTCGCCACAAACGGTGTATCTCAGATATGAGAGCCCCTAGTGGTTTACTGGGAAAATATATATGACTCAGTTGGAGAATTTAATGTCATGACAGCGCATTGGCCATGGTAGCTCAAGGGTAAAAGCAACTGGGCAGAAACCAGGAGATGTGTGGTTCAAATCCCAGCCATGGCATTGAATTTTTCAGATTGACTCTCTATCCAAAACCTTAGCCATGGCTAGTGAGAAGGAATGATTAATTTCCATCAATTAGACTTTGATTAGTTGAGGTTTCCTTGTAACACCTCAAAATAATATATCTATTAATTGTCACTGACTATAATTTTTTCCAAAGCTGTTAACTGGTGATTTAGGAGTTGGGAATATTCATGTTCACCGGTTTCATCTCTATTTCATTTATGTTATGGAGCAGCCCAAGTTCAGCATAATAATAATAATAATAATAATAATAATAATAATAATAATAATAATAATAATAATAATAATGTAGATGATTCTTTGTACCTGTTAATGCATGAGGATGAGTCAAATGAAAACCTTAAATATATTTTTTAAATATTTATGGTGCAGAAAGTGGTACAAAACTGTATCACTTTTCAACATAATCTCCCCCACGCCCAATGCAAGTCCTCCAACGCTTACAAAGTGCATAAATGCCTTTAGAAAAAAATTCTTTTGGCAGTCCGCACAACCACTCATGTACCGCGTGGTATACCTCTTATTGGAACGGAACTTCTTTCCTCCCATTGCATCTTGAGTGGTCCAAACATATGGAAATCACTTGGGGCAAGGTCTGGTGAGAATGGTGGATGCAGAAGACACTCAAAATGCAGGTCTGTGATTGTTGCAACTGTTGTAGAGCAGTGTGGGGCCTTGCATTGTCGTGTTGCAAAAGGACACCTGCTGATAGCAATCCACGTCGCTTTGATTTGATTGCAGGCCGCTGATGATTTTTTAGGAGATCTGTGTATGATGTACTGGTGACAGTGGTCCCTCTAGGCATGTAATGCTCCAAAATGACGCCTTTATCGTCCCAAAAGAGAGTCAACATAACCTTCCCTGCTGATGGTTCTGTTCGAAACTTCTTTGGTTTTGGTGATGACGGATGGTGCCAATCCTTGCTCGCTCTCTTCATTTTCGGTTGGTGGAAGTAAATCCAGGTTTTGTCCCCAGTAACAATTCTTGCAAGGAATTCTTCCCGTTCAAAGCGCCAAAGAAGTTCTTCACAAGCATCAACACGTCGTTCTCTCATTTCAGTAGTCAACTGCCGTGGCACTCATCTTGCAGACACTTTGTGAAACTAGAGCACATCATGCACAATGTGGTGTGCTGACCCATGACTAATCTGTTAACATGCTGCAATCTCATTCAGTGTCACTCGGCGGTTTTCCTTCACTATGGCTTCAACTGCTGCAATGTTCTGTGGAGTCAACTCATTCTGCCTGACCTGGACGTGGAGCATCTTCCACTGAAGTCGCACCATTTGTGAACTTCCTACTCCATTCGTAGACTTGCTGCTGTGACAAACATGCATCACCGTACTGAACCTTCATTTGTCGATGAATTTTAATAGGTTTCACACCTTCACTACGCAAAAACCAAATAACAGAATGCTGTTCTTCCCTAGTGCAAGTTGCAAGTGGGGCGGCCACCTTTATACTGATACTGTGACGGTACGTGATGCTGCCACCTACAGGCCATTCTACACACTGTTTGTAGTACGGTTACCAACTTACAGGATAATGGCGTGAAATTTTGATTTGTTATTACAAATTTAAGGTTTTCATTTGACTCACCCTCGTATAATAACGATATGAACATACATAGAAAAGGCACTGTCGTATGCTAGTGGTAAAGCTTTGGTGGCAAAATAAGTGGTAAATCTTAGAGAAATGCAATGAAATAGCACTAGGTTAGCGTAAATGGTAGTGCGTCTGCCTCATGTTCAAGAGGTCCCGAGTTTGAATCTCGGTTAGGGTGAGTTAACTGGATAAGGTCTTTCCAGGGTTTTCCCTTATCCTGAAAGACGAATGTTGGGTAGCTCTAAGCTCCATGGATTCCGGACTCAATTTGAGCATCATTTCATTCATCGTCCGATATGACTTAACTTTGGAGGACATAAAAAAAAGCACTAGGAAAAGCCTGACCCAACAAACCTTGGTATGTCTGGAACAAGGGTCATTGAGATAGATAGACTGAAAAATTCAATGCCATGGCCAGGATTTGAACCACGGATCTCCTGGTCTCCGTCCAGTTGCTCTTAACCATTGAGTTACCAGGTCAACATGCTGGCATGACATTAAATTCTCTACCTATCTAAACCTTAGCCTACATTGGCTAGTATGGAAGAATGATTAAATTCCATCAATTAACTAATAATAGTGGATTAACAATGAATCTTGGGACTTAAGTACTTACAGTCGCCACAAAACAGTGTATGTCTCATTGTGTATGAGAACCCCTAGAGGTTTACCGGGAAAAATGCGAGTCAGTTGGAGAATTTCCATCAATTAACCTAACAATAAGGGTCATTGAGGTTTACTTTCATAGATCCTACGGCTGTGTCCTGTCATTGTTCTACCCTCCTCGTCTTATAACAAATTCTCTTGGCTGTGCTATATGGTTTAGGTTCCCAAATCAGTTCTGATGTGTTTTTCGCTCAAATCTTGACAGCAGCAGTACGGAACATAGGTATGCTAGTGGATTTCAGGTCGGGAGTGGGGGGGAAGTTAAGGAAGTCAGACATTGCATAATTGTTTTATATTTTTTGCAAGAATATCAGGGAATTTTTCATCCATTCTTAGGAATAGCCAGAGCTGTAATAAGTTACACTTATATTGATAAAGGAGAGGTTTCTCCATAAAAAAATTCTAGATTATTGTGCAATAATTCCATAAACAACAGGGAGAGGTAAATGAAATTAGTTATTTGAGTTTTTAAAAGACAACTGTGCATAATCAGGCAGCCAGTTATGTTTTGAACTAAGACCAGAGGCAAATGAATTTGTGATATTTTACAGCATAATTTTATGATTATTATGGAGCAACTTTCAGGCAAATGTCCCACCAATCCCTTCATGTATTCATTGGTAATGTTTAAGATAATTGCTTCTGTGTTCCAGGTTCCGAGATTAATAAGGCATAACTTGACATGGGGATTAATTGTGAACCAAGTTCCAGTGACAAGTTTATGTATACCATGTTGTCATATACATACACAAACCACAAGGTTGAAGTCTTTTAGTGTGGATCAAAGGCAGCCTAAAGAAGGCTGGTTAAAAGGTCTAATAAAGCGCACTGGATGGTTGGAACATTCAAAATCAGTAAGTCACAATGTTCAACTTATCTGTGCAATTGCTGTATTATTGTTTGTATAGTTTATTAGTTTTAATTACTCAAGAATAATTTGTGTGAATTTCCTCTGACAGTCGGTGGAGAACATGTGCTAAAGTCTGTTTAGTTAACACGTGTGAAGTTCGGCTGCATCCTTTGACAAACCCTTATAATCATTTTACAACACTGGCCCTCCTCCTCCCAGTCCTTTCTGCAAGGTTGCAAAATTTCTCGATATGTCATGGTGCAAGCACACGAACCATTGTCCCATTCTTTACTCAATACGTCATGGGTATCGTACCAGGTTTCGTAAATAAATTATGTCCATTATTGTGAAACTTCTTTAGTTTTGACAAATATATGTATATATTGCCAAGCTACAATTCTACTGGATTCCATAATAACCCTTATCTTATTCAAAGTGCAGTATTTGAAACCCAGCTCCTTTAGGAGGCCTCGCAAAGTGCAGCGCCCATAAGGAAAATCACAAATTTCTTGTAAATGTGCAAGCAATTCCTCTAAGGTGGGTGCTCTCTTTTTTGCATAGAATTTATAAATTTCTCGGTGAATTAAATTGCATGTGAAATTATCCACTGTAGAGAAACATTTCCTTTTGTTTCCACCTTTGTTTTTTGAGGCTTCTCCAGTAACATAACTCGTCCCAGCAACACTTTCCAATCCATCCACACTATTGTCTTCACTTTATTTTCACTTGACTGAAAGTTATCTGCTATTTCATTTGCATTTAGCACTGCATTTCCCTCCCACGGTCTCCACATCATGACACACAACGAATTTCTGCACATAATGAAACAGATCCACTGGAAGTTGGAACTTTGGCAACTGAGACTCCACGTGGAGTAAACATGCAACTGTGATTTCCAGAAAATCAGGGTTGCTATTGGTCCTCGATGACAGTATTCCATTTCTAAAGTGTGGAGATTTATGACGGTCATTAGTGGGCGGTAGAGAGCATTTCCTTTGTGAAGCAACTGCACTTGTGTTGACTAGGCAGGCTTTAAACAAATCATATGAACTGCCTTTCAGTAAAAAAATGTGCAGAGCTTTAACAGCCATAAACATGTATGCTGCTGCATCTGTAACATCAAGTTTTTCCTTATGTATGTTTGGAGGAATTCAGTAACAGTAACGTCAAAATTAATCGCAAAAACTATTTGTAGTCAGTTTATTGACACTCGTCACTTTAATACGAGGACCATGCTGAAAGTCTTTAGCAGCGCTAAGACGGAAAATCTGACAACCATAACATTATTTTAGTTTGAAAGAGCGATGTTTTTTTGACCTTGGAGCATGCGTGTGGCGGTCCCCCCTACACAGGGCCATGTGTGTACAGCGAGTGAAGACGCAGTTGGTGGTGAGTCAGACACAGTGCAAGATGGATCTGTTGCGCCGTGATTTCCAAGCAATAATTTATTATGACTACAAAAAGAAGTTAAATGCAGAAGAATGCCACTCTTCACTACTACTTTCTTTGGTGAGTGTGCCCCATCTAGAGCCTCTGTTGGAAATTGGTTTCGTGAATTTTCAAGGGGCAGGGAGTCTCTTGAAGATAACCTCGTGCTGATCACTCCACAACGGCAGTGACCCAAGAAAATGTTGATGCTGTAAGGAAAATGATTCAAGTGGATCATCATCTCACATTTTGTGATATTAAACATTGTGTCAACTGCAGCACAGACCATGGGCCTAACCAAGAGATGTGTGCATTGGGTGCCGCATTCCCTGACAGAAGTCCAAAAGAATGCAAGAGTGGACTGGCATAAATTTGTGCTTGAAAAATTTGACCAAGGATGGTCCAAAGACACTTACAATATTATTACAGGTGATGAAACATTTGTGTACCATTATGACCCCAAAACCAAAGGTCAGGAACCACCCATGAAAACTTGGAGAACTACGAGCTCTGGAAAGAAGATAGTGGCCACTTTCTTCACCAAGATGGGTCATGTCACCTCTGTGACCTTGGACACACGTACAGTTACTGTAGAGTGGTATGTGACTGAATGTCTGCCGAAAGTCTTTGCAACATGGAGGTCAAAGTATCCCAAAATGAAGAGTAGGCATCTTCTGCATCACGACTGCTTCAACACGGCTGCCAGAACCATGGACTTCCTGGAGAAGGAGAAAGTGCGAGTCTTACCTCACCCACCCTATTCACCAGACCTGGCCCCATGTGACTTTTTCCTGTTCCCTAAGACAAAGGAAAAACTAAGTGGGCAGTTTTTTTCATCTCATGAAGAGGCTATTGCAGCATACAACAGTGCTCTAAGTGACATCTCTAAAGAAGCTTGGACTTAAACATTTTCTAAGTGGTTTCAAAGGATGGAAAATTATCAGTTCTCATGAAGAGTATTTTGAAAAGTTGTAATAGTTAGGGAATAAAATGTATATCTGAATCTCTGCTAAAAACTTTCGGCGTAACCCTCGTATATTGCAATAATATAAAAAAGGTAATTGATGAGCGTCAATAAACCGACTACAAATAGTTTTTATGATTAAGTTTTTCCTTATTTTCTTAAGCAGACCACAAAACACGCAATACACAACAAAAACCCTAAACATTGCCGAATGGTTTGTTATTTTCAGTAAATACCCTGGAGACAATGAGATGGTGTGTTCCTCGTTCAGATTCAATCATTTTTCCCACAACATTGGCAATAAATCTCTCACGAGTTGGTTCATCTACAGTTAACCAACCATAAGTTTGAGTTGTTGATATTTCTTATTTCTTGTATTACCTGAATAGAATTATTTTATTGAAAATAAATAAAGATCAGGGGTACATCACACAAATATAACTATTTTGTACAAAAAATTTCACTAATCTTAAGAAAATTGTCAATTTTTCTTATTGAGTTCCATTTCACGAACATTTGTCCACATCGTCAGTCAAGGATACTGGTTACTATGTTGCTATGACGATTATAATTTTAAAAAATTTTCTTACCATCCTTGGTTTAAGAAACATTTTGAAAACATTTTTAAAGAGTTTGGTATAACTTTACTTCCTCAAAAAGAATGTAGTATTAAACATTTACTACATTTTTCTAAAAAAGATAAAATTCCTAATAATAAAAAATCTGATATATATCAATTTAATTGTTTCAATTGTGATAAAGTTTATATTGAAAAGACAAAACGTAATTTGGGAACAAGAACAAAAGAATAAGACCTGAAGCTTTCCTGGCAACGAATATGCTCACTTTTTTCTCAGGCAGCCACCCAGGTGAAAAGACGATTAGATATCGACGTTTCCGGAGTGTGCATTGTGCTGATTGCACCCTTCCTTTATGAGGCGTGTGCCTCAGTTGTTTTGTGTTTCCCCTTTTCTCCGTGTGAGTGCTTGAAGGTTGCTTTGGTTCCTCTCTCAGACAGCTCTCCGAGCTGACGAGACAAGGTAGTCGGGGCTCTCCTTTCACAGTGCGCACTGTGATTTATAACTGTCTTAGCTCCCGGGTGCAGTTCAAAATCGTGTAATAGCAGGTGTTAGAGTGAAGTTATAATGTGTACAAAGTTTAACTTTCGAGGAAGTTTAAGTTAAGTGTAATTGTGCAAGTAAGCTGTCAGTGTGAATAAGAGATTTATTAAAGCTTTCAAATTATCAAAGTAAGTTGTAAAATTGTACCTTAGCCTCCGGGTACAGTTCAGCATCTCTCCCATCATCAGGATATATATATAAAATGCTATAACCACAAATGAATCACTGGATATAACACAAATATAAACAAAGACAAAACACTATCAAAATTTGCATTACTGAACAAAAGACTTCTTTTCAGTAAATTAAGTGCCAGGTCTGGAGATGGCGTGAGTAAAGAAAATTGTGTCAAAGAAACATAACTACTTGATTATTAAGCTGTATTGATCTTTGCTTCTTAATTCGACAGATTTCCATTTTTAAGGCCGGTTTCCAAGAGGAGCTGAACTAAAATCCAGCATCACGATTAATATGCTCCTTTCAGAGGAAATGGCCAAAGTCTCCTTAATTCTCTGTTCCCAGTAACTGTTGCATATTGCCAAGATGGTCGTCTCCCGAAAGTTGTCTCTATGGTCGTTATCAAAACCAGACTTCTCAGGTTGCATTAAACGAATGCTTCATTCATGTTTGTTTATTCTGGTAGCGATGGTCTTTCTGGTTTGTCTTATATACGGTGTCCCACATTCACAGGGAATGCGGTACACTCCCAGAACTTGAAAGTCCAGTTTGTCTTTCACTGGTCTCAACAGATGTTTAATCTTCGGAGGTGACTTGTGGATGCCCTTGATGTATCAGTTTTTCAGTTCAGCTCCTCTTGAAAACCGGCCTTAAAAATGGAAATCTGTCAATTTAAGAAACAAAAATCAATACAGCTTGATAATCAAATTAAGTAGGTACATTTCTTTGACACAATTTTCTATACTCATGCCATCTCCTGACCTGGCACTTAATTTACTGAAAACAGTCTTTTGTTCAGTAATGTGAATTTTGATAGTGTTTTGTCTTTGTTTATATTTGTGTTATATCCAGTGTTTCATTTGTGCTTATAACATTTTATAAATATCCTGATGAAGGGAGAGATGCACACTCCCGAAACATCGATATCTAATCGTCTTTTCACCTGGCTTGCTGCCCGAGAAGAAAGTGAGGATAGAGCAAAAGAACATTTTCATAACATTAAACATAAACAAATTGATAATCGGCCATAGCAGTTCATTTTTGGTCATTTAACCAAGAAATAAATGCTGAAGTTAAATTATTAAAACATTTAAATGGTCTGATAGATTTAATGGTTTGGGAAAAGATATTTTAAAAAATAAACATCCCGTAATGAATTTTGAAACACCAGCAGTTGATTCTGCTTTTAGGTTTGTTTCGTCTTCAGATTTTGGTAATACTAAAAAAGCATAGTATCCTTGACGACGAAGTGTGTTGACTGACGATGCAGACAAATGTTCATGAAATCAATCTCAATTAATAAGGAAAATTGATATCATTTTCTTAAGATAAGTGAAGTTTTTGTTACAAATAGTTATATTTGTGTGATATGTTTTGCTTCACTGTAGCTAGCTTCATTTTCTACATAATCAGGAGTACAATTTAGAGTCTCATTTTTGATGGGGAACAAGTGATGGGGGGGGGGGGGAATAAAATGTGATTGGTTTATTTTAGTTAAATAAAACCAATAATCACTAACTCGAAAATTGCATTAGTTTTTAAATTATTCTGAAAATACAAAAATAAAATATTGTTTTAGTACACTTGTGCTGTTGTTAAGAGTAGGATTTCCATTATAGCACTATCAAAGCAAATAAACTTTTGTGCTGTTTTCCTTTGACATTGTAATATCACCTTGCACACACTTCAGAAATAACGATTAGCATTGCATTAGTACAAGTAAAAGTAAAAATGGCACTTTCTAATTTTTGGAGATGTTATCGTTGCGACAGATGGCTTTATTTGCAGTATTAATACAAACCATATCAAGTTTTATGATGCAATGGCCACAGCGAACTTTAAAGATTTACAGCATGATTGTTGAGTGCTGTTTAGTTTAAATTGTTGAGCGGCATATTTTTACATTAGGAAGCACTCATTTTATGGTGACCTTTTATGGATTCAGAAACATGATAGCTCATTTATTATAATCTATCTCAACCTATCGAGATTTAACTGTATTGGAACACCACAGTGAAGCGAAATAATTATTAATTTTTAGATGAGTCGTATTTATTACACATCTGCTTCACTTTCGTACCTATTTTGAGATTTTGAGGACATGTTTCGCAAATCATCGTTTGCATCTTCGGCTCTTATGCGACTAAAGCTTGATCCAGTGCAACTCCAGAATTACCCACACCACTGGATCAAGCTTTAGTCGCATAAGAGCCGAAGATGCAAACGATGATTTGCGAAACATGTCCTCAAAATAGGTACGAAAGTGAAGCAGATGTGTAATAAATATGACTCATCTAAAAATTAATATCTCAACCTAGTTTAATCCTGCTGTAAACATCTGGGCAGGAAGAGAGACAGAGACCGAGATATTGAGACAGAAAACAGTTAAGCTGTTGATTGGTTTAGCAAAGTTAATGGGCATTTTCGTTTATTTGTATATGTACAATAAACCCTCCTTTAAGTACAGTACTGTAAGTAGTTTTCTGATCACTGCTGTGTGCAAGAGAGAAAAGTATGCGAATGTTTCAATTCTTACAAACATAATAGCCGCACATTTTATCTCTCTGCTTCACATACCACATAGATGTGTTCTGTGTGCTATATACAGATTAGACAGAAGACAGGTGAAATTATACACACTATTAACTTATTATGTTAAATTAAGTTGCATTTTATTTAACAATTACTAAAGGATACTGCTATTATATAACATTTTTGAATTCCTATACCAGGCAGATCTCTCGCAACGAGGTCTGTATCGAGTTGAATGCTGATTAAGATGTTATTGTTTATAGTGTGGAGTTGCTTCTGATATTTAACACTGTATTTCCTGTACATCTCGCTTACCTCACAAGACCAAGATCACTTATGTATACGCAATTCAAAATCAGTAAGCTTTTCATCATGTTGCAGGCCAATGCTTCAACCAAAATTAAATACAATCGAGGCAAACCTTCAAAAAGTGGCAAGGGCAAATGATTTCGCATTGTTCCGCAGTGCTGAAGGAAAGAAACCCGGAATCATCTTTAAAAACATTGAGAAAGAAACTGGTGATCTTGGTGTTTCCACAAGTAGTGTACATAGTGTTAGAATGGAACAGCAAGCATGCGGAACTCTTAAGAACACTGGGAAAATTGCGTAAATGCAAACAGCGCGGGGAGAAATATGACGATTTTATGAAAAATGCTATACGCCATAAAGTTCATGATTATTTTTTCATAAATGAACCAATTCATAGATTTAATACATTAATGTGTAACCCAACTCTATTTTAATTAATTGAAGGAAATTAATCGTTTCTCCACACTAGCCGTAAGTCGCCACAAACGGTGTATCTCGGATGCGAGAGCCTCTATTGGTCTACCGGGGAAATATATGAGTCAAATGGAGAATTTAAGATCAGGATGGCATGTTGGCCGTGGTAGCTCAATGGGTAAGAGCAACTGGACGGAAACCAGGAAATCCGTGGTTCAATTCCCAGCCAGGGCATTGAGTTTTTCATGTTGACTCAATCTACCAACTCTAGATGAGATGTCTAGATGTTAGCGCTGCTATATATACTGCTAGTGTTACAAAACTTATGTGCGTCCATGAAGCGTCTAACATGTGGCGAGTTGAGTCAGCCCCACTTGTTGTTTACAGCAGGATTAAACTAGCTTGAGATAAAGTATGCTTACATGCATTCATTTAACTCTCAAGGAATAAAGTATGCAAAAATCGGAGCGCCAGTCATAACATTACCCAGATGATGCAATTTCACATTTTCAGATTTGTCTGAATCTAAAATATTGTAAAAATTTAATATTGTAACACCTGGTTATTAACATTGCAATTTTGAAATAAATTATTTCTCATGTTAATGCATATTGTTGATTTTGCAGAAATTGAAAACATCAGGATCCATGCTTTATGAAAGCGTTGCTGATCAAATTCCGTACTTGCAGTTTATGAAGGGTAAGGATTTATCATTCACCTTACTTTAAAATCCTCCTTGAAAATTGTATTTTGTTTGATTCAGTGTAATTCCATGAAATCTCCATATTGCAATAGCCAATATAATGATAATTCCCTCAACAACATTAAAGCATTTAAGGTCTGGCAATAATCTTATTTATTTAATGTAACTTTTATTATATTATTGAGGGACTAGTTTCAAAGGCTATTGCCTCCATTTTTAAACTTCTCTCCAACTCTTGGACTCCAACTCTCCAACAGTTGGAAATGGAGACAATAGCCTTTGAAACTAGTCTCTCAATAATATAAGAAAAGTAAGTGATGAGTGTCAATAAACCGACTACAGTATGCGCAAGATAAGTTGAGTGCTGGATTTACGGTGTGCTGCATTCAGAGGGGAAGAAGCGAGAGCAGTGTGGTCAGCCTTGAAGAACACAGTTCAGGAAAATAGTGTGTAAGATAAGCAAGATATCGCAAGTAACGTTGCATCCTTAGGTACTTGCAGCATAGTAAGTTGCCACAAAAGATATGCATCTCGTTTTTGCAAACCCGTAGTGGTTTACCATGGAAAATATGAGTCAATTGGAGAACTGAATGTCATGCTGGCATGTTGCCATGGTAACTCGGTTGTTAAAGAGCAACTGGGAACCGGTAGATCCAGGTTCAAATCCTGGCTATGACTGAATTTTTTCAGTTTGACTCTACGTATCCAAGAAGTGGAGTATACAGCAGTATACAGAATAAATTTTTGTAAGAATAATTTGTGGAAGAGTGGATAGCATCATCCATGTGATGAATGCAGCATTTTGTTTGTTTCAGAACTGAAAATGGCAGATACTTTCTACTCATGGTTCCTGATCACAGAGCTACACGTGTGGATGTTAATGGTTCGGACAATGGCAGAGAAGGAAGAGGGCAGATTCACTCGGAACTGCATGATAGAGGCCATGTGGGAAGATGTCACTTCACGAGCCAAAATGATCAGTGTATGTTACTGCTTACCTATTCTACCAGAGCTTTCAAATGGCATGATATCTGTCCTTGAGCACTACAAGGCAGACAACCAGTCAGCCATATTGCATTCCTCTTAAGTGGGACACGATACATGCCAAATGAATCCCCCATTTAGCTCAGATAGTTTTCATAATACAAATAAATAAATATACCCATTTATTATACCTAATATTACGACCTGTCATGACAAAGCACAATGGCCATTATTACTTGTTTGTATGTGTGTACATATATTTGTAATCATTTGGTACTATTACAATAAGTCAGTTTTTAATATCATTATTACATTTACAGAGTTCATTTTTATTCGTTATTTCCCGCCCTCCGTTTGAGCAAGAATGATGTCATAGTTGACTGGTGAGTCTATCTTGAAATCACAGCGCCCTTTATTGAGAACAAGTGGTAATTTTTACAGAACAGTAAGCAAATTACAGCGCTCTGAGTGTGACTTCTGGTAACTAATACAACCAGATATCACCCAAAAACATTTAATAAATTTAAAAAGATTTTCAAGGAACAAAATATCACCTTGGCACCTACTAATAGACACTCAATTTTAAAATTGCTAAATTAAAAAAAGAAAAAAGATGAAATCCCATCAGTCAACAGATCCGGAATATACCAGATAAGTTGTAAGAATTGTGAAAAATGCTACATAGGTCAAACTAAAAGAAATCTAAATACCAGAGTCAAAGATCACTTTAGAAACATCAGATTGAAACAAGAAGATAAGTCAGCAGTAGCATTTTACTTCTGGAATGAAAACCATGACATTGATCCAAATCCAAAATTATTAAAAGGAGTGATAAACCAAAATAAATTGACAACATGGGAGAACATTAACTTTAAAGAGAGTCGATTAAAGACACTAGACAACACTTACTTTTAAATTTTTCCGGAACTAGTTTCAGAGGCTTTGCCTCTATCATCGGCCGGCTCTCGACTGATTCTCGTTGGTGTAGCTGACGATACCTTGTCACAGGTCTCCTCTGGTGGCGGCTCAAGGAACTTGCTGAACAAATCCTTCTGGGGGATGTCGAAATTAAATACTTTGTTCCTATTTTTTGAAATGAAGATTTGTTCCCATGTGGATAGTTCTTGTTTTCCTGATATATGTTTCAGTAGTTTTGGTTCTGGATTTATGTTGTGGTTTTTTTCCCAAAAATGTGTGGCAACTGCTGATTTTTCTAATTGTTTATATTTTATGTTTCTAAAGTGTTCCTTTGCTCTTGTTTCTAAATTTCTTTTTGTTTTTCCAATATAAATTTGACTACAGTCATTGCATTCAATTTGATATATACCAGATTTTTTGTTTGATGGAATGGCATCTTTGATGTTTGAGCAAATTAGGTTTTTTAAGGAGAAATGGTTGACTGGTGCTAGTTGAATATTTTGTTTTTTGAAGACTTTTTTGAATTTATCATAGGCCCATGGATGGTAAGTGAATTTTTTGAAAATCATATTAGTTTCTGTAGATGAGAGAGTTGTGGTTTCCTTTAGTAGCTTCTTCTTTTTTGCTAAGCTCACTTTTTTGTCCACTATTGATTTGGGAAAGTTATTTTTTTGTGCTATTTCAATTATTTTGTTGTATTCTGTTTTGTATTCTTCTGCTGTGAGAGGGATGTTTACCAGTCTGTGTGCTAAACTATTGAAGATTGCCTGTTTGTGGGATCTTGGGTTGTAGCCATTAGCTTTTATGTAGTTGTCTGTCTGTGTTGGTTTTCTGTAAATGCCAAAGTTTAGTCTGTTTTTATTCCTCATTATTTTTAGATCCAAAAATGGTAAATGCTCGTCTTTTTCTATTCACTGTAGAAATAGAAAAAGACGAGCATTTACCATTTTTGGATCTAAAAATAATGAGGAATAAAAACAGACTAAACTTTGGCATTTACAGAAAACCAACACAGACAGACAACTACATAAAAGCTAATGGCTACAACCCAAGATCCCACAAACAGGCAATCTTCAATAGTTTAGCACACAGACTGGTAAACATCCCTCTCACAGCAGAAGAATACAAAACAGAATACAACAAAATAATTGAAATAGCACAAAAAAATAACTTTCCCAAATCAATAGTGGACAAAAAAGTGAGCTTAGCAAAAAAGAAGAAGCTACTAAAGGAAACCACAACTCTCTCATCTACAGAAACTAATATGATTTTCAAAAAATTCACTTACCATCCATGGGCCTATGATAAATTCAAAAAAGTCTTCAAAAAACAAAATATTCAACTAGCACCAGTCAACCATTTCTCCTTAAAAAACCTAATTTGCTCAAACATCAAAGATGCCATTCCATCAAACAAAAAATCTGGTATATATCAAATTGAATGCAATGACTGTAGTCAAATTTATATTGGAAAAACAAAAAGAAATTTAGAAACAAGAGCAAAGGAACACTTTAGAAACATAAAATATAAACAATTAGAAAAATCAGCAGTTGCCACACATTTTTGGGAAAAAAACCACAACATAAATCCAGAACCAAAACTACTGAAACATATATCAGGAAAACAAGAACTATCCACATGGGAACAAATCTTCATTTCAAAAAATAGGAACAAAGTATTTAATTTCGACATCCCCCAGAAGGATTTGTTCAGCAAGTTCCTTGAGCCGCCACCAGAGGAGACCTGTGACAAGGTATCGTCAGCTACACCAACGAGAATCAGTCGAGAGCCGGCCGATGATAGAGGCAAAGCCTCTGAAACTAGTTCCGGAAAAATTTAAAAGTAAGTGTTGTCTAGTGTCTTTAATCGACTCTCTTTAAAGTTAATTTATCATAACAACACTGTTTTCAACACTTCCAAGAAAGTAAATGGGAGAACATATTCATATGAAAAAATAAGGATCGCGTAATGAACTTTGAAATCCCACCAATAGATAATTTGACAAAGAAGTTCATAGTTCCACCACCAGAAAGCAGACAACAGATGCCATTTGGAAAGAGATTGAAAATGGAGGCGAATGCCTTTGAAACTAGTCTCATAAATATAAACAAGTAAGTGACGAGTATTAATAAACCAATTACAAATCGTTTCTGAGATTAATTTTGACGTCACTGTTACTAAATTCCTCCAAACACATATATTCTGTAATGGAGTTCATCTTGGATGATTGTTTGAACACTTCCATAACTTATTTCTAGGGCAAAAACAACTACGGAAATTGTTATGTGCTGATCTTCAATAATGTCACAAATGGCAACAGTGTTGTCTGCAGTAATGTTTGTCCGCAGTTTCTTGCTATAAGGTTTGTTTTCCACAACTTCTCTTCCCACTACAATTATTTTAGTCTACTCGTTCAGTTGAGTGTGGGAAAGTGTTTATTCCCCAAACTGTATGCCGAGCCGTCTCAAAATTTCCTAAGTTTTGAGGCCCTCTTTTGCAAAAAATCTGATAATGTGTTGTGCAACAGGTTTGTGCATCTCTTGCTCTCTCGTGGTGTCCTGATGCAGCCCAGCTCTGTGCGGTGCATGCACACGTGCAATGCCCCTTCTCCAGATATCCCCACCAACATCCTGAGAAAGCCCCTTCTCAAAATGACCAAGAACAACATTACGTTAAATTCCATTTGTATTTGATCTGGCCTCGTATGCTAATGCTTTACTTCCTTGTTGGAACTCTGCTTCAGCGACTTGATTTTTCCTCAACTTTTGAACCTTAATGTTGCTTGTGCTTCAGCCTGGAGATTCTTCTACAACTAAAGAAGAAGTGTATGAGCTCTCCCAGCAGTTTCAGGCAGCCATGTTATGTTATGATGAAGGTCTGCTCACCAATGATAAAATTCTTGCCGGTGCTGTGTGGAGGAGGCTTTTCCAGAAGCAGTCGAATGAAGCAGAAGATATTGAATGTGTTGTACAATACATAAGACAGCAGGTAATTGAAAGGTTGCCAAGTTAGTAGATACCTAATTAACCTTTTGTCACTCCCATTTAAGGCAGTGTGTTACTGAAACTTGGTAAAAAAAAATGTGAACATGATTTGTGTTTTACAGTTTTATTATTTGGCATTGTCTGATTAGCTTTCTAAATTAATTCTGTACACCTCCCTTTATAAAATTATTGTTCATATTGTTTCTCTCTTTTTTTTTTTTTTTTTTTTTGTAATTTATGTCCTCTAACGTCATATCAGAAGGTGAATGAATTGGGTGAAATGGTGCTCAAATGAGTCCAGGATCCATGGAGCTGAGAGTTACCCAACATTCATCTTGAAGGATAAGGGAAAACCCTGGAAAAAGCCTTATACAGGTAACTCACCCTGACCGAGATTCGAACTCGGGACCTGTTGAATGTGAGGCAGACACGCTGCCGAGGCAGATATTGTTGATACTGGATTGATAGAGTTGACATGAAAAATTCAATGCGTGGCCGGTATTTGAACCACGGATCTACTGGTTTCTGTCCAGTCGCTCTTATCCATTGAGCTACTATGGTCAACTTGCCATCATGACATTAAATTCTCCAATTGACTCATATATTTCCCTGGTAAACCACTAGGGGCTCTTGCTTCCGAGATACACCGTTTGTGTATAGTTTTAATTTGGAATAAAAAAAAAAAGATGTGAAACCCCAACAGAAAAGTCTGACGTATTTAACCTCTCCCAGACAGTTTGCCAAGTTTTGAAAACGTCACATAGCCAGTTATATCTTTTGGCAGTGGAAGAGACCCTTGTTGGAATGATTGAGTAATGTTTAAGGTAGATTAAATTTTAAACCTTTGTACCTTCTTTTTGGTCTTATCGTTATTAAATAACATAAAAGTAACAATAATTTCTCAATTATTAGAAACAAGGTAATACCAAGATTACTATTGCCGATGACTTGGTAATACTCTCTATAATTGATAGAATTACAGAAAGCAGTAAGAGAAATTCAGTTACTGTAAGAAATTGGAGATAAGAATTAATATAAGCAAGTCAAAAATAGAGGGTTTAAGAAGGGAGATAAGTTAAGAAAAGATGAAAAGTGATATTTAAATGACCAAAAAGTGGAGTTGGTAAAGGAGTTTGATTAGTTAGGAATGAGATTGTGCTATAATGGAGGTTGGGTAGCACATACGAGAAAGGTAAGAGTGAAAGAGAAAACAGTGATGTCTGGGGTAAGGAACTGTAAATACAAATTACTAGATAAAGTGGCTTGAAAGAATCTATGAAGCAGCAGTAGAATAAAAAATGACAGTACGGAATTATGGGAGCAAAGGAGATAAGAACGCATGTAAAATACACATATGAACAGTTCTGTAAAGAGATACTAGGTTTGAATAAATGAAAGCCAAATGGAATAGGTAGGGTGGAACTTGGAAGATCTTGCAGGACTGGGGTAATTATAGAAAGATCCTTATAGCTGCACAAAAGATGATAACATATTAAAGATCTGGCTAGAACAACAGAAGAACTCAGCATGTAAGTCCAGCTGGTGGTCGGAGCTAGAGAGAATGTTGGATAGAATAGGGGTGGGGGACATCTGGCAGAAGGGAGAAAGAAATGTAAAGGGTTCTTGGATTATGATTTAGAACAGGGTAGGGGACATTGACAGACAAGTGACATAGGGAAACCTGATAAATAAGAAATCACTAAATGTATACCTGAAAATGAACAGAGTATGGGGAAGGGAAATGTGATAGATATGCAAGGGAGGGTTTAGCTTGGTTAAGGGGTTCACCAAAGGAGTGCATTCTATGTGGAAAGAAAGTAAGCTTAGAACATTGTGGTGGAGTGTAAAGAAATAGAAAACTGGATAAAACTAATATGGGATAAGGACTGGAATAATAAAGGGGCTTACATAGTAGATAACTATAAACATGCTTATGCTGAAAGCAGAGGAAAGAATAAGGGAAGTGGCGAAGTATGCTGACAAAAACAGAGAGAAATGGTGAGATGGGTAAGGAAGTTAAGAGGTAGGGAAATGGAGGAGACAGTGGAATATTAGATCAAGGTCACATAAGGGCTAATAGAAGTAAACGGACAGGGAGACAATACCATAAAGATAAGCAGCTAACAAGTTTGTTCTTATAATAGAATTGGAACTGTAAGAAAGTATTGTATGTTCAAATGCAAATAAACTAACTACAGGTAGACCGCAAACAAAATGCCATTGGTGTGTGCATGCATGAGGAGAGCCTTCTCCCCTTCTCGCCATCCAAGCATCACATGACTCCCACCCCTCCCTTCCTGCAGCGACAGAGCACAAACGACAAGAAACACGTGTATTTTAATATTGTTATGATTTTCAAAGTTAACAGAAAATAATTAACTCGGACATGACCACAATTGATCAAAAAATAGTTAGAATCATAGTTTCTTTAAACTCTGAGGAACAACGCAGCTATTAGACAGAAAATGCAAAGAGTGAATGCAAAAGCGAGTGAAACAGATGACCAGTGCAGCCCGTGCAATGGAGGAGAGGCAATCTAAAGTTACAGTAGATGAGGAAAGCTAAAGGACTCCAGTGTTGGTAAGCCACGCCTCCAACAGCATTTTGTTCGGGGTCTAGTTCACATAATTCAGAAGCCCTTAACATTTACGACTATCATATAAATGCCCAATTTCACCAACAGATGTTAAGACTTAACACGAGTTTAGCAATAGTTATAACAAAAGTTGCATTTCACCAACAAGTGTTAGCATAACACTCGTGTTAAATCGCTTATTAAACTAACATGCCAAATTTCTGATGTTAGGTCGTTAACAATTGTAAATAGTCAAGATGGCGGGCCTGAATGCAGCTGTTGATGTCGATTTGCTATATTTAAGACCGTCTAAATGGCATTCATAATAGAGTACGTCCTATGAGGAGAAATAATTTTGAGGAGCTATCAAGAAAATTTTCTACAGAGGTATAGACTGTCCAAACAAGTTGTTAGGAAGATTACTGCAGAAGTGCAAGAGAGGTTAGAACATGCATCGAAAGGAATATGCCGATCTCGCCTTTGCTTTAAGTATTAATAACTTTGCGATTTTACAATTCACTGAATTATGTGGATAGTACACTGCCCACCTCCCGTCTTGAAACGTTGAAGTCACTTGTCCTTCGCACCTTTTTTTAAATTTACATATTACTGACGAAGTTGTTTGGTGCTTGTAGTAGTGACACATTTGAATTAAATTTGTTTCCAATATTTTCCCACGTGACATCTTTCTCTTTTACATTCTCCGCATCCATTCTCTTATTTTCCACGATCCTTACACTTTGTCACCAATTCAATTAACAATTCTTTCTCCATCAATGAGAAATTTGTCTCACGACTTTTGTTTACAATTTTATTCACTCGCCATTTTTCAGCTGTTTGCAGACGAAAATGAAAACAAAAGCGCATCACATTATGTCAGAAAATAATACGACTCATCCATAACCTTCTATAGCTGTAATATTTACAAGTTTGTTGGCTTTAACACAGGTTTGTTAACATTTTCAGAAAACAGGTTGGTGAAATGCAAGAAATTTATCAGTAGTGTTAGCTCTGTGACAATTGTTACGTTACATTTGTTAAGGTCGATTTTAACAGCTGTTGGTGAAATCGGGCAAAAGTCTACCGAATTCTCTTATTCCTATTGTACCTACAAGGAAATATGTAATAAAGTAATTTTTACAAATATTTTATTGAAAAATGGGTATGCAGCACATCAGAGCTTTTAATGCTAACATGACCATTACAAAGTGAATGTTTATAATTGCTTTCTGTTGCAGATTGAATATTTGGACAGTCTAACACGTAGAGATGTACTCCTGTATCCAAAGATCAAGTGGCCTGATTTCAAGAGAGATTTGCCAACATAGCGGTAACTTTGCAATGGAACAAGCACATGAATGTAGTTGAGTGGTCAGCATTGTGGCTCCCCAGTCCAGAGGAACTGCAATCTAGTTATATAAAACAGAGGTTATAAATTGATAAATATACCCTTTAGAAACCTACTTATCATTGTTGAACACACACAAAACATTTTTTATTTATTTATTTATTTATTTATTTATTAATACTAAGCAATGTAGAGCTGAATATGACAGCTCTGATTCTTTACCAGAAATGCTCATAATTTACAGTATACTTAATTCCAGGTTGTATTTAGTTGTTTATGGACAGTCCATATTTGTTACTTAAACATTTGTCCTGCATTTTTACTATCAGTATAAAAGGACTCAGTTATGTATTTTTTTGCAGTCAATAGACTTTACAAGAACATCTAACATTGTCAGTTAATTACAGTTATGTATTTTTTCTTTCAAGTTAAGTCCCTTTACATTTAATTATTCCACCACATAGGGACATTATTGTACCCTTCATTAAACCTGTTATTACTTTCTTGCCTTCATTTTTGTCATATCTGTGTGTTTTTCCCTTCTCCAAGTGTATCATTGCTTTATATAACACTAAAGATGTCTTATTAGCTACCTCACCAAACATTTATTTTATATTTATAAATCCTCAAATAAAGGTGTGTCCGTAAAATATGGTCTCCAAGGCACTGGAGCCATGAGAAACGCTATCACATGAAATCTGGCAACACTGGTATGTAGCTTCCTTTCACCCCTTCAAATCCCCACCACAATGAACCCGTTGCAACCATTAGTCTTGGCGGGCAGCCGTTAGCGATGGAGCTTCCTATCACTTCCCCCGCCAAGTGCGAGTTGTGTGCAGTAATCCGTTTCTTAAGTACCAAGGGCACTACCCCCACTGAAATATATCGTCAGTTATGCGAAGTCTATGGGCCACAGGTATGGATGTCAAAAAGGTGCGAAAGTCGGTCAGAGAGTTCAAAGACGGACGTATAGATGTCCATGATGAACAGCGTTCTGGTCAGCCTTCAGTTTTAGCCGAAACAATTGCAAAAATGGAGCAAGAAATCCTTAAAGATTGGCGTGTGACAGTTGGCGAGCTGTGCGAACTTATCCCTGTAGTCAATAAGACTATGATTGACAAGATTTTGACCAAACATTTACATTATCGCAAGGTGTGTGCGAGGTGGGTCCCCAAAATGCTCACCGAAGACCATAAATGACAACGTGTTAAAGCGGCCCACCGATTTCTGTAGGGCGAGGAATTGTTGGATTCAGTTGTCACTGGTTGATGAAACCTTCGTGCACTATGCAAGACCAGAAACTAAAGAATGTTCTTGTCAGTGACAACATTCGAATTTGCCGAAGCCGCGAAAGTTAAAACAGACATTTTCTGCCGGAAAAGTGATGGTCAGTGTGTTCTGGGACAGAAAAGGTGTATTGTTGTGCGAGTTTATGCCTACCGGCACAACAATAGATGCTGCTAGCTACTGTGAGACTTTTACAAAATTGCGACATGCCATTCAAAATTGAAGGAGGGGAATGCTGATGAAGGGAGAATTTTTCATCATGACAACGCTTGTCCCCATACTGCACATGCAATGGCTGATCTGGCCCAGTTCGGGTAGGACATCCTCACCCATCCCTCCTACAGTCCAGACTTAGCACCTAGTGATTATCATCTGTTTCCTGAGTTGAAGTCACACCTGGGTGGAACACATTTCCAGACCGATGATGATTTGAAAATACGAGGTTGAGCGCTACCTGCGCAACTTGGCGAAAGAGTGCTATGACAAGGGTATACAAAACTGCCACAGCGCATGCAAAAGTACATCGATCGCAATGATGATTACGTTGAAAAATAGCTGTAAGTTCCGCCTTTCCATCAATGTAACATTCATTGACAATAAACATGTTTTCTATATTAAATAAAATTGGAGACCTTATTTTACAGACATGCCTCGTATGTTTCTGTTTTAAAAAATTTCTTTTAAGTTCTAGATTCCAAATAAAAATTTCAGTGCCCTAAAACCTTTTTAAACCACTTGTCAAACTATAAAAATACTTAAGCTCCACTTACATTTAAAGTGAGGACATGTTTCGTGGAATACATGTCCTCATCATCAGCTGTTTGACTGGTTCTTCAGGTGACCGCCTCCCTCTCCTGGCGCTATTCAATGAGTTGAATGACGTCATCTACTATTGGTATTCCAAATTTCATTGTTGTCTTTTTATTCTTAAAAATGTGTATGTATATTTTCCCAAACTGTTAATTCCCAATACTGTTTTGCCGGTACCAAAAGTTTGACGTCTTTGGAAATATGATTTTTTGACCAGAAATGATGGGCTATGGCTGATTTATCTGTTTGTATTTTATGCATCTCATGTGTTGTTTCATCCTTGTTTCTAGGTTTCTTTTTGTTTTTCCAATATATATTTCATGGCAATCCTCACACCTTACACTATAAATTCTGGATAGTTTGTTGGTTGGACTTGTGTTTTTGAGCAGGTGATTTAGTATGCTTCTCATGCTGTATTTGTTATGTGGCACAAGTTGTATATGAAATTGATGGAAAATGCTTTTAAATTTATTAAAAGCCTTAGGATGATGTGTAAATTTGCAATATACTTTCTTTGGGTCATCAGCTTTTAACATACTAATGTCCTTGATGGTTTTCCGTCTTTTATGTTTATAATTTTTTAAATAAATTTTGGATCAAAGCCATTCACATTTGCAACATACTTAAATGTGATCTACTTCCTTGTTATATTCTTCCCTAGTCAATGGAATGTTCACTAACCTATTCATTTATTATCTACTTAAAAGAATACAAAACACATTCAAAGCATCGTCAAGTTAAATATGTGCAACCAGAAAATCACATAGTTTAATATCTATATAAACAGGTTCTAAAATAACCTAATTACAATAATAAATCATAAACTGTACACTATTACACTTATACTATACAAATACTATTTATTTAATTAAATTTAAAGAGAGTCGAGTAATGACACTAAACAACATTTTTAAATTTTCCCAGAACATGTTTCAGAGACTTTGCCTCCATTGTCAACCAGATATCGACTGGTTCTCAGTAGTGGAGCTGGCAATATTTTGCCATAGGTCTCCTCTGGTGGCGGTTCAAGGAACTTGCTGAACAAATCTTTCTGGGGGATGTCGAAATTGAATACTTAGTTCCTATTTTTGAAATGAAGATTTGTTCCCATGTGGATAGTTCTTGTTTTCCTGATGTATGTTTTAGTAGTTTTGGTTCTGGATTTATGTTGTGGTTTTTTTTCCAAAAATGTGTGGCAACTGCTGATTTTTCTAATTGTTTATATTTTATGTTTCTAAAGTGTTCCTTTGCTCTTGTTTCTAAATATACTTTTGGTTTTTCCAATATAAATTTGACTATAGTCATTGCATTCAATTTGACATATACCAGATTTTTTGTTAGATGGAATGGCATCTTTGATGTTTGAGCAAATTAGGTTTTTTAAGGAGTAATGGTTGACTGGTGCTAGTTGAATGTTTTGTTTTTTGAAGACTTTTTTGAATTTGTCAAAGGCCCAGGGATGGTAAGTGAATTTTTTGAAAATCATATTAGTTTCTGTAGCTGAGAGGATTGTGGTTTCCTTTATTAGCTTCTTTTTTGCTAAGTTCGCTTTTTTGTCTACTAATGATTTGGGAAAGTAATTTTTTGTGCTATTTCAATTATTTTGTTGTATTCTGTTTTGTATTCTTCTGCTGTGAGAGGGATTTTGACCAGTCTGTGTGCTAAACTATTGAAGATTGCCTGTTTGTGGGGTCTTGGGTTGTAGCCATTAGCTTTTATGTAGTTTTCTGTCTGTGTTGGTTTTCTGTAAATGCCAAAGTTTAGTCTGCTTTTATTCCTCATTATCTTTAGATCCAAAAATGGCAAATACTCGTCTTTTTCTATTTCTACAGTGAACTTTTGCTTTTTTCTTGGATATTTAAAAGTTTTAGTGCATCACTGAAGTGTTTTTTTGGTACTATTGCAAAGATGTCATCTACATATCGTTGCCAGAGTTTGAACATCCAAGGGAAACCTTTGGTGATCCTTATTTCTAATGCACTCATGTACAGATCGGCCAGGAAAGGTAATAGGGGGTTGCCCATTGCTAAACCTGAAGTTTGGTGGAAATATTTTGTTTGAAACTGGAAGAAATTTTGTTAGAGGATTTTTGTTAATGATATCATATTCATTGTCAGCATTTCTTCCATTTTTTCAATATAATGTGACTTTGTGGGCTCGTGAAATGAAAAGTCCAATTACACAAACTCAACAATGTTCTTTATTTTCACCGACTTACAGTTGAACACTTGCCAATTATATCGAGATTTAACTGTATTGGAACACCACAGTGAAGCGAAAAATTATTAAATTTTAGATGAGTCATATTTTTTACACATCTGCTTCACTTTCACTTTCACGAAAGTGAAGCAGGTGTGTAAAAAATACGACTCATCTAAAATTTAATAATACTTGCCAATTACACAAAATGTACACAATTACAATTTAATTTACACCATTCAACCTTGCCAGTTCGTCTTTACACGTCTGCTCAACTCAACTACACGTCCGCCGGGCTCACGGTCACTCACTCAACTCACTACACGTCCGCACACTGCGACGTCCTCCACTCCACTAACCGTCGCCTCGCTTGTATCGATCGCCCCGAAACCTCTGGATTCTTCCATTATGGAGGGGGAAATCATTCTGGAGCCTTCGAGCACCTTCGCGCGGTAGGAGGAGGTGCCACCCCTTGCATCCCCCCCCCCCTGCCACCACCGCCAGTCCGCATTATCGATCGGCAACGCGAGTTCGCCGCCTGCGTCACAATAATCTGATTTATCCATTATGACTATCTTGTTACCTTTGTTTGCCTTTGTGTATATTGTGACTTTGTGGGTTCGTGAAATGAAAAGTCCAATTACACAAACTCAACAATGTTCTTTATTTCCACCGACTTACAGTTGAACACTTGCCAATTACACAAAGTTACGTAATACACCAATTACGATTCACCAGTTCGTCCGTTACCGTTCAGATGCACGTACACAATTACACACAGTCTTCTCGTTCACAATCCTTTCGTTCATTAACACGTCACTGACTAACACTGCCTTCTTACACCAAGAACTGCGACTGTCTCCTCACTCACTGACAAAACCAACTCACTGACTGACTAAACCAAAACCAACTCAACTCACTAACTCCGTCTGTCTGTCTGTAACTCTCTTTATATAGGAATATCGCCGGTTTCTCGTGTTTACAGGATTGTTCTAGTAACAGAAAGATCGAGAAACAGGTGTAGAGAAAACCGGCGACACAGTCATGTTTTTTCCCTGACCACAGTCTGTCACCACCACAAGACAAACGAGGAGGAGGTGTGGCTAACCGAGCCTCCCCTACCTTCCGCTGCCAGCTGCTTTACAGGGTGCTCCAGCGCCCGCGTTACACTATAATGTTTTTCTGCTTCAAAGAACGGATGATATTTTCTCTTCTGAAAGGATCTGTTTTTTATTTCCTCCACAATATTTTTACATTGGCTTTTTACTGAATTATGTTTGGATACTGTTAGAACCTGTGTCGAAATGTTGATATCTGCAATGTAGTCTTCAATTTTGTTTCAGAAACTGACACATGTTTTTAATCCATTATTTAGAAGACCCAATTCTTTTTTGGAGAAATTTTGACTGGATAGGTTTACAACGTTTTCTAAGATTTGCGTGCTCGTTTTTGCATTTCTGTTACTTATTTCACTTTTGCATTTAGCATGTGTAACAATTGCTGATGGACTTATGTTGCTATTTCCGATGTTTTTATGATTTCGGTGTGAAGACATGTTGCACAAATTAGTCAGTTTGTATTTTAGTTTTACGGTTTTTTTCTTTCATTTTCTTGCTTAGAACTGCCAAATAGTTTTGTTCGAAGTTTTCCCACATTGGGTTTTCCAGTGCTTTCATTAAAACTGAATGAAGTTGGTAAAGTTTCAATTCTATTTCATCCAAATGTTTGTATTGTTTGTTAATTTCAAGTTTTAAAACTTTTTTCTCAGCATCCCATTATTGTTGATTTCTGTTGCCTTGCTTGATTATTTTCTGGACAAATCGGGGTGTTACTTTATTCTGTAAACACAGTTTTATGAATTTTATATTTGCAAAAACGTTTCTCTTCTTTTCTTGAAGTTTTAAGAATGATTTTATGTCTTGCTTATTTCCAAAATGTCCATTGAATCCGTGATGGGTTTTAAATTTTAAAGAGGTTACCTCGTCCGCCATATTGTCAGCTGTTTTACTTCGTTTGATCAGGTGTATAATTTTCACTTGTTAGCCTAATTTTACAATTCTGTCCTTGGAAGTGTTGAAAACAGTGTTGTTATAATAAATTTAAAGGGAGTTGATTATATTATGTAAGATATAAAATTTATATCTTAGAAAATCTGCACTATCGACTGCATTTACTTCCCTGTTTTTAATTATCTTTGTATTTGATGGCGACCTGTTCCATGGAGTTTGAAACTGAATATAATTTTTCTTATTTAAGTTTATGTGTAAGTTATTGGACCTAAGGTAGTGTATAACTCTTGTTGTATTACTTACTGTTGTATTTTCTAAAGCTTGTGAACTTATATCTGTATTTACTATTGATGTGTCATCAGCATACATAAATATTTTCCCTTCACTGATATTTGGAAGGTCAATGACATATATTATAAAAAGTAGGGGCCGAGGACGGAACCTTGAGGCACTCCATATGTCACCAGTTTACTATTTGAATAGTATTCCATGATATGTTGATTCCTAGCATGTGTCATTTTTACCTGTTGGGGATCTTTGGTTCAGATAAGTTCTAATTAAATTGTTCGGAATTCCACATATTCCATAATGATTCATTTTATCTAGTAGGAATTCATGTTCGAAACAGTCAAATGCTTTTGAGAGATCCAGAAATATACAGCTATTGCTTTCATTATTATCAAGCTTATCTATTATATGATCCATTATTTCTGATATGACATTTTTTGTTGATTTACATTTTCTGAAACCATATTGATAATTGATCAGAATTTCATATTTGTATAGAAATGATATGATTTGGTCGGCTATTATTCTTTCCACTAACTTGGAAAGGGACGAGATAAGCGTTACTGGCTGATAGTTACTTATTTCACCCTTGTCTCCTTTTTTATGAGTAGGAATGACAATAGATTTTTTTCAAACAGTTACGAAGTATACCTAACGTAATGACCAAGTTAATGGCTATGTTTAATAATGGTTCTATTATGTAAGGGGTGCATTGCTTCAGTAAAGCAGCAGAGATACCATCAGACCCAGAAGAATTTTTGTTTTTCAATTTTTTATGGATTCAAGTAGTTCTTTTGTTATTTCCCTAGATACATAGAATTGCTAAGTGGTTTTGTTTTGTATTGATACAATTTATCCCTGCCTTTATTTAATATCAGCTGATTCACACTTTCTAAAAAATAGCGATTAAATGAACTATTTCCGCTGAATCCTCAATTCTTAGTTGTCCTTTATTTAGATGAATGTTGATATATTTGCCTTTGTTTTTTCCACATTCATTGTTAATAATGCTCCAGAATTTTTTGACTATATTGTTACGAGTACTAAGCATGCTTTTAATATGATTTGATTTTGTTTTCTTTTGTATACTTTTATACTCCTCCTTGTGTTTAAGGTATGCTACCTTACTTTTTTAATCTTTTTTGATTTTAGATTTGTCATAACATTGATTTAGTATTTCTTTGGCTTGCATAACATCCTGATTTATCCAGGGTTTATTAATGGGGCCTCTTACTTCTTTGGTGGTTATAGGACATGCAATATCTAAATTGTATTTGAAGATATCATAAAATGTTTTCCATTTAGCATGAATGTTGTTCTTCCACAGCGCTACAGCCCAACTTGAGCTTTGGCTTCTCTTAAGCGTTGCCTCCATTCTTGCCTATTTATTGCATCTCTTTCCAGATTCCTGCTATTCAGTAAGTTTCTTGCATCTATAGCATGAATGTTAGCCTCGTGAAATACGTTCTTCCATGTTTCATTAACCAGTAGGGAGCCTAGACCTGTTACAGTTGCTTCATTTATATCCTGAGGCGGTCCGGTCTCCCTTGTGCTTGACTCCTCACAATTAAGGATTGGTGGCATGCGGAGGTTAAGGAAAGGGAGATTGTAATCGGTTCGAGGTGACTTGTAGCTCCCGTATGAGAACTCTCATCTGTACTTCAGGAGTGGGTGCGTCCTGACTGGTTGTGGGTTGAATGATGACACCTTGAATCTGGTAGACAGATGTTTATTGTAATCCTTGGCTCCTTTGCTTGCCACCGTAAAGTCGTCGTTGGTGTGGTTGCTGTGTTTAGCGTCACTGTCAATGTTGTGATGTGAAGCACGGAGGCAGTAGCACTGCGTAGTCGAATTGGATATATTTATCGTCTTCCCTATATTACTACTCTTTGCGCTAACTCTCACTAGAGAGATTGTTAGATATTGCACTTTGTCTCTGTGCATGGCGCGGAAGTGTACTTTTTAGGCGGTGCTGAACATTTATCCGTCTCAGTAGAACTCAGAACCGAAGTGTTCTTACTAGAAAAACCTACTTTCCGCCATCACTTTGAATTACCTTCACTCTAGGTATTTCTCGGAGTTACAATATTATATCAATTTTTTATTGGCTGGTAACTATCCCCACTTGAGATCAGTGTTCAGAATTTCCAGTTGCGGACGTGATATCAGAGACTCTTTCTCTAACGGTCTGCATGCAAAAATTTATGCGAAAGCATACGTTCTGCATGTCGGTCAAAATCATATAGCCTGTTGTCAGAAGCACGCATGAGATTTTAACAATGGGTTGGTTTCTGACTGAGAGGCACCAAATTTGTCTTGAGAGCAAAACAGACAATAGAGTAAATATGAAATATGTAGTGTTTAACGCCCGCTTTTACTACATACGGCACCGCAGGCAGTGACACTGATGATACATGAGATGAAGATGGAGCACCGGTGGAATGAGATGGCGGGGGAAACCGGAGGTCCTGGAGAAAACCTACCCCAGTGCCTTGTTGTCCACCACAAATCTCACTTTGCGGTCGTCTGGGATCGAACCCAGGCCATCTTGGTGAGAGCCAAGCGGTCTAACCACTGAGCCACGGTGCGGCCGACAATAGAGTAGGATTGTTTGTTTACAGGGATTGTAAAGGGAGTTTACTGACCTTCGCAGAGTGGCCTTGTCACTGTGGTGGTCTCCGGAGTAGATGCTAGCATTATGGCATATGTCTATTCTGGTATATGTCATTTATTTATATTTATTCGTTTGTGTTTAGTGTTTTTCTGATTATAGGAGCTGTTGTATCTGTTACTCGAGTTGGCTCATCTATTGTGAGCTTTAATTTATACATATTTGTTATGTCTAACAGCTTTTTGTAATTACTGCTATTTTTGTCTTTATTTATGTTAATTTCAAGTAGTATTATGTTCTGGCCAGCCAGTTTATCTAATGTTTTAATTATTATATCAAAAAACTCATTAGTGTTAGCATTTGGTGATCGATAGCATGAGATAATTACTGCTTTTTCGTTATTTAGGGTTATTTCTATACCTGATATTTCACAAACTTTATCTATACTGCTGTTTTTTATCCAGTTTTTGGGTTTTGCATATATTTTATTTGAGACAAAAATTGCAGTGCCGCCACCTTTATAGCTATGCCTACTATAATATGCTACATTTTTGTAACCTTCTAACTGGCAGAGTTTTAGTTCGTTTTCCTTTAATCCATGTTCAGAGATGGCTAGAACATCCGGTTTATTTTCATGCAAAAATACTGTAATTTCCTCAGTTTTATTTACAAGATAGTGTACATTTTGGTACAATATGTACAGATGTATTACTTTATCTTGACAGGAATCCTGCGTGGTAGGGATGAATAACAAATGTGGTGGGGATAGGCACCTCTTGCCACAATGCATCACACACGTAAGATTACAAGAGGGGAGTACGCTGCAGAGGTTGACTAAAAACTAAGCTTACCTTTTACAAGTCAAGGCTCATTCTCGAAGATCTGCGTAGCCAGTATTGCAGCAACTCCGCTGATACCAAATGGCAATTCGTCTTCATCCTCTGCCTGTTGATGGTGTTCTGGCCCATCTTCATCACCTTCATACTGACCTTCATGTTTGTTTCCTTACATGTTTGCATGCTATTTGTCATTCATTTACTGTTATTGATTTCAGTTTTTCATCTGTAAGTTTAATTATATCGTCCATTTTAGAAGAAACATGTTTGGAAACCCAGTTTTTTAGTGTGGCCCATATTAGTTCTATGGGGTTCAATTCAGGATGGTAGGGAGGTAGTTTTAGGACAGTATGATTGTGCCCCTCAAGTATTTTATCTATTTTATAAGAAGGTGCTGGTTTTAGGGGTAGAATAAGCTGATAAATTTCAGGGTTTCTTAGATTTGAAAAATTAGTTTTTGAACTCATCTTCAGTCATGTGTCTCTGTAGCCAGGATATCATTTGATCTCTTCTAGAGCGTGAATTTGGATGTTTTTCAATTTGCACATTGTGATATGGGGCATTATCTATAACTAACACTGATCTAGGAGCCAGGTTAGGAATAAGCTTTTCTTGAATCCATTTTTGGTAATTGTTATAATTTTTATTGTGGTGGTAATCTCCGCGCTTTTGTTGGGCCTTAAATCGTACATAGGCATTTGGAACAAAACCCAGTTCTCCAGCATGCACGATTACCAACTGCTGGCCTTTCGACATTGGTGCAAAGAGTCCTTGTAGCAAGTTATCACTCCAGGCATATGGCGTTACGTGCTGTATTGATGTAAGTCTCATCCATATAAATTATATTGCGACCTTGATTGCGGTATCTTTGAATATCTCGCAGATACTTAAGTCTTTTTGCCCTATGTTATGATGTTCCATTAAAATTAGTCTGTTGCGTTTGGTTTTATTCCATCTAAATCCTAGCTTCAAAAGAACTTTTCTTAATGTTGAGACACTGCCTTGGAAGTCAATGGAATTTTGAAGCTTCATAAGTACTTTATTCAGAGTTGGTCGTTCTTTTTCTGTGATGTAAAAGTATTGACAGTTCGTCTAACTACTTCTTCATTAAAGTCATCCAAATTAGATTTTGTGCACGTTCAAGATTTTTGTTTACCTGGGGTAGAAAATGACGTCATTGCACCAGAATCAATGGTTTTCGTTTCCCTAATAATTTTTCTAACACTGCTTACAGACACACCTGTTGCCTCTGATAACCTTTTCCAGATTTTCAGAGCAGACCCAGACCCTTGTTCCTTTTTCATAAATGTATACACATTGCTTATTACTTCTCATGTTTGAGAATGTAGCACCTTATTTCCTAATTTGCTGCTAGGAGGCGGCATTTCTAAATGCTCTCTTGGAACCAGGAAACATGCACTTTTTGAAACAAGGTGTAGTATCACTCAGTAGCCCTGCACCCGTTTACTTAATTGCAACTGATACGGAACTGACCTGCCCTCCCCTCCAGTTGCAACCGTTCTGAAGTGGGCTCGTGCAGATACCACTGTGCATTGCTCTGCACTTTTCAAGATAAAAAAATACATATGTACAAGATATTGTATATATCTGAGCCCCTACTGACTCAGTCCCTGTACCACGTTTTCCTAAACTGTTTCCACATAGATGTGTACCTTAGAGGGATAACAGGCAGGATCATTGTGCTATTACTCTTATTTGAGTTTACTAATTGACTTAACAGTAATTCCTTTATTGAATGTAAAAAAGGACTGTTGAATGCAAATATTGGTTAGTTGAAGGTATTCCTCTATGACATTTTGGTCTCTTTGTAGGGACTGAAGCCATGTTTGCATGTACTCTATGAGTTTGTCTCTCGGAACACTTGGGAACAAGGAGATTACATCAAAGGATACCATTCGGTCGGTGGGAGAAAATTGTAGATTTTTAGTTTTGTTGATGAATTCCAACGAATTTTTAATACTGTGGCTTTTGAATTTTGGTAGCTCCTTAAATTTTTTGTTTAACCATTTGGATAGCTTGTAGCAGGGTGTGTTTATGTTGTTAATGATTGGGCGCATCTTATTTCCTGTTTTATGAATTTTGGGTAATCCATATATGTTAGCTACTGTAGGGTTGTCTGGTTTTAAACTTTGTTTAATTTCTTTTGGTATGATTGTTTTATCCTTCATTGTTTCATTTAACTGTTTTACACACATATTTAAAGGGTCAGACTTTATTTCCTGGAATTCATCACTTGCCAATAAATCTGTCATTCTAGAGATGTAGTCCTGTTTGTCCAAGATGACCGTCTTATTTCCTTTGTCTGCTTTCGTATAAACAACATCCTTTTTATTCAGAGATTTAAGTATTTTCACGTATGATTTGGGTTTACCACTTTTCCTTTCTATTTTTTTCTAAGATTTTTCCACATTCGCTTCTAATTGCTGATTTCTGCCCAGTATTTAGATCCTCGGTAGCTATTTCAATGTCAACTATATAATCTTCTACGTTATCGGAGAAATCTACGCACGTTTTTAACCCTTTATTTAAGAACGCTGTTTCTGCATTTGTGAAAGTTTCATGAGAGAGATTAATTACCTCATTTTGATTATGTTTGTTTGTAGGTTGACATTCCGTGTAGTTTGCTCTCCGCAAGATTAGACCCTGCATTTTTCTATTTTGTTTTCGTGCTTTTTTATTTACGCGAATGTTAATATGCGTAAAAGCACAGTTTTCTAAGTTGTCCCAAACGATGTTTCCTAATGTTTTGCACAATTTCAAATGTAATTCGTAGAGGTTCAAATCTAATTTTGATAATTTACTATAGTGTTTTGAGATTTCTAATTGTATTATTTTCTTTTCAGCTGCCGTTTGCTGTTTTTTGTTTTGCTTCATTTTCACATATTTTCTAATGAAGTTTGGGTACACTTTATTTTTCATACAAGCCTTTAAGAACTTTATATCCAGTGAAACGAACCTCCTTTTTTCTTTAATTTTCAGGTAGCGTTTGATGTTTACTTTTTGATTGCTTATGGCACTATTACAATGTGTAAAATGTTTGGAACTAACCTCTCCGTCCGTTTCCTTCACCTTGTCGGTTGCCTTTGTCTTGTCCATAATGGGCTTGATAGCCAAACAGTACTCCGTTGTTTAAGGACTATGATACAGTGAAGCACAAAATTGTATTAGTAATTCCTTTCCTTTCCAGTTTAGGTGCAGCCCATGGCCTGTATAATATTCCCTATCAATATTGTTTGCACTAATCAAGCTTGTATTCCTAAATTTACTACAAATGTTCATTATTTTCACCAGCAATATTTACACAAGAGCTCTCGCCAAGATCGTGTCTTTTTTGTATGTTCACAATCACTACATTTGTACGCTGCAGTTTCGTTAGGCACCTAGAGAGAGTTTTACATACAGTGCTCCTGTTGTTTTTCGCTATATCGTTAGTTCCCCCGAGTATGATCACCTGATCTTTTGACGTTAGGCTTCCACATGAGTTTTCTATATTTCTGGTTGCTTCTTTTATTGGTGCACCGGGCTTCACTACACTTTCTACTGCAGACTCTTGCATTTTGGTTGATAGTAACCTGCTCAATTCCCTGCCAAGGCTATTTGCGAAGATCTTGATGATCTTTTTCGGTCTGGGTCTTCGTGTTGTACACGTCTGCTTGCACTGTGGTTGTTGGTTTTGTGCCTTGGTATCCTCCACATTGTTGAGGCGTGCAAATCTATTTTGTGTTATTATTGTATTACTTGCTGTTGCTATCTTTTGTTTGTTCAGTCGCGTCGGGAAGCCATTTCCATGAATCTTCCTTTTTTGCGACTTCCACCTCCTGTGCTACTTTTAATTTCTCATTCTCGTCCCGTAAATGTTTAATTTCTGCTCTTGCTTCTTTTAGGTCATTTGTTAGCATTTCTATGATTAAATGCAGCGAGGCGATTCTTTCTCTCTCACCACTTCCACATGTTGCCTCGGTATCAGACATTTTTGGCTTCTTCTGGCATTGGCATATTTCAGCGTAACTATTATCCCTCTTCATCGCACTTCCATGACTGTCTTCATTTGTATGTATGAAAGGAGTGTTGTTGTTCCTTTCAACGGTACTTTCGCACTTATTAGCCTCACTTTGACTAATATTAGCTTAGTTTTATAGACACACGCTGTCATCATCTTCATAGTGCATTAAACTGTGAAATACTGCTTAGTGGTGTTCTTTTGAGTTGGAGTTATTGCTTTTAATGTAGTTATCCACATGTGTTGATTTTCTATATATGCCAAATTCTAATTTGTCTTCATTTCTCATAATTTTTAGATCCAAAAACGGTAACCATCCGTCCGTTTCTGTTTCAATAGTAAACTTTATTGATCGGTCTTGTAGATTCAATAGTTTTAACGCATCCTGTGCTAACTTTTCTGGTACAATGGTGAATATATCATCAACATAATGAAACCATACTTTAAAAATATACAGAAATGCTTTTGTCACCCGTGTTCCTAAATAACTCATGTGCAAATCAGCCAATAACAGTGAGATGGGGTTGCCCATAGCTAACCCTGAGGTTTGTTTGTAATACTTTTGATTGAACATGAAGTTGTTTTGGTTGATGCATAAGTTTATTATATTCTTCAATTTGGGTTTCAGTAAAACCTTGATCTTTCAATGCCTTTCAGTAAGCTTTCCTTTGAGATAGTTGGGATTAAAAGTCTTGTTAAAAGTGAAGCTAATTTCATATCAAAAGACTTATTGAGTCATAGTGTATTAAAACTTAAAACTTCACTCACATAACTATTAAAAAAGGAATAATTTCGGGAATTCCCCCCCCCCTCCCCCAGTCCATCCCCAGTTGTTGGCGACTTGCTACTCTTTCATTCATTTATCTGCTTAAGGTGATGCATCTGTGAAATTTGAAAATTCTACACTGTGCATGCTATCTGGCTGAAATTTATGTCAGTTATTGCACACAATAATAGTAGTAATTCTGGAAAATTTCAAAGTTCTAGCTTTTATGGTTACAGAAATATTAATTTTATATTGTGCAAATTCACTGCACCGAGCAAAATGAGGGACACGATGCATTTTTAATAGTCTACATGCTTAACATATGTACAAGGTTGGGACAGAGGTTGACAGAAGTTACCGTTCCTTGGTCCTGGCTTGGGAGGTGGTGTCTTGACGTCCGGCAGGTCTTGTAGTAAACAAGAGAACAGGCAGTTGGTTAACTAGTGAATGGCTTGGGTTACCCTGGCAAGGTATATGCGTGCATCAATGGCATCTGTGTTTTCTGAGAGTGTTCCTTCAAAGAGGTATAGGGGACATTTGTACTTTCTGTAATGTCGGAATAAGAGCTTAGGTTACGGATGAGTGGGTTGGAGTTGGCAGGTAGTTTGTCGTACATGTCAGTGGCTAATTTTTTAATGAACTGCTCTACTGTGAGGATCTTGAGTTCAGCGTGTAGTCTGGCTTCAGGGGCTGTGCGAGGTACTTTAGCAATATGGCAGAGAATTCTGTTTTGCAATTGTTGGAGTCGGGTGATATACGTGGGCGCTGCATAGTCCCAAACGGGGGCTGCATATTGAGTATAGGTGTATAAGTGTTTTGAAAATGGTAATTCCGGCACATAGTTGCAGACTTGTGATTGAGTAGTGGATGTAGCTTGCGGAACTGTGCGGCTGCTTTGTTGCATGCTGTAAGGATGTGTTGTTGCCAGTATAGTCCCTGGTCGAGTGTAAGTCCTAGGTAGACTATTGTGGGTTGCCAATGAATGTTTTGTCCAAACATTGTTCTTTTACTTGGGGGGGAGGGGGGGGGGCAAGTGTCTTAGCATGCCAGTCTCACTGGCAGCAAGTGTGGGCTCTCCACTAAAACCCCACCAATATACCTCACAGCACTATGGAAAGACCTCTCGGTATTAATTCGTAGTGCTGCTACCATTATTTCTTACTGTGCTTCGTCCTTTTTTTAGATTTTAGAATGTTTACTATCATGTCTTGTATTAAAATGCAATTTTGTGTATTACCTAACATTACTGAAATTATATTTCCAATATGCAGGTCTTGGTTGAGATTTTCCAAACATTTTTGTCTAATTTCCGTCCACTTACAGCATTTTAAAATTGTATGTTCCGGGGTATCTCTTTCCCCACAATACCAGCAGTTTTCGTTTGTGGCTACTCCCATTTTGAACAAGTATACTTTAACCGCTTCGCCGATGGCCATTTAAACCCTCCAGGGGCCGGCAACGGATACCCAATAAACAGAACAGGACATTTAAATTGTTAAATGCTGTAAAAATGCATCATAAATACAATTCCGTATCTTCCGTATTTATTAAGCTATTTAAACGAAACAAAAACTGGTTTAAAACTCATTAAAGGCAGTATAAATCTACAGTAACAATAAAGTAGAGACTAAATTAATAAATTGTTGAAATTTCACTACTTTGTTTCACTGTAGCAAAAGCCATTCTTTGTGCCGAACGCGCCTAATATGTGAATCACTTTGTTTTGTGTGTATACGAGCCATAGTATGTATGTATAGCTACGTAAGCGACTTCTCAGGTTCAAGTTTAGTTTATTTATGCTATGCCAAGCGATAATATGACGAGAATATGTTGCGTCACACACTCCCACACTGGAATGAAAACTCTGTCAGCATCTGTTATTACAGTGTTTCTCAACCAAGGTTTCTGGTAGCCCTATGCAGCAGTTTTCGCTCTGTATTTCAGATATTTATACTCTCTCTTTGTTCAGTGATTTCTTGAAGCTATCAAGAGCTAAATGTATGGCACATTTGAAATTGTTAAATTTCAATGTTAACCATGACTTATCCCGGTAATGTAGCAAATAAATTAGCTTGGGTATGATGTGTACAGGCTTCTGATATTACTGTAGAAAATCTGGAAGATTTGTTGTACGATTATGGAGATGTTTAGGACATACGTAGCAGTGACGTGTACTGGTCTACAGCTGGCATGTTAGCTACTCCATTGTTTGGGGAAATGGCGGGTCAAATATGCGTGATACGGATCAGCTATTACCAGCTATCCCTCTTTACGGAAAAGAGTTAAATGGTAAAAAAAAAGTATTTTTATACCACTGGATGTAACTATGCACAGTTGTTTAGTAATTTTCAGAGCTGTAAAAGACATTCATCTACCTGTACTTGCGCGTATAAAGAGCTCGTAACCTAATTGAGTATTATAATACTCAGAGGCCTCTTTATACTAGGGGGTGGCAAAATTCACCACATCATCCCTCATACTTGAGAGAAAACACTTTCCTAAAAGTATACCACCCACACCCAAAAAACTTGTAACCATTTCGAAAATGTGTAGTGTGTTGCGAAAAAGAAGTTCGCAAGGAAACCAATATTATTGGGTGTGAATCTGCAGATGTGCCCTTGGGTGTTTATCCAGGTTTGGAGGTGTACAATTCAAAAAGAAACCTTTAAGGATACGTTTACAATCCTTATAGAACTAATTTAAATTCATTGTAAAACAGCAAGATTAAAATAATTGGCGTTACATGAGCATTAAATGCATGTATGCGCAGGACGTCTATACACGTCCATATCGGTTTGGGGCCTTTTAACTTGGACGTCATATGACGTCCATATCGGCGAAAGGGTTAAAATTTCCGTGCCCAGACAAAAATTGAGTCAGATAAAAATCAATCTAGCCATGTTTCCTGTTGATCCATGGTATGATATTTGGGATAAGCTTTATGGTCCATTGAGCGACCGTTACTTCTGCCTCCCATTCGTTTTGCCATTTTTCTAGGGTATTTTCCCTGATACGTTTCTTTTCTGCCATATTAATATTCCCTTTCTGGTGTGTATGTTCGCTGGCAACTAAGTGTATGGGTAAAGCACCTGCTATTATCTGAAGTGCTCTGGTTGAAACAATTCTATATGCACTGGCTATTCTTATCATGATCTTTCGTTGTGCTCTTTCTAGAATTCTTCTACACGTTGGTTTCTCCAACCAGGTGTACCAATATGCCACACAGTACAATAGAATGGAATTAACCACACTTGTCAATACTTTTCTTTTCCCTGGTTTTGGTCCACCCACATTTGGCATAAGTCGTCCAAGAGCTGCAGCTGCTTTCTCCACTTTTCCTGTCTCGTGTCTTATGTGTGCATACATGTTCATGTTGTAACCAATGATAATTCCCAAATAATTCACCTGCTTTTTTTATTTCTTGGCCACAAAAGTTTATAGACTCCGTGCAGGGGAGTCTAATTTGGATTCTTCCAGGTGAGAAGGGATTGTCTCTTGGAATTGGGCCCATTTTGCTTTGTTGAAATTAAGGCATAGTGGTGGTTGGACTGAAGTAAGGGACCCTTGGAGGGTGATTAGCAACGGGAGGTGGTCAGAACTGAGGCTGTTGATGACCTCCAGTTCGGTTCGGTATGTAAGGTTGCGGATAAGGGCCAGGTCAAGGATGCTGGGGGAAGTGTTCCGTTGGGATGGAATATAGGTGGGGGTTTCAGGGGGACAGGTGATGTAGTCGGCGTTATTTTCGTGGGCCAGGAGCTTAGGGCCTGCTGTGTTATTAGTGTCACAGTTCCATATGGGTTGCCGGCGATCAGTACCCTGTGGTCCAGTTGGAGAAGAGTCTAAGTCTGAGGGTTCTAGGTCGTCAGGAGGGTTGTATACTGCTATGACTGTTGCATTGAGGTTGTTTAAGTGGAAGCGTAGGGCAGTGGCTTCAATGCGCGTGAGTGGAGGTGTCTGTACTTGGTGATGGGCTATCTGGGATTTGATGATCGGCCTATGCGATCAGTGCGGTAAACGACATACCCAGGATTCTGAAACGGTGTGATTGGTGTAGATGCTTTTCGCTGAGGAGAGCTATGTCTATGCTGTGTGAGTAGGGGAAATCAGTGAGTTCAGACTTTCGTCGACGTACCCCGTCCGCATTCCAAGTCATTAACCTTATCTTGCGGTTGTCATCCATATTTGGTTAAGGTGGGAGGAGTGGTGGTGTGACCGCTGGATTTAGTGTTGGCGCCAGGATTCCTCAGACAGGAGGGAGAATCCTGGTGCTGTGAACAACGCCAGGAAGTCCCCATCTGGGGGGTATCAAGGGGCCACACTAGGAGGGTACGGGGGGAAGGCAAGGGCCTGCTCCCAGACCATGTTCCAAGTCAGAGTGTTGTCTACTATGGCCTTACGTAAGCTCTTTAGAAGTGGCTGGTGCGGGAGAGCAGCATGGGGTGGGACTGGGTGAAAGGTGCTATTGGGGCATGTGCTGGGGGGGGGGATTCAGAATGTAGCTGTGACGAGGGTTGGGGGTTCAAGGGTACCGACGAGGGATCCTGGAAGGATGGGTGCGCAGCTGGGGTCGTTGTGGACCCGAAGCAGAACACCTCATTCTGGGGTGCAGTTCTAGAGGTGGGAGTGGGGTTATGGAATTGGAACTGTTGAGAGTGCAGCTGGAGGGGTGCCCTGTTGCGGCATTACACCGAAGGATGGCCAGTTGGCGCTTGTATTCCAGGCAGGCTTTCCAGCGAGCGCCATGACCTCGCATTTTGCAAAGCAGGCAGTAGCGGTCAGGCGGTGGGATCTGGCAGGCGGATGTGAGTGCGGGCCCGCACATTTGGAGCAAGCCTCATGGGGGGCCCGACGCTCATTGGATTTGTGTCCTAGCCGCTGCCACCGGTTGCACTGCATGGGGTACGCTGGGGGCCTAAAGTCCTCAACTTTGACCCTGCAGTGCAGCAACTCGTCCAGAGCCAGTAGCCGGGAACGTTCGTCCTCGGAGCAGACTTCCACTTTATAAATAGGTAGTGGAGTTCGCTGTCGATCAAAGCGCCGTAGCTGTTGGACGGTTTCGGTGTGAATGCCCTTGGCCCAGAGCTGAGTCCGGATGCAGTCCTCGGCCCTGTTCATTATGACGTGCTTGATTACCAGCTGGTGGGTGCGGCTGGCACCAGTGGCCGTCATGTTAAAGGCTACCTTATGGGTTTCCAGGTGCGCATAGTCGCACGGGTTCCTGGTGCGGACGAGGAAGTCGCCGCTTACTGACGTATGCCCAACATTGTACCCTGCATCAAGGTTCTAAGGTTTTCACGGCCGGTGTCAATACTAGTTGAAGTATATTCCGGGCTTGTAGGCCGTGATCTACTGAGCTCTTTCTTCTTCTTCTTCCCAGACGTTTCGTCTGCGACTACGGCAGACATCATCAGTGGCAGTGGCGAGGTCAAAGTACTCTAGTGGGTATTTCAACAGCAACTGTGCTGTTTGCACTGTGGACCGCGGTATTTATACAAGTGGCTGGAGGGGGGGGGGCTGCTGTGATTGGTCCGGGTGGACGGTGGGCTGGATTGGTGTGGGAGGAGTGTTGCGTTCTGTTGGCGTCTGATTGGTTCGGGTGAGGTTCTTCGTTTTCACTTTTGCTAGAGCTGTTTGCCATATTCTGTTAAGTTTAAGGCCTTCTTCTTTGCGGTTTATGTTATTGTGTTTATGTATTTCGATGGCTTCGCGGAATAAGCGCGAATGGTAATGTGATGTTGATGCCAGAATATCTGTATTTTCATACTGGATGATATGTTCTCCCTCTTCGAGTATGGCATGATTCGCAATCACTGATTTTTCCGTTTGACCCAGACGGCAGTTTCTTTTGTGTTCGTCAATACGAGTTTTTATGCTGCATTGGGTGGTTCCAATGTATACCTTGCCACAAGAACATGGTATTCTATATACTCCCACTGTGGACAGAGGATCTCTGGGGTCTTTGACTGAATGGAGTGTATTGCAGATCTGTTTGGTGGGCTTGAAGATGGTATCGATGTTGTGACGTTTGAGTAGTTTACCGATACGGTCTGTGACTGTTCTAATGTATGGTAGAAAAGCCTTGCCTTTCCTACTGTTAGCAGCTATTTGTGTAATGGTGGAACCTCTCTTGGGGTGTAATGCTCTATTGATTTCGTGTTTTGTGTAGCCATTTGACTGTAGTACTTTGTCTAAGTGTTGAAGTTCTTGCTGTAGGTATTGTGGTTCACAGATGCGTGTAGCTCGGCCTGTCAGAGTTTTGATCATAGAGCGCTTTTGTCTCGGATGGTGGTTGGAGTTCTTGTGAAGGTATTGGTCTGTGTGAGTCGGTTTGCGGTATACTCTGTGGCCTAATGTGCCATTCTCCTTTCTGTTTACCATTACGTCCAAAAATATCAATTTTCCGTCCTGTTCTGTTTCCATGGTGAACTGAATTTGATGATTGATGCTGTTGAGGTGGTGTAGAAATTCTGTCAGAGATGATTCTCCATGGCTCCAAATGACGAACGTGTCGTCCACGTAGCGCCACCAGTACGAAGGTTTAAGTGGTGCTGAATCTAGGGCAGTAGCTTCAAAGAATTCCATGTAGAAATTAGCGATAACCGGGCTGAGAGGACTTCCCATTGCAACACCGTCTGTCTGTTCATAGAAGTCATGATTCCACTGGAAGTACGTAGTTGTGAGAACCTGGTGGAAGAGTGCCATGATGTCTTCAGGAAAAAGCTGTTTAAGTTGTGTTATGGCTTCACTGACTGGGACCATGGTGAATAGAGATGTGATGTCAAAACTGATGAGTATGTCGTTGGGTTGTAGGCTGATGGTCTTGAGTTTTTGAATGAAATGGTAGGAGTCCTTGATATATGTATCTGTGTTGCCGATGTGCGGTTGTAGTATATTCGTGAGGTATTTTGCAACCGTGTAAGTTGGTGAGCCAATAGCGCTTACAATCGGTCTTAAAGGCGTGCCAGGTTTGTGAATCTTCGGTAGTCCATAAAATCTGGAAGGTAAAGCTTCACTCCTTTTTAGGTTCTGTTGCTCACTGGGTGGAATAGATGACGACGTGATGAGTTGGTTGGTTTTCCTGAGAATGCGTGCCGTTGGGTCCTTGGAAAGCTTTCTGTAGGTGGCCGGATCTAGGAGCTCAGACACCTTGTGTTCATAGTCACGTTGGTTCATCACTACAGTGGCTCTTCCTTTGTCTGCTGGTAGTACTATAATCTCCTTGTTTGCTTTCAGATTTTTGAGGGCTTTCAGTTCTTGAAAAGAGAGATTGCTCTTTGGTGGCTTAGCTTGTTGGAGAATTCTGGAAGATTCAAGACGTATTTCATCCGCTATTTTAGACGGAAGTTCACATATGCTGGCTTCGATGCAGGAGATGATCTCTTGTATAGGTAGAACACAGGGTGTGATCGTGTAATTTCCGCCTTTGGAAAGGACGGAAGTTTCCGAGAGTGACAACTGATGGTCTGACAAGTTGATTACGGTGCGGCTTGTTGGAGAGGATGTTGTAGCTTTGTTGTTGTTTGAAGTGTGCAGATGCTGCATTTTTGTGCTGGTTTCTAGGCAGCGAGCATATTTCTTTTTATGTCTTTCTGCAGTTCTGTCGCTGTAAGTGACCATTGAAACAAACGTGATTCTGTCCACGTGATCCCAATGCTCCTTTTTCAATTTGTGGCTGAGTTGAAGATGTACAGATAAAAGTTCCTTGTTGTGGGCTAGTTCCCGGCAGGTTTGATGGATGCGTTCCCGAAGAAGGGCTCGTTCTGTGCGGTTGTATATTCGGTGAGATGCAGCTGTAGACAAAACGCATTTTAGGCGTACGCAAAGAGGAATGCCAGTATCACGGCAATGTAGTAGAAAACAAAGTGAGCAGAGTAATTGCGATTTCTTCCTTCGTAGCACCTCTAGGCGCCGAATCTGTGGATGTGTTTCCTCCCCGTAGAGGCCATTCATCAAGGTTCTAAGGCTTTCACGGCCGGTGTCAATACTAGTTGAAGTATATTCCGGGCTTGTAGGCCGTGGTCTACTGGGCTCTTTCTACTTCTAGCTACAGTTGGTGCCGGATTTGTGGATTTGTGCGTTGGTGGTGAGGAGAGGGGCGGATAGGATCTTCCTTAAGGAAAGGTTTTGAATGGTTTGGATGTATTTTATGGTAGATTTGGAGGCGTTGGCCCAGGCCACACACGCGTATAGGACCACCGACAAGATGAAGGCCTTGTATAAGACCAGTTTTGTCTTTAACTGGACTTGTTTACTCCTGAAGATGGGGGCGCATAACTTTAATCTCTGCCGCCCTTTGTTGGCAGTATCTTTGATATGGGTGGACCAGTTCATGGTGCGTGACAGTGTCACGCCTTTGTACTTTACATGCTGACGGCAGTTTTGTTTGATCACCGACTGTTAGGTCCATAGCCAAAGGGCGCCGCTTTGTGAAGTGAATAAGCTGGCATTTGTTCGGGTCAATTTTGATCTTCCAATCATGCAGCCATGAGAGGAAACGGTCAGTATACCGCTACATTTCCAAAATACCATAACGATAATTTTTGTGGTGGTTGTAGATTGCAGTGTCGTCAGCATACATGGCCACTCTGCATCTGGCGTCCACAGGGTAGTCATTAGTGAAGAGTATTTCAATTTTTTTTTTTTTTTTTTTTTTTTTTTTTTTTTTTTTTTTTTTTTTTTTTTTTTTTTTTTTTCAATTTCAATTTATTTGCTTATAGACTCATACAAGTTTCAAGCATCGTCAAGAATCATAAAATATTTACATTTCATCAATACTATATAGGCACTTCTGTATTAGGTACATTTTTAGTTTTTTTTGAAATTTATTGCCTCTTAGAGCTTTAATATCACTTGGTAACCTGTTATAAAGTATTCTGCCCATAGTAAGGGGATCCTTTTCTGTGGCTCGTTTACTAATATTATCTCTATAGTAATTATTTAGCAATCTAGTATTATACATATGACTGTCTTTAATATATACAGAGTGTGATTTACTTACTACAAACATGATTACTTTATATACAAATAACGATATAACAGTTAATATATTGGCTTCTATAAAGGTTTGTCTACAGGATTCTCTGTTGTTTAGATTATAAATACATCTTATACACTTTTTTTGTATTATTAATAACCTGTTAATGTTTACCTTACATGTGCTACCCCAGATTTCAATCCCATATTGTAAATGTGTGTAAATTAATCCATAATAAACTGACTTTAAATGCTCTATATCTAGGAACTCTTTTAGGCGTCTTAAAAGATATAAATAAGAACTAATTTTATTACTTACATGATCAATGTGATGTTTGAAAGACATGTTTTCATCTATAATTACTCCTAAAAATTTTATTTTCTCTATTTGTTCAATGGTTTCATCATGTATTTTTACATTTAGTTTTTGACTAGACCTGTTGTTTTGATGCTGGAACCTGATCATATTAGTCTTTTGTATATTTACCTTTAAGTTATTAGTTTGTAAGTAATCATATATATCCTGTGTTTTTTTAGTTATTAAATTCTCCAAACCGTTTATATTTTTATTTGTAAAAATAACTGATGTGTCATCTGCGTATGATATTATTTTGTATTCTGAGGATTTAGGAAGATCATTTACATATAATAAAAACAGGAGTGGCCCGAGTACAGATCCTTGAGGCACACCAATCCTTACTAATTCGTAGTTAGACCTTGTAACTTTTGTCATGCATTGCTCTTGATAATATATTTCTGTGCATTGTTTACGATTTGACAGATAAGATTCAATGACATTTAAAAATTTTCCTCTAATGCCATATTTTTGTATCTTATTCAGTAATTTATCATGAACTACACTATCGAAAGCCTTGGATAAATCCAAGAAAACTCCCACAGCTTTATTATCCTTATCGAGTCCTTCCAGTATTTCATGATAGAGTTCAGCTATTGCAGTGGTAGTGGATAAATTGTGTCTAAAGCCATGCTGAGAAGAGCTAAGCAAATTATATTTATTTAGGAAACCTATCAGTCTGGAGCTTAATATGGTTTCAAATACTTTTGCGAAAACAGAAATTAGAGTTATTGGCCTATAATTAACTATTTGTGTTTTATCCCCTTTTTTAAAAATTGGTCTAACTATACTGGTTTTTAAAGAATTTGGAAAACTTTCACTATTTAACGAAGCATTTATAAGGTGTACTAGAATAGTGATCAATGCATTTTTACAGTGCTTTAATATTTTAGGTGATATTCCATCCCAACCTGCTGACACCTTACTTTTTAATTTATTTATTATTTTTTCAACTTCATTTGCTGTAGTTTCCTCCAGATATATAGTGTTTGCACATTCTGGCATTTCGTAAGGAATGTTGTCTATCATGTACTGTTCTCCCCTTGTTGTGTGAATAAAATATTTATTAAAATACTGACATATTGCGTGTGGCTCGTTTATAGTTTGACCGTTTTCAACTATTTTTATGTTTTCTTGCTTATTTTTGCTTGTATCATTTCCTTTTACTATCCCCCAAATTGTCTTAGCTTTATTATTTGATTCTATTATTTTGTTACCATATTGCTGTCTCTTTAAGCTATTTAGAGCTAATGAATATTGTTTTTTTAGATTTTTGTATTTACATTTAAATAGCTCTAAGTTTGTATACTTAAATAAGGTATAGTAATCTTTCATTTTTTTTCTTAATTCTTTTAATTGCACTGGTATTTTTATATGTTGATGTCCCTTATTTGTGACCTTAATTTTTTTAATGGGGCAGTGCTTATTAAAGTGTCTTGTTAATATTTTAAAGAAGTGTTCCCATTTTAAATTACTGTCTTGTGTTTTATAAACTATTTCCCAATTTTCTTGCATTAAGCTTACATACATCAGATTTAAATGATTTATTGTTGTCTGTCGTATAGTTTTATACTTATATTGTTCAAGAATTTTATCATTGTTTAATATATCCAAAATCTGCGCACAGTGATCTGATATACAGAATTCCTCTACCGTTACAGCATATTTACCACATTCTAAATTGGTTATCACATGATCAATAGCAGAAGATGTGTTTGGTGTGATTCTGGTTGGTCCATTAATAGTGTTATATAAATTGAAACTATTGAGAAGGTCGCATAATTTTTTGTAATCACTAGTATTTGAAAGAGAATTTATATTCAGATCACCCATAATTATTATATTTTTGTTCTTATTATGTAATTTATTTAAAAGATCCTCAAGATTGTTCAAAAAGTCATCTACTTTGGAACATGGGGATCTATATAGACCAATGATTATATAATTTTCAAATTTTGTTTGTATCTTTGCTATTGCTACTTCAAAGGTCATTTCCAGTTCATGACATATATCCCAATCATATATAGTAAAATGTATCCCATTCTTTACATAAATAGCAACACCCCCACCTTTATGATATTGTCTGCAATAACTAGTAACTAATTTGTAATTTTCTATGTTGTAATATTTAATCTGCATTTCATTAAGACCATGTTCTGTCAGTATCAAAACATCAGGTTTACATTCATTTAATATACCTTCTATTTCCACTAATTTATTTGAAGCATATTGTACATTTTGATGTATTAAACGTAGATTTGTGCCTATATTGTTACAAATATTACTCACCCCCAAATTTATATTCTTTATCATGCATGTTTCAACTGGTGGCTTATGAGCCCTTCCTGGGTTTAAGTAACTATTAGCATCCACCTCCTTGCCATTTAGTTTCCCTTCAACACCGATGAAACTACATTACACAATAAATTGCCAAATACTGAGGATCCCCTTCTATTTAGATGGACTCCATCTATACCAAAATCATAATTGCTTACCCAAAAATTACCATCTACCATTAAGCACTGTTTTGTTCTGCACAACCAGTCCAAGTTTTCATTTATTCTTCTGATTCTTCCTAAGCCTACATCACGCCTTCTTAATACCCCACTTACTACTATTTTAGTTTCAGGCACTATGCATCTGATGCAGTTTATCAAGTCCATTGTTTCCCCCATTATTTCTTCAGCGCTCACTCCCCGTCTAATGTTATTTGTACCAGCGTGGATTAGTACCACCTCAGGATTATGTTTCTCCAAGTTCAGTTCACTCACTTTGTGTTGAAGTTCCTCTAACTTTATGCCTGGAAAACATCTTACTTCATAACCTTCATCCCTACATGCTTCACCAGCAAATTTCAATAATGAATCACCAATTACTAGAACTCTTTTTTTACTAGCACTTACACTATCTTTTGAATTACACTGATTGGCACTTATCACTTCACTTTTCATTATGTTTTTCTCCTCTTCTATTTCCAAAACCTCATGCTTATTCATATTTCCACTTTTTCGGTTGAGGTTATGCTTCGTTTCAGTTGCGGCTCTCCTTTTTTTCGTTACAGTTGAATATGATGCATCTTCATTTAGCTTCTTCTTTAGTTCATCATTTTCTCGTTTAAATTCTGCATTTTCCTTTTTTAATGCACATATTTCTCTTTGACTGTTTTGCAAATCTCTGTTTAGCATATTTATTACCACGTGTAGAGACGCTATTATTTCGGCGTCCCGAGTTGCATTTATAATTTGCAATCCAGAAATTTCATCCTCATCGACGTTCTTTCCGCCAATTGCCTCACTTGAATTAGACACTAATTCAGAATTTGTAACTCCTGCAATTACGTTATTGCATGTATCTGATGTAATTCGTTTGTTAGACTGCTTCAATGTTGATCCCTCGTTTAGCGTCACATGCAAATCATCCACCTTTGAGTTTTCCGTGTTCGCTTTCTCCCCTTTGTTACCTTTACTACCACTACTTATTTGACTTCTATTGGATATTAATTTATCACCCGATGCCCTTCTAGTTTCACTTTTATCATTTTTTGCAGATATTTGTAGTTTGCTGTTTCGCGTCATTATGCCAACCGCCGCCATACTATATACTATATACAGAAACGGTGACATCGCCCCTTGTGGTACGCCAGCCTGCATAACTCTCTCCTTAGAGGAGGAGCCACCCACCTGGACGTAGAAGCGCCGATTTTTCAGAAAACCGTGCAGCATAGGTTTTGCAATTTGGAGGCCGGGAAAATTCCGGTGCGTCTTATAAATGAGGCCATTGTGCCAGCACCGGTCGAAGGCTGCTTCTACGTCCAAAAATAATGCCAACGTGGAAGCCCCGTTGTTAAATTGCTCAGTGACGTCATCAGCTAGCCTTAGAAGTTGTAATTTAGTGGAATGGCTTTTTGTAAATCCAAACTGAGAATTTGAGAGTTCACTGTCGAAACCTGTTTTTGCAGTCGGGAAGGTATGATTTTTTCGAGCAATTTTCCAACAGTAGACCAGAGACTAATGGGGCGGTAGTTTTGTGGTTGCCTGATGCTTTTCCCCTGTTTCAGTAACATTATCACCTTGGCTTGTTTCCAAGTGTCGGGGAAGTGGTTTTGCTGCAAACAAGCGTTGAAGATTTTGGTGAGTTGCACCAGGGCTTTTCTAGGGAGGTGTTTTAGTTCCTCATTAGTCACCTTGTCCAGGCCGGCAGCTTTCCCATTAGGTAATTTCCTAATCAGCCTAGAAAATGCGTGGTGTGAGACAGAGTTTCAGGTAGAGATTTTTTTTGTTTAATATAAGCTCACAGTCCGAACTTCGATAGCCTTTTAGACCTTTGGAAAGTCATTTGTGTGTTGTCGACTCTTACATTGTCACACTTTTTTTGTTTGTGTTTCTTTTATTTGATGGGTTTAAATGTGGTTTGTGTTGTTTAATTTATTTTCTGTAGTATGGCTTGTATGTGTTCCTGTATTTCCTGTTGTTCCTCCTCTTGATTGTCATATAATTTGATTAGGTGGAGTAGTGGGGTATTCTTGTCAGTGTCGGATAGTGTGCAGTTCTGATTATTCTTCTATATGCTCTTTTATGTGCTGCATCAGTATACTTTATCATTGCATTTTTAACATGGTCATCAATCGTTTTGGTCTGTGTATGTTTGTGGATTTCCCTGTTTCTGTAATTTGGCTTCATCTCCTCTCGAAGGATCTGATGCGTTCTATTGTTAGTGGGAAAGTGGCTACAGCTGCATAGGTCAATATGAGTCTGATAAAGCTTCTGTAGAATATGTGGTACTATTCCTTGTTTATTGATGCGGGCGAGGAACCCTAGAGTGGCGTGTACTGGTCTTGCTTTTCTCAGTAGTGCAGTGTGGTTATCAGCCATTTTTTTATCAACGTTGGGAATTGATTAACTGGTATGCTGGGAAACAGTGATTTAACGTCAAATGAGACTAGTGTGTCCTCTTCATTTAGTTCAGTATCTTAATGTGTTCTATAAGTTCATAGGTGTTTTTGATGCTTAGGCTATCAAATTTTGGAAATGAATTGAATTTGTGTATTAGCCACTTTGCAAGTTTGTATGTTGGTGAATTTATACTGCTAACTATAGGTCTCATTGTTATGGATGGTTTGTGTATTTTGGGTAAGCCATAAAGTCTAGGTAAGGTTGGGTTATCTGGTTTAACTGTATATTTGTTTGATATTATACTTGATTTTGCTATTGTTTTTTCAAATGATTGTATGCAAGTTGTTAGTGGATTTTTGTTAATGGTTTCATATTCGCTGTTGGCATTTCTTCCATTTTTTCAATATAATCTGATTTATCCATTATGACTATCTGGTTGCCTTTGTCTGCCTTGGTGTATATGACGTTTTTTTGTTTCAAAAAATGGATAATATTTTGTTTGCTCTTCTGAACGGATCCGGTTTTTATTTCTTCCAAAATATTTTCACATTGGCTTTTAAGTGAATTTTGTTTTGATACTGGTAGACACTGTGCCGAAATGTTGATATCTGCAATGTAGTCCTCAATTTCGTTTGAAAAACTTATGCAAGTTTTTAATCCTTTGTTTAGAAGACCTAATTCTTTTGTGGAGAAATTTTGATTAGATAGATTTACGTTTTCAAAGATTTGCATGTTTGTTTTTTCGTTTACGCTACTTATTGCCGTTTTGCATTTAGCGTGTGGACTAATTGCTGTTGGACTCAAGTTTCTATTTCCGATGTGCCTCTTATTCTTAAACTTTTTTCCGGTATGATTTCGATGTGAAGAAATGTTCATCAAATTGGTCAATTTGTACTTTAGTTTTTCGGTTTTTGCTTTCATTTTCTTGCTTAGCATTGCCAAATAGTTTTGTTCGAAGTTATCCCACATCGTGTTTCCCAGCGTTTTCGTTAAAACTGTGTGAAGTTTATAAAGTTTCAATTCTGTTTCTTCCAAATTTTTGTAATGTTTATTGATTTCTAGCTGTAAAACTTTTTTCTCGGCAGCTCTTTGTTGTTGATTTCCGTTGCCTTGTTTGACTATCCTCCGGACAAATCAGGGTGTTACTTTATTTCGTAAACATAGTTTTATGAATTTTATGTTTACAAAAAGGTTTCTCTTCTTTTCATGCAGTTTTAAGAATGTTTTTATTTCTTGCTTATTACCAAAATTTTCATTGAATCCGTCATGCGTGTTAAATTTTAAAGAGGTTACCTTATCCACCATATTGTCAGCTGTTGTTACGTGCGATCAGTTGGTATAATTTCCACTTCTTGAAGATCTGCTGGGAAGTCTTCAGATGGTGGTGCATATCTTGTGCCATGTGGATTTTTTTCCTTTTGATGTTTATTTGCATTAGGATTGCTTCAAGGTTCTGGAATATTTGTGGTAGTGGAATTTGTTTCGCATGTAGTTCCGGTCTTGTGAGGATCATGACTCCTCCTCTTGGTTTATGGACTTGGTCTTTTCGGAAGATGTCCAATGGTTGCATGCTAAAATTTCTTTTTATGTTTAATTTTGTTTCATTGTTATTATCCCCGGTGCATGGTTTTCTAGTAGCTCCTGAAGTTCTTTCCTTTTTCCTGAGAGACCATTTATGTTAATCTGGAGGAGCTTAAGGTTATGGTGTGTGTGAACTGTAACTCCTGCCATACTGGGGATTGGTGTTTAAATTTGGATTTAATTGGTTTCTTGAGTGGTGTTGTGGATCAGGATCGCTATTTGGTTTCCTATCTTCAGGGCCGGGATAGTTTTCTTGAGGGTACTTTTTGCTGTTTCATTTAGCATACTTAGCATTCTGGTTCTTTGATTGGGCGGGCGTGGTATCGTACATGGCATGAACTATTGTTGTCAGGATGTGTTCTGTGGCGTGATTAATTGCATCTTCGATGTGTTTCAAGAGATTCTCTTGGACTTTATTTATCTGTTTTTGCGTTATTTCTATTTGTTCTTCCGTGTTGGCTATGATGTGCCGGAGAGTGCTTACTGTCTCTTTGGTAGTTAGCTCCGTCTTTGTAGTCGAAATTTCTGCAAGTTGTATTGCTGGCCATTGGTTTTCAGTAGGTGGTTTGGGTGGCGCTTTGACTATGTGTGGGAAAACATGTGTTTCCGCAATCTGGTTGCTGTTGGTTGGTGGAATCCGGGGGTAGGCGGGGCATTTAACTTGAGCTGTGTAATGTCCTTCTGAGTTACATGTTGTGCAGAAGGCTGTGGTTGTTTTGTTTTTATGTTCACAGCGTCAGGTGTTGTTTGTCGCCCTGCAATGGAAACATGTAGCTTTGTTCGTACATTCTGTCATATTATGCCCGTACTTTTGACATCTTCGGCATGGTAAGTGTCTGGCTGTATGTCTGGAAGGCTCGGCTGTAAAGTTTTGACCTCCCATTTTAGCCCCGAGAGCTAGTTTTGTGTTGATTTAAAACATGTGTTAAAGAGTCTAATCAATGGAGTTGGTCATCCTTGGCTTATGACCCTAGTTGCTTTTGTAATTTCCAGGTGCTCTTGTTGAATGGAATCTAGAATTTCGCTATCAGTTATGCTAAAAGAGATGCCTTTAAACACAGCTGTGATACTCAAAGTATAAACTTGAAAGAAGCGTAGGGACAGTGAAGCACAAACTAGTACAGAATTGAATCGAGAATATATTGACACATTGCTTCACTCACACTGTTTATTCACAGGACATGTTTCAAGAGCTCTTGCTCCTATCCTCAGCTGATACTCGACTCAGCTGTACTACAGCTGTGATAGTCTGGTTTTGTCTGGTACTCGTCTGGTTGGGCTTTTCGGTGTTCAGGGTTGTTGTATATTTAGCATTTTTCCAAATTTTTGGAAAAATGGTCTGCCTGAATGTTTCTAAGGTGTTCTTGAAGTTAATTGCGTATGTGTTTCTGGGCCTATCTATCTTTGTTTTGTGCAGAATGTTTGTCAAATCTTCGTCTCGGTTCCGCATTAATTTATTCACTGGAAACGGGTACCTTTTTTCAGCTTCGCAGTTTAGGATATATAAAACCTTATTCCTGTGATAGAGCGGGGGCAGGGTGTTGTTTTGTGTAGGTTGTGGAGCCTGTGGTGTGTTAGATGATGGTGCAATGATTCGGTCAATGTCTGAGTCTGATTCAGAGTCTGAGCTTGAGAGACTGTGAGCTTTCTGTTGGCAGGTTTTGATGGTGTTTTGGCTGGGGGGTGTTTTTGTCCGAACGTGTTCCGGTTGGTCTGGTTTAGGGTCACAGGATTGTGAGGTAGAGGTTGATGCCTCGATGGACTGATATTTAGTCATCTCAGTGGGGTTTGATTGTTTGCTAGGGTCTGAAGGAGTGACTGCTAATAAGTATGACTTGTTTGGTTCACAGTATAAACTGACAATGACAGTGTGATGGAAGAAAGGTAAAAGTGGGCTGATGGGTTAGCAGAGCAGGTTTTGATGTTATAGACGTTCCGGATGACTTGGCCGCTGAGGTGCGGTAACTGAAGCTCTTGGAGTAATCTTGAAGAACTTGAAGTGGCGGCGATAGCCCAGACCTGAAGATTGCCTAGCGGTCCTCTCTCGTTGCGGTTCAGCAAGCAAGTGTTGAAAAATGTGTGGAGTCTCTTTTTTTGTTTTTGTTTTTTAGTGGGTGTGGCCCCGCCTCTGCCGCACCTGGTGGCGATCATCCGAAAGGGATCTACGTCGCCTCCCCTACCATGCACTAAGCTATACTAAAGTGATGGGTAGGAAAGGTGGTAATTGGTGTTCAGTACCGCCGAAGCAACCCGGTAGTTTTTGGGTGGTTACTAAATAGACGCCCACATACAAGAGAGAATATGGGCAGAGTGGGGAATTAGGTACTGGCCATGGCCGAGGCACTGACCAGGGACCTATTGTTAGGTTTTTCATGCTCATGCAGGATGGAGCTGTGCGGAGGTGTCATGCTAAATGTAATCAGTTGAGGTACCTTACCATTATTTAGGGTTCAGCTGGAGAGGGAGCTGACTTGATAGATGTTCCTTGACGTGTTGCCGTTGGTCCTGAAACAAAATAGATGGGAAGGGGAGAGGAATGTACAAATGGATGTTAGTAAATAATTCAGTTTTTCTCTTTTTTTTTTTTTTTCTTTATTATTATTATTATTATTATTATTATTATTATTATTATTATATAGTTTCCTTTATTTTTTTCCCCTTTTCTTTTTATTTATGATGTTTACAAATGAGCTACAATCCACAAGGCATGGTCCGCTTGAGTTCCTTGAGTTCGCCTGGTTGTCATGTGTTGGGGATGTCCGTCGTCCCCGGGCCGCCCAGGGAGGGGAATGACATCCTCCCTGGGTCTTCCGGACAGCTGCTGCATGTGTTGTGGCTCTGGTGGGACAAGTTGATGAAGGTAGTCAATAACAATGGTGTTCATGTCTGTGCTGTGGCGGTTTAATGGTATGCTGCTGTCGAATAGCGATAGTGGTCTCTTGTTTTTGTCTATGGCTGTGTTGTATTTACCAATGTTGTTGATGAGTGGATTGTGATGGTTGTGTGCCGTTTTGTACATGTTATCCGCAAGTTTTTTGATAAATTGTTCTATTATGTGCATACAGAGGTCGTCGTGCAGTAAGTCCAATGGGACTGATCTCAGGATCTTTGCTGCTATTCTAAGGCATTTATTTTGGACTAGTTGTAGTTTCGCTATGTGGGTCTTGGCGCAGTGCCCCCAAGCTGGGGCGGCATATGTCATTATAGGCCTTATCAAGGTTTTGTATAGTGTTAGCCCCATTTGCTTGCTTAGTGCAGTTTTGTAGTTGAGGATGGGATATAGCGCTCCTAGCTGTTGTATTGCCCTGCGTTTCACTTCGGTGGTGTGTTCTGCATATGTGAGCTTGGAGTCCAAGATGGCTCCGAGGTATCTCGCCTGATTTCTCCAGTTTATTGCCTCTCCATGGAGCATCAGCAGTGAGGACTTATTAGCGTGTTTTCTGCGCTTTGTTAATATGAGAGTTCCTGGGGGAGTATTTCTGGCTGGCAAATGCATTTGGCACGATCCACTAGAGTTTTTATGACAGCTCTCTTCTGGCCGGGTTGGTGAGTCGAGAGTTTATATGTTCTAGACGTTCTCGGGCTTCGAGCCAGGTAAGCAGATGTTGAGACATCGACGTTTCGGGAGCGTACATCTCTCCCATCATCAGGATGTTGAATGACTTAGGGCTGGGGTGACCCATATATATACTGGTCGCCAAGAAAATGACGCGGACCACAGCACAGTGGTGTCGTTGAAGGTGAACCTCCTCCTCAGAGGAGGGGCCTTCGACGTTTTGCCATTTCGGGACATCGTCCCTTACTGGCATGGTGGTGGTTTTTTAATGATATGACGGTGGGTGGATGGTGGTGGATATGTCTTAATGGTTGTTTGGTTTGTTGGTAGGAGTTGAAATGTAATGAATATCTGGGGGGGATTGTATGGGCCTATGGTGGTGCAAGCAGTAGTGTGGGTCGCTTGTAGGTTTCACCGGGGTCTAGGTCATATTCACCCAGACCGTGGATTAGACTGTTGAAGCTTGAAGGGAGCTTGTTAATAAAATTATGAGATAAGTTAAGGATGTATTCTGTGATTTTTGGGAAGGAGAGATCTGCATGGATATTGTCGTTTGGAATGTACCAATCGGAAGCTGTTGCTATCCGAAGGTAAGTGGTTCTGAAGGACTTGTAGCTTGTAGAGATGCGATTTTGCTGCAACTCCCCAGACTATGCAAGCATAAGTTAGTGCAGGGCAGAGTATTTGCTTGTAAATGAGCAATTTGTTGTGCAGGCTCATTGTAGATTTCCTATTAAACATAGGATATAGTATGGCCATCCTTCTGGACACTTTGTTAGCCACAGTGGTGATGTGCTGTTTCCACGTCAGATGCCAATCCAGGGTTACTCCAAGGTATGTAGCCTCCGAGGACCATTGTACTTCCTCTCCAGCCAGGCGGAGATTGGGTACATCTTGTGGAGTACGGCGGTGAATGTGACTGCTTGAGATTTAGTTACATTTATCTTCAAGCGCCAAGTGATGAACCAGGCAGATAGCATATCAGTGTAACGCTGCGCCTTGGTTGCGGCATTAACGTGTCGTTTAGATGAGACCGTTAATGCGGTGTCATCAGCGAATAGATAGAGGTTACAGCCTATTAGGGTAGGGAGGGTGTTTATATAGGTGAGGAATAGGAGGGGACCAAGGACACTGCCTTGTGGTACCCCTGCTTGAATACCATAGGGTTGAGAATGGATGTCGTCCCTGGCAACGACAAAGGAACGGTTTTTAAGGTAGGTGTTGATGAGTTGTATAAGGTATGCTGGGATATTGTAGTGGATGAACCGATGGATGAGGCCGTCATGCTACACCGAGTCGAATGCTCGAGAGATGTCTAGGAATAGTGCTGTAACGTAATGCCGATTATTAAACCCGCGTATTACATCGTCCACGAGGCGAAGTAACTGGTGAGAGGTGGAGTGTTGACGTCGGAAACCAAACTGCTCGGGTCGTAGCACATTATGTTGTTCCAGCAGATGTTGAAGGCGGGCCTGCAACACCTCGAAGATTTTACTGATGGCCGGCAGCAGACTGATGGGTCGGTGACTACTAATGTTTTTGGGGTCCTTTCCTGGCTTAGGAATGGTGATAATACTAGCGTGTTTCCACGCAGCAGGGAAATGAGCTAGTAGTAATAGACTGTTGAACAGGTGAACCAACAGTATTATCCATGCTGCCGGTAGTGCTTTAAAAGCAGCATACGGCAAGTTGTCATACCCTGTTGCTTTATAGGGGCGCACTTTAGTCACAATACTCCTCACTTCTGCGACTGTTGTCAAATGCACATCGTCCGCATTAAAGGGAGTGGAAAGAAAAGCTTCAACACGTTCCACTATTTCATCAGAGAGCTCCTGATCTTGAGATTCTGCTGGATGAAAGGTGGAGGCTAGATGTTCAGCCATTAAATCCACTTTTTCTTTCGTTGACTCTGCTGTCCTTCTGCCATCAGTAAGAGGTGGATGAGAAGAAGGTATTCGCAGCAACGCTTTGGACATGCGCCAGAGTGATTGGTCCTGCAGATCAAGAGCGCATAGACGGCGTTCCCACTCGTCATTCCGGAAGTCAGCAAGCTCTAGTTTGACTAGGTGTTGTAGTCTGTTCCACTCCCTTTTGTGTAAGGGATTTCGCGTGTTCTGAAACTGACGCCTAGCTTTGTATTTGTCAGCTATTAACTTCCGTAGTTGTGAGGGAAGTGGCTTCTGGGCACTGTAGAATTTGCGCTGTGGTGGAGTGGCTTCAGCCATTGCTTGTGCCATTGTAGAGGTGATAGTATTAGCTAGGTTATCGGCTTCAGCTACGCTGTTGCATGGTGTAACCTCAGCTGATTTTGTTGCCATTATCTCTGTATACATGCTCCAATTTGTTAAACGAGGATTCGGACTGTTTGGTGGAGCCTTGGCTGTTGTCCGGGCTTGGTAGAGAAAAAGGATGGGGTAATTGTCTGAAGAAAGTTCCGGGATGGTAAGGATTTTCGGGTGACCGCGAATATGCTGGAGGATAGCAATATCCAACCAGTCAGGTGGTCGGCGATCCCCGTAAGTTATGGTTGGAGATGATGGAGCAAGTACTACGAGGTTCCGCCGTTCCAGCACCATGCCTCTGTGATTTCTGATTGTGGAGTTCCACTGTGGACTTTTGGCGTTTAGGTCACCCATGGCAATTGTTTGAGCTCCTGTGGAAAACACTGCGTCCAAATCGCCCTGCGATATTGGTCTGCCAGGCAGAATGTAGAGGGAGAAGATGTTTAGAGGCCCTCTATTGGTGGTCAACTGTATACCAGTTGCTTCAAGCGCCACTGTGGTTGCCAGATGTAGCCGATGGTGCTGAATGTTGCGGCTTATGTAGATGGCTGTACCACCATAACCATCTGCTCGGTCAGTGCGATGGCTGAGCATGCCAGGGATGGAGGCCTTCTGGGCACTAGAAAGATGAGTTTCTTGCACCAGAAGAATCTGCACTTTGTTGACCGCTATGAAGTTTGAGACTTCAGTTAACTTGTTCCGGATACCATTGGCATTCCAGGAACAAATTTTGAGTTCAAGGAGGTCTGATATCCTATTAGTCCTGTCTGCCATATCGTCCCATAAAGATGAATACAGTGAGGACTAATATGGTTTCGGGTGGAATATTTTCAGGACGCTGTACCAGAGCTTCAGCTAGGACGGTAGCAAAGTCAGGTTGGTGATGGACAGGGATTCTGCTCATCAGATTGAGGAACTGAGCATCAGGGATGGTGGGTTTTAGTAGGGGTTTGCTTGGGATGCTAGTGGTGGGCGGGATATGTACCGGCAGGCGCTGCTGGGCGGGTTGCCTCAATCCACTGTTGGAGGGACGTGGACGCTGCACGTTCTCCTTCTGGGCAGCTGGTCGGGCACTTCCAGGGCGATCTAAGTTGCTCCCCGACATGGTGTGCTGTTTGGGGGGCGTCGTCTCATCAGCTACAACTCCGGTAGTGTGGTTTGGAGCGATTTTTGTGGATTAACCGGGCAACTGACCAATGGTTGCTGCGGGGTGTTATGCAGATTGGTTTTCAGCGCCTCAGCATACAATGAGTGCTGGATTCTATTGACAGGCGGCAGGCCTGGGTACCTGATGCCCTTGAAGGCTTCCTTAGGAAGGTCCATTGGGTTTGGCACCTTTGGTACAGCGTCAAATCCACTTCTCTGCCCATTTTTATTGAGCAGCATTTCCACTCTAGCTTCCTGCCACACAGGGCATTTGGCATACCTGCAGGAATGTTCTCCGCCGCAGTTGTAGCATGTGGGCCTTACGTTGACTAAGCCCACTTTAGGACATTCTGGCCTTTTGTGTCCTGGTTCAGCACAGAAGGAGCAGACAGGTTCCAGCCGACATCCAGCAGCACTATGTGTAAACTGCTGGCAGTTTGTGCATTGTAGGGGTTGTGCCGGAGGACGATAGGATTCCACGCGGATGATGGCATTGAACATCCTCGTCTCCTTGTAAATGGCTTGATAGTTGCCTTCTTTCCGCAGAGCAACTCGGAAGTGTGGAAGTAGTTGAGTTGGACTACGATTTGATCGCAGTTGACCAACCCTCTCCACTGGATAGTTGAGACCCTTTAACAGTGTAGTGACGTCTGCCTCTGTGATATACATGGGCAGATCCTTCAGGGTGACGTAAGTAACTTCTCCTCAGGCAAGAGAGTAGTTAGAAATTGTACACTACTCTCTGTGAGAAGTTTACGGAGCGCCCGGTGGTCTTCAGGTGTCTCTGGCAAGTAAGCAACAGTGCCACTCATGTTGCGCACGGAGTACTTTATGCTGGGATGTTTTTCTGCTAGAAATGATGTGAGATCCCATGCTTTGTTCGGGTCTCTCAGGAAAATTGGTGTTGTCCTGTTTGATCTGTTTACAGGAGCAGTGTTTATGGTTGTTGTGGGCAGTGCCTGTGGTGCTGGAGTAGGAGCTGCGGTGTCAGATGAGTCATCATCCATTGGAGTATCTGCAACTTGATTGCTGCATCTGCGCCGCTTTGTGTTGACTCCAGTAGAGGTTGATGCTGTGGGCTCTTCAGGGGAGAGAACAGCATAGGTGTTGGAGGTGACAATTTTGCTGGTTGTTGGGGTTTGCTCGGGTTTGGCAGAGCGCTTGGCAACAGTGTGCCAAGTTGTAGTGGTGACTGCCTGCGTATGTTTATGCAACAGTTCAGTAATGGCACTGACCCGGTTACGGTGAGCCATGTACACCTCGAACTCAGCAATGGCGATGGTTTCGCTGGTTCCCAAGGCTGATTGCACTAACTCATCAGCCTTATTTAAATACAAGTTCCTAGCATCAAGCTCCTTTAGGAGAATGGCATATACGTCACTGGCTAGAGGTAGCGACGGATTTGTAATTAAGTCTTTACCTAGGAAGATGCGAATATCACCGCCTTCCAGGTAATATAAGATGGAGGCGTCAACTGTCTCGATAGATGTGGCGTTTTCTGCATCCATTTCTGTTGTATATTGGCAGCCAATAGGAAGCAGTAATACAACAACCAATCAGGGCGCGTGTGGCAAATGGAATGTCCAATTACGACACCCAATGTAAACGCCAATCACAGAACACTTCAGAACCAATCAGAAGTCGCACTGGATTTTGCGCACAAGAAGGACCTTCACGCCCTACTGCACTTTGGTTTGTGTCTAGTGCACTTTAATTTACTTAAACATCACTAAACACCACTTCTGAGTTATCCCATGCATAAGTAAATAGCACATTTTGGAACACGACACTAATAATATAAAAATTATTTGTGGTTGGTTTATTGACACTCGTCACTACTTTTTCATATATTTATTAGAGACTAGTTTCAAAGGTCCTGGCCTCCATTTTCAATCTCTTTCCAACTGGCATCTGTTGTCTGCTCTCTCTGGTGGTGGAACTATGAACTTTTTTGTCAAATTATCTACTGGCGGGATTTCCAAGTTCATTACGCGATCCTTATTTTTCCAGATGAATATGTTCTCCCATGTTGTCAATCTATTTTGGTTTATCACTCCTTTTAATAATTTTGGATTTGGATCAATGTCATGGTTTTCATTCCAAAAATGAAATGCTACTGCTGACTTGTCTTCTTGTTTCAATCTGATGTTTCTAAAGTGTTCTTTGACTCTGGTTTTTAAATTTCTTTTTGTTTGACCTATGTAGCATTTTTCACAATTCTTACAATTTATTTGGTATATTCCAGATTTGTTACCTGAAGGAATTTCATCTTTTGTTTTTGAATTTAGTAATTTTAAAATTGAGTATCTATTAGTAGGTGCCAAGATGATATTTTGTTCCTTGAATATCTTTTTAAATTTATTAAATGTTTTTGGATGATATGTGAATGAACTGAATATGCTGTTGCTTTCTTTTTCTTTAATAAATGTGGTTGCTTCCTTAATGGTTTTCTTTAGTTTAGATTTTCTAATTTTCTTCAACGCCAAACTTTTGTTGTATCCGTTTTCTTCTGCTATGTGTATTATTGCTTTTTGTTCCTTGAAATATTCTTCTTTTTCCATGGGTATGTTGACTAGTCTGTGTGTAAGGCTGCATGTTTATGTGTAATTGGGTTGTGGCTATTATTTTTTATATAATTTTCTGAATGTGTTGGCTTCCTGTAAATTCCAAATTTTATTTTTGTATCATTCCTGATGATATTTAGATCCAAGAAAGGTAGTTGTCCATTGATTTCCTTTTCTATTGTGAATTTGATAGTCCTTTCTTGCAGATTGAGTAATTTTAATGCATCATCTAAATGTTTACTTGGTACAATTGCAAAGATGTCGTCAACATATCTATACCAAACCTTGAAGATCAATGGGAAGGACTTTTTAATTTGTGTTTCAAATGCACTCATAAATAAGTTAGCCAAAAAAGGTGAAAGTGGATTGCCCATTGATAATCCTGATTTCTGCTTGTAGTGTTTTCCATTAAAGCTAAAGAAGTTTTGTTCAATGCATATTTTTGTTAGAGAAATATATTCTTCTGCTTCTATTGCTTCCATATCAATTGTAGCTAGCCATTTTTTTTAACACAGTCTGCAATTTCTCTGTTGGTATGCTTGGAAGTAAAGATGTGACATCAAATGAAACCAGTCTGTCATTTTTGTCCAAATTTATATCTTTGATTTTTTCTACTAAATCTAAAGAGTTTCTTAAATTTGCACTTTCAAATTTTGGAAAACTATTAAATTTACTTAGTAACCATTTGGCCAAATTATATGTGGGGGCATTTATGTTACTAGTAATAGGTCTCATGCCTTTCCCTGTTTTATGAATTTTTGACAGCCCATATACTCTTGGTAATGTTGGATTATCTACTTTAATTTTGTGCAATTCTTTTTTGTTGATTATTTTGCTCTCTTTTAGCGTTTTATTTGTGGTTTCAATGCAGTACTTTAATGGATTAGTTTCTACTTTTTGGTAATTACTGTCTTCTAACAAATCTTCCATCCCCTTTGTGTATTCTTCTTTTCCCAGAATTACTAGTTTATTTCCCTTGTCTGCTTTAGTATAAATAACTGGTTTCTTTTTAAGAGCTTTTATGATTTGGTTACTAAAATTCTTTTTCTTTTCATTTTTAATCTCTTCTACTATTTTGGAGCATTTGTTTTTTACTGTGTTTTTACTTTCTTCATTAAGTGTTTGTGTAGCAATTTGGATGTCAGCAATGTAATCTTCAATTTGGTTGGAATAATCTATACATGTCTTTAAACCTAGATTCAGCATATTCAGTTCTGTTTTTGTAAAATTTTGGTTTGATAGGTTAACCACATTGTTTAGATGATCTTTTAGGTTATGTTTGTCTTTTTGATTTATCTTTTTAAAAGTGCCTGCTTTCTGGCATAAATTTTTAAATTTATTCTTTAACTTTGCTGTTTTTGTCTTCATTTTTCTATTAAGATATGCGAATAAATTGTTTTCAAAATTTTCCCAAAATATACTTCCTAATTGTTTGGTAAGTTTTTGATGCAAATTGTACAATTTTATTTCTAGCGTGTTCCTATTTCTATAGTGTTTGTTCTTTTCTACAATTAATACTTTTCTCTCTGCTGCTTTTTGTTGTCGACTATTTTTATCAAATTTTACTACTTTTCTTACGAAATTAGGCACTACTTTTTTCTTGATACACAAATTTATGAATCTTATGTCAGCTGCAATTTTTCTCCTTTTTTCCTGTAATTTTCCGAAAAGTTTTATTTCCTGTTTGATTTCAAATGATAAATGTCCAAATCCTACCTTGTTGGTGGTATCCATGTTCCCAGTATATGTTCCACACTTTAACTCCATTTTTTTTATTCCTCAAGACTTGTTCGCCTATTCTTGATGTGTGTTTGGGGGACACTAATAAGTTTGTGGCTTCCACTTAATGCCGGTTTTCACAAACGATGCACTATTTTTTGTCACTACTGCTGCATTATAGCTTACAAGGCAGAAATTGATCCACTGGTGCACTATAATAGATCCGGATTACCAGTTATTGATCCATTGAAGCACTATTACGCGCGTACACAATTTTACGCGATTTTCTTCACATTGCTTCGAGCGCGTAAAAAACACGTCCGTTCTCTACGGATATCTGCACTGGGAAAAAAAAAAAATGCTACACTGTGGCCAAGCAAGGATTCGACTCATTCACGGGTACGCGTCGCTGGAAAGTTGACCGCCTTGCAGGCGGTGCTTTCCTGACTGTTTCCGTGCCAGGACTAGGTCCTTTGCTGGTAGAAAGGTGGTGGTTAATAGCAGGTGGTGGTAAAATAGTGGGATAGTGTTTGTGAATTTTTTTATTTATTAGAAGATAGAGTGTGATATTGTGAAAGGGGATGGTTTGGTAAATTTTGAAGATTGGGTGATTTCAGTTGGTGAGGAGTAGTCTGGGTCGTTTGTAGCTTTCGCCAGGGTCTATGTCATACTCTCCGAGACCTCGTATGAGAGTATTGAAGCTTTGCGGGAGAGAGTCGAAGAATTTTTGTGATAGAGAGAGAATATAGTCACGTAGGGTGGGCATGGATGTGTCACGGTGAATATTCACGTTTGGAATATACCAGCCAGCATTAACCGATATCCTGAGGAAACGGTTTTGGAGGACTTGCAGTCTTTTAAAGTGTCTTTTTGCAGCAATGCCCCATACTTGACAAGCATAGGTAATGGCGGGACGAAGGACTTGCTTATAGAGCAAGAGTTTATTGTGAAGGGACATGCAGGAATTGCGATGATAGAGGGGATAGAGTAGGGCCATCCTACGGGAGATCTTGTTGTGCACATATTCTATGTGAGGTTGCCATGTAAGCCTGTTGTCAAGAGTGACACCGAGGTATTTTACTTGTGTTGCCCAGTGAACAGAACTGCCAGCAATGCGTAGATCCGGGACGTTGTCTTCCCTTCTCCTGGTGAAGGTGATGGCTTGTGATTTTGTGGGATTTACACTAAGCCGCCAGGTGTTGAACCAGGTTGTTAGTTGGTCCGCATATTTTTGTAGTCTACGCACTGCAAGTTCATGGCGTACAGAGCTGGTGGCAATCGCAGTGTCGTCCGCAAACTGGTAAAGCGTGCAGCTGAGGTAGGATGGCAGGGTGTTTATGTAGATGAGGAAAAGAACGGGTCCAAGGACACTGCCTTGAGGTACACCGGCGTGAATTGGAAAGGTGTCAGAAGTGACTTCCTCAATAGTGACACTGAAGGTTCTGTTTTGGAGATAGGTATTGATAAGGTGAATAAGGTAAGAAGGAATGTTATATTGTATAAGGCGATAGAGCAGGCCTGCATGCCAGACAGAGTCGAAGGCGTGTGTTAGATCAAGAAGCAGGGCTACGACGAAGTGGCGGTTGTTGAAGCCAGTGATGATGTGATCCACTAGGCGGAGAAGTTGGTGGACTGTGGAATGTTGCCTCCTAAAACCAAACTGCTCTGGTCTTAGAATCTCAAGTGTCTCCAATGATTCATTAAGTCGAGATTGGATGACTTTCTCGAAGATCTTGCTCAAGCTGGGGAGCAAGCTTATAGGTCGATAACCCTCCGGAGTGGAGGAATCCTTTCCTGGTTTCGGGAGGGTGATCACCTTGGCATGTTTCCAGATGGTCGGGAAGTATATCAGTCGTAGCAGATCATTGAAGAGATTGACTAAGGCTTTCTTCCAGCAGTTTGGTAGTTGTTGTAGCGCCTTGTATGGAATGTTGTCGTAGCTTGCTGCTTTGAATGGTTGGACAGAGGAGAGGCATTGTTGCAGTTCAGTCAGGTTTGTAGGTGGGAGTTGTTCGTGATCATGTGGTCGGGAGAGGTATGCCCTCACTGCCTCGTTAGTTTGCTGGATGTGGTCCTGATTGCAGGTGTTAGCTGGATGGAAAGTGGTTTCCAGATAAGTGGCCATCAGTCGCACTTTTTCTCTGGCAGACTGTGCTATGGTGTGACCATGGCGAAGAGGTTTGTCCTGAGCCGGGAGGCGTAAGAGAGCTTTGGACATTCTCCAGAGAGACTGGTCTTCTGTGTCCAGGGTAGAGAGCCGGCGTTCCCAATCTGCATTGGCATGCTCTTGAAGCTCTAGTTTGAGATTACGCCTCAATCTATTATACTCCCTGCGATCCAGGGGACAACCTGAGTGCTGTGCTTTACGCCGAGCCTTATTTTTTGCTGCGCACAGGTGGCGAGGGAGCTTCCGGACTGTGCCATGGGTGTTGCCGGTAGGTGGTGTAGCCCTGGTAATTGCATTCGTGATGCTGGATGAAATTTTCATGAGCACAGTGTCAGCGTCATTGGTGGTCTCACATCTATTGAAGGCCGGTGGATTTGCTGCCATTATCTCACTGAACTCCTCCCAGTTGGTGCGCCGGGGGTTTGGTAAGAGGCGTTTTGCCTTGAAATTTGGACGAGATTGAAATAATAAGAGGACAGGATAGTGGTCAGAAGATAGTTCGGGAAGGGTGAAAAGCCGTGGATGGTATCGGACATTTTTAGCTAAGGCTATATCTAGCCAGTCCGGCAGGCTGCGATCACCATGGTGAATTGTAGGAGATGAGGGTGAGAGTACCACGAGGCTTCTGTTGTTGACGTAGTGCTCCAAGGTTACTCCTCGCGCGTTTCTGATGTTGGAATTCCAGGCTGGACTTTTGGCGTTATAGTCACCCATGGCCAGGGTGGCAGCAGTGGCAGTGAACAGTTGGTCCAGTTTGCCAGCAACAATGGGTTTGCCGGGAGGGATGTACACGGAGTAAAGATGAAGAGGCCCTCTGTTTGTGTCCACCTGAACACCTGTAGCTTCCAGGTTGGGCGTCTGTGGGGTGACCAATGGGTGATGAGCAATGTTGCGGCGCACATAGATGGCAGTGCCACCGTAACCATCTGCTCTGTCTGTGCGATAACACGTCATGCCAGGTATTCGGGCTTTGATACTGGCAGACAAATGTGTTTCCTGCACAAGTAGAATATGCACCCCTTTCTCTGCTACGAAGTTGGAGGTTTCGTGCAACTTCCGTCTAAGTCCGTTAGCGTTCCAGTAGCAAACTTTGAGGGATAGAAGATCTGTAGTATTGCCCCCTCTAACAGCCATTATTAATCATGAAGGTGAGGACGGCATGTACGAAGATGGTGTAGGGATGAACTTGGGAGGGGCGAGTTCTCAGGGCCTCAGCCAGGTATGCGGCAAACAGAGGTTGTAGGTTAATGGGGATCTGTCCCATGGTGTTGAGGAACGCCTCATCTGGAATGGTAGGATGAGACGTTGACTTATTGGTGGTAGGAACAGGCCGCAGCGGTTCCGGGTTTTCTGCCCTAGGTGGTCTGGGCGCCGGAGGCTGTCTTGTCTTGGTTGAGGCTGGCCGTGGGGGCATGGAAGGCGGTGTGGATGTTGCAGTTGGAGCTGTGTAGGAAGAGGATTGCGGTGGCTTCAGGTGTTGCTCTTCCGGCACCTTGTCTGCTACTGGAGCTGGACTGACTGTGTTAGTCACTGCAGCTGCGTAGTTCGGGTACTGTATTGGAGTACGCGGTGGCAGTCCAGGATATCGTGCTCCGCTAAAGGCTTCCCTGGGCAGCTCTGTGTTGTGACGAACCCTGGGTTTGGCATTATACTTGGACATTTGCCCGTCCTTTGTTGCCAGCAACTCAATTCGTGCCTCTTGCCAGACTGGGCACTTTGCGTATCTGCAGGAGTGGGAGTCCCCGCAGTTGTAGCATCGAGGAGTAGCTCCCTGGATGCCGAGTCTCTGACAGTTGGCACGCTTATGTCCAACCTCGCCGCAGAAAGCACAGACTGGTTGGAGTAGACATCCAGCTGAATTGTGGGTAAACTGCTGGCAGTTTGTGCACTGTTGTGGTCTTGGTGGTGGCTTATATGATTCCACTCTCACTGTGGCGTGGAACATGTGCGTCTCTTTATAGATCTCACGCACTGTTGGTGTCTTTTGGAGTGCCACACGGAAGTGTGGAAGTGGTTGAGGTGTGGGACCTCTGGTGGTCAGTTGTGCGACCCTCTCTACAGTGTAGCCTTTTGCTACAAGGTGGTCTCGCACTTCTTCCGTAACAAAGGAAGGCACGTCTTTGATTGTCACATGTAGGTGACGGTCCTCAGAGAGGAGAGTGGTGACAGCTTCGATATTCTGCTCCTCTAAGTGACGCCTAAGTCGGCGATGATCATTGGCCGTGGCAGGTAAGAGAGCCACAGTGCCACGGAGGTTCTTTATGGTGTATTCTGCTGACACACCAGATGATAGTACTTTCCTGGCATCTGCGGGATTGCGCAGGAAAATGGGCATTGGACGACTAGCCCGTGCAGTGGGAACTGTCTGCTGCGTTGTGTTTGCAGCTGGTGAAGTAGTAGGAGCATGATCCTCTTCCATCTGCTCTGGTTGTGGTTGATGGGAGTCTGTTGTGGAGCACTTACGCTTCTTTTGTGATGAAGTGGGTTCATAGGGAGACCCGCTTCAAGAGGCGCAAACTTGTTGCTGGTGGTGGTGGAAGGAGCAGCTTGGGACGTTTTTGCGGTCCTCGTTTTGACTGTCTGCCATGATGTGGAAGCACTGCTGTGGTCGTGCTTCGTGAGGAGGTTCAGGATAGCCTCAATTCTGGAGCGGTGGGCCACGTAGACTCGGAAGTCTGAGATGGCGATGGTGTTGCTGACTTTAGCGCTGTTTATAAGGCTTTCATCAACCTTGTTCAGGTATTTCTGCCTAGCACAAAGCTCCAGCTGAAGCATGTCATGCTTGGCTCATTGACATCGATGGGTTGGTGATGAGCTCTTTACCCATAAAAGACCGTATATCTCCACCTAGGAGATAGTAGTCTACCTCCGTGTACGAGGCAGTGGTGGTGGTGCTGCTGGCTGGGTCCATATTGGCCAATGACATTTGTTAATGCAAAGGCCAATCAGGTGTCAGTACGTCAATCGTCCGTCTGTGTGTTGGGGGGAGGTGAAAGATAGAGTAGAGGAAATAAGAATGATAGAAAAAAGAAGCACGTCTAGGGCGCTAAGAAGCTCAAAGAGCAGAGGGCCTACCCCGAAAGGCGCCTAAAAACCAGTCCAGAGGACTGTTGGCTGCGGCCTTGCTAATCTACCCAATTACAGTGCTGTTTGTGCTCTTCCTGGTAGTCTAGAAGGAACTCTTGTAGACTCGCAGGCTGGATGTTGTCTCTGCAGAGCAGCAATCAAACTGGATCCGCAAATTCTCGGCGATGAGCGCTGGTAGGCAAGGGCCAAGCCCTGCGAAGGGCTGGTTTGGCCTTGCTGCGGTGCTCGCTGAACGATGTTTACTCCTCGAAGTCTCGAAGAGAAGTGATTCACGACTAAGAACAGTCAGTTCCCTATAGCATTGGACCTACCCACGCGGACCAATCAGCGAGCGGGCTCGCGTTGGTGAATATGACAACCTCTCAGAAAACACTGCTGCTCAGGTCGCTGCTCAGTAAGCCAGATCTGTGTTTCCTGAATCTCTCTTTTTTGAGTTTTAATGCAGGATTCCATGCTGCACTAAATTGTAGCCCAGCATCTCGGTTAAGAGTGACTCTCTCTGCCGAGATAGTCAACGTCTCCTTAACTCTGCGGTCCCAGTAGCCACTGCATTTTGCCAAAATAGTGGTGAGACCGAAGCTAGCCCTATGGTCTTGCTGGAAGTAATGTTCCGCCAGCCCAGACTTTTCAGGTTGCAACAGTCTGATGCTTCTATCGTGTTCTTTGATCCTGGTAGCTATGGTCCTGCCGGTTTGTTCGATGTACGGCACTCCACATTCACATGGAATGCGGTACACTCCCGGAACGTTTAGTTGTAATTGGTCTTTGACCGGTCTCATAAAGTGTCTGATTTTTGCAGGCGGTTTGTGAATAGTTTTTATGTTGTGTCTTGCCAGTATTCTGCCGATTTTTTCAGACAGATTGCCGGTATATGGGATGCAGGCTATAGCAGTTGGCTTTTCAGTGGAGCTACAAATGTGTGTTCCGGCTCTTTTGGCTTTTGCGGGGGCCCTCTTGACATCGGGTTCAGAGTACCCGTTCTGACGAAAAGTTTGTCGCAGATGTTGCAGTTCCTGAGATAAGTGCTGAGGGTCCGAGATGGCCAATGCTCTGTGGACCAATGTGTCAAGCACCCCCATACGTTGGGATTTGTGGTGGTAGCTGCGTGCGTTTAGATATAGATTGGTGTGAGTGGGTTTCCGATAAACTCTCCTTTCTCAGTTCCGGCCCGTACCTAATTCTTGCTTGTTTCTCCGATGTAATTAAGTCCTTCACTCTCCCTTCATTTCCACAACTTACAACATCACTGAACTTTGCTTTAACAGCTATTCCCGGCACTAAATCAGATGATTTACCATTATTTTCATTAAATTTCAACTGCCTACTTCGCGTCACTATACCACCGGCTTCCATCTTGAATTAGCAATATGGTTACTTTTAAGTTCTGCTCTGTCCAAAAATCTTCTTGTTTTTAAGATGGCTGAGCAAAGTTTTGTTTAAAATACTATGTGCATCTGACTTATAACTTCATAAATGTCACCCATAACCTCATCTGCATTGATTGATTCCTTTATATCATTTGTACCAACATGTATTACTATAACCTTTTTGTCAATACTGATTTTTTCATCCATTATTTTATAACCCAGCTGCCTCAAATTTATGCCCCTAAACACTTTAATTTGACCTGTACAATTTAATATGCCTGACAATGTTGATGCTTTTCCCAGTGTAAGCAGCAGCTCGTTGTATGGATTTGCTGAGTGGTAACATTATGCTTTTCTATATTGCAAGTTTCTGCAACTTCTGCTATTATTTTGCAGCCATACCCATGCACAGTTGTATGTGCAGGTTTCCGATTTGGAGTTCGTTGCTTGGAAGTTACATGGGATGATGAGGTTGGTGTGGCCAATCTCATCAAACTGGTTAAACTACAAGGGCTGTTCAATAAAGAATGATCACAATTTTTTTTTGACAACATACCTTTACTCATCCTCATAATTTTGATGGTCCTTCTCAAAATGGTCTCCCCTGAATGCAATGCACTTGTTCCAGCATTTCTGCCAGTCTTCAAAGACATGATGGAAACCATTTTTGAGAGATCCTTCAAAATCGCCTCCGCAGCCTTCACCACTGCTTCTGATGATGAATAATGCCTCCCACGAAGGCGTTTCTTCAAGTCAGGGAATAGAAAAAAGTCACATGGGACTAAATTCGGACTATAGGGAGGGTGAGGGATGCACGTCTCGTTGATTTTTGCAAGATATTCAGCAACAACATTGGCAATATGCGGCCATGCATTATCGTGGTGCAGCATCAAGCCTGCTTCACGGAAATGTGGTCTTTTATGCCTGCTGCTTTAGGCTTGGGCAGTTCCTGTCTAATGAAGTATGATTTACAGAATTTGTGTTCCTTTGGTTGTATTGGTTATATGTTATGCAATTTATGCATCTATATTCTTTTTGTGTTGCCTTGCATTCTTTTAAGCTGTGGGCGCCTGTACATAGAGGGCAAGTTTCTTCTCCCTCACAGTCTATATGCTTGTGGTTGTATTTAGTGCATTTGAAGCTGTGATTGACTCGCAAATAGTCTTCTACGTTGCATATCATCCAACCTATTTTCATTCTGCAGTTCATTATTACTCTTAGTGTATGAATTTACTTCTATGACTAAGTTTCTATTTTGCCTTCTTGTGTGAAATATGAATTTTGGGGCCGCGCCATGGCTCAGTGGTTAGACCGCTTGGCTCTCACCAAGGCGGCCCGGGTTCGATCCTAGGCGACCGCAAAGTGAGATTTGTGGTGGACAACACGGTACTGGGGCGGGTTTTCTCCGGGATCTCTGGTTTCTCCCGCCATCTCATTCAACCGGTGCTCCATCTTCATCTCATGTATCTTCAGTGTCATCGCCTGCGGTGCCGTATGTAGTAAAAGCGGGCGTTAAACACTACACATTTCATATAAATTTTGGAATGATTGTTTACCTCCTCTGATTGCAATTCTGGATTTTGTTCTATTAATACGTTGGTAGCATTTCCTGTTGTTTCCTGGGGCATGTTGTAAATCAGTATGCTTGCGCTTATTTTATCTGTCTCTTGCTTGTTGCAAGTTTCTACTAGTACTCTTCCATCTTTTAGTGATTTAATTGAACTTATTCCTACTTTCATCTCTATTGGGTTTAAATTTGATTTGAGAATGTTCTTAATTGTTTCCGGAGGATGGTTTGCTTTAGTTTTGACAATTACCTTAAATTTATTCTCTGGCTACTACATCTGCGTAGGAGTGTGTGTCCCTGTCACCAGGTGGATCCCTCTATTCCGGTCTTCTCTCGCTGTGGGAGATGGCACCACCTGTCCCTCTGTGCGTCTGTCTGCTTGTTTCTGCATGGCTTTAACTTCCCCTAGCAGTTCACTGTTTTCACATTTTAATTCTTCTACCTTCTTATTTAGTTCATAGAAGAACTTTCTAATTGTACTTACGGATTCCAGGATTGTTGTCTTCAACTCCTTTCTTAGGTGTTTGCTTTCTCCCATTGCACTGACAATGTTTTCAAGAGCACCTTGTACTACATGACTTTCATGTCCCTCCATCTTGAATCTGATCTTACTTAATGTTTATTCCAGTTTCCTTATTCCATTCTACTTTGTGAAATAATTCTTCTAAGATGCTTGTGAAAATTTTTGTGGAGATTGGGTCACTCAGCCATACTCCTCTCTAGTAGGAATGGATGACCTTCACCTCTGCTTTTACTTTGGTGAGGCTTTGTCTGTAGATTTGGTTAAGAATTCTGATGCATTTGCATTCAATATCTTGATTGATTAAAGCTTCTGTTATACTGGTATGGTCTATTGAGTCAAAAGCTTTTTTTATAATCTATAAAAGCTAGGTAAACTGTTAGTCAGAATTCCTTTGCTTTCTTGATCAACTGGTTAACTGTTTGCAGTTTAAAATATTACAATATGGTTGATTGGTTGGTTGGTTGGTTGGTTGGTTGGTTGGTTGGTTGGTTGGTTGGTTGGTTGGCTGGTTGCAATGCTCAACTTTTTCAGATGCTGTGGTTTCTGTTTCAAAATGGCTTCCATAATTTCCTCTTCTGAACGATAACCTTCAATTCCATGAGTAATAACTCGTGGGTTGTATTTCACTGGAATGTTGTCTAATATGCTTTTCTCGTCTTTAATTTTCTCCAAGAAAGCATGGCATTCAGTCTTACTTCTGCTTTTTTGTTAAAAAAGGGGCGGCCCCACACCTGCCGCCCCCGCTGACGATCATCCTCTGAGAGTACATCGTCTTCCCATCCACATGCTGTTATGTGTAAACATGCAGCGTGCAAGGGGGCGCTCTTGTTAGTTTACATGTAAGTTAGTCGGATTCCGCTGAAGCACCCCGGCTAGTTACGGTCATGCAGTTGCTGGCATCCAAGGGGGTGCAAGCACTTCATAGATGTATCCAGGGGTCCAAACATGGCTAGGCTCTGAATGGATCGCCGGGGCTAAATGGTTATTGAAAGAGGTGTAGGAGGTTTGTACGTACAGCTCTGAGTAATTGAGTTAGTTTATGTTATAGGTAGTCAGTGTCTAGTCCTGAAAATATTAATTAAACATGCATCAATGTATACACAAGGTGGGGGCAGAGGTCGACAGAGGTTACCGTTCGTAAGGGCTTCGGGTTGCACTGGTTTCAGCTGCTGGTCAGAAGTTATCTGCTTTTTCTAGTCGGTGGGGGAATTCTGAAACTAAAGTTAAGGAGGTGGAGGCATGGGGGGAGGTCTGGGGATGTAATTGGTAGACGGGCAAGGTGAATGCGGGCGTTGATGGCATCAGTGTTTGGCAAAAGGGATAAGGGCCGTCTATGTTTGTCATATGTGTCTTATGTACCTAAGGTGCGGATGAAGGGGTTGGCATTGAAGGGCAGTTTGACATACATACAGGCGGCTAGCTTTTTGATAAATTCATAAACGGTGTGGATTCTGAGTTTCTGATGTAGTCTATTGGCTGGAGCAGTGCGGGGAACTTTGGAGATGTTATGTTAAGCTTTGTTTTGTAGTCGTTGGAGGGTAGTAATGTATGTAGGGACCGCATAACCCCAAACTGGGGCTGCGCAGGTCAGGATAGGGCAAATGTGTGTTTTGTAAATTGAGTCCGGCATTCAGTTGTAAGGCGTTATTGTGGTTGATCAGTGGGTAGAGTTTTCGGAGCTGTGCCACGGCTTTGTTACAAGTTGTGCGTATATTGTATTTCCAGAAGAGTCCTTGGTCAAGCACGAGTCCTAGGTATGTGGCCGAGGGCTGCCAGGTATGTTCTGGCCAAACATTGAGAGTGGTGGGAGTTGATGCCTAGGGTAATGATGGTTAGTATGCCGAGTGAAGATTACTGCTTGGGTCTTAGTTGTATTGACTTTAATAAGGCAGTTGGTGAGCCAGGCTGATAGGGTGTCCAGAGAGCGCTGTTCATAGGTAGCGGTGTATAAATTCAGGCTTAGTTGAGTGGGCCATGTAGGCTGTGTCGTCAGCATAGAGAAGTTTAATGGTGTTTGGGAAGCTGAGTATGTCCTTCATATAAATATTGAATAGGACCAGTCCGAGAAGGCTACCCTGAGGGACACCTGCTAGGATAGTTCTAGGGGTGGATTGGCTATAGTTAACAACGGATCTGAAGGTGCGGCCTGTGTGGTAGTTCGCGATAAGTTTAATGAGTGTGTCAGGGACATGTAACGTCAGCTTGCGGAGGAGGCCGGGGTGTCAAACCCGGTCGAAGGTGCGTTCGATGTCAAGAAAGAGGGCTCCCATGGAGCGATTGGTGTTGAAGCTGCAGGTAGCGCGGAGTAGTTGATGTGTGGTGGCGGTGGAAGCCAAACTGTTTGTTAACTAAGATGTACGTGTTGTTAATTCTTTTAAGGATTATTTGCTCCAGGAATTTGCTAAGAGTATTGAGTAGGCTGATAAGCTTGTAGTTTTGGCGGTTGGAAAGGTTCTTGTTCTTTTTTGGGAAGTGCCGGACGAGTGCCATTTTCCAAGCTGTTGGGAAAATGGCATGACACAAGACAAAGTTTAATATTAATGTGAGGGTTTCAATGCAGCATTGGGTATTTTATCTGTTCTGGGGACTTTGCGGTTGGGCAGATGCTTGATGAGCCATTTGATTTCGTGGGCGTTGGTACTTCGAATTCTGTCGTGTGTATCTTGTTCAATAATGTCGCAGGTGATATGTTCTGCTTTGGCGGAGAAAGCTGGGGAAGAGGGTTTGTTGTTAGGTTGGAGTGTTTGCTGTAGGGCTTCAGCTTTGTCTGGGTCATTTCACGCGATGGTCTGGTTATGTTGTAAATGGGGGGATTGTCTCAGTCTCGCATGTTAGGCATTTGGCGATTCGCCAGTGAGAGCCATGCTGTGGGTTGAGTGCAGTTAGGGTTTGGTCCCATTGTTTGTTCAGGGCGGCTGTTATGGCATCTCGGAGGTGCGTCTGAGTTCTATTATTACCTTCTTATTTCTAACCTTCTTAACACTTTTTACACCGACAGTTGTACCAGTCGAAATTGCTTTCACTAGTTGTATAGTTTGTTCAGAGTCTCTCACATCTTCAGGATTTGTGAGAGAAATTACATTTTTGTAGTATCTTCATTAACTGCTGTAGCTGAAGCATGCGATTGTCTCTGTACCCGAGCACTGATGTTCTGCGATTTAGCAAGAAGATCTTTGAATTTTTCCACAGTAGACTTCACTATTTTAATGGAGTTCAACAAATTTTGATCCCTACGATCACTTAAAATGCTTGTGAGTGAGTGAGTGAGTGAGTGTGTGGTGTTTTAGGGCCTGTCGATAACAAGGTCATTTGGGCCCGATAAAAAAAATGCTTATGATTGAGTTTATATCCTATATAGCAGAGCTATGCAGATTTAGCACATCTTGGTTCACTGTTATCTTGAGAAGCTTTTCTTCATTTATTGTTGTCTGCAGTTTTGTTATATCTTTGGAACCAATTACAATGTTGTCTGCATATGCACACGAGAATATGCTCTCCTTTAGGGCGATTCTAAGAATTTCTTCAGTCGCTACGATAAAGAGCAGGGAGCTTAGGGGGTCACCCTGTGACACTCCATTTTGTTTGTATAATCGGCTCTGATAAGGCAAGGCTCTCTGAAACTTTTATTTCGTTCCAGCTCAATAGTATGTTGAAGATTTTTGTTTTCACCTAGTGTCTTGTGAAGTTTTTCTATTGCTAGTTTTCTTTTTAGTAGGTTGAAGGCCTTCATGAAATTGATGAAGATAGTGTAAAATTTACTATTTTCCTCAAGGTTTTTTTAACGTGAAAGGAAAAAATGGAATTTACCCACACCAACCTGTGGGGCTGGTAACATAGGAGTTGCTATATTGGTGTGAGGTGCACCGGTGTGGAATAACTACTAAAACAACCTCCACTACCGAGGGCAGCAGCCCAGGCGATGATTGTTGGTCCCGCATATAGCACCTAGATTTGTTGAAGTTGGATATTCACTGTGGCAAACTGCTGTGGTGTACTGGGGGAGGGAGACGTCATGATCTCAGGACCCTGACGCCCACCATTCCATAGTGTGTGTTCCTGGGCACTGAGTTGCGCGCTCTATGATGTATCCTAAAACAATTAACAAAAGTTTGGCGCATATGCTTGTGTTACTATATGTCTCTCTCTTTCATTTTTGCCTGGAGTACGGGTGGATCAAGTTGTGACTATACTACTGTACATAGTTATTCGTAACATTTAGTTGGTACATGCGATTGTATCATGTACGTATAATTACTTGAGTATCGGCTTTGTGGCATCATCACTATAGTTATAGCCGCTATGGCTAGATCTAACTTCTAGCTTACATTTATTCAAGGTTGTGTCGGTGGGCACACTGTCACCCTGAAGTAATATGTATTTGTGTTTTATACAGTGTTAGACCTAATTGGGTGCTAATTTCTGTGTTTCTATTCAGTAATGGATATAGCCGGTGTAGCTGGTAGTTAGCTTTTTGTTTGGCACTCTTTATGTGTTGTGCAAATGTTAGTCTCTTGTCGAGTATAACTCCCAGATATTTAACGTTGTTGGTCCACTGGATATTTTCCAGGAATAGTGTCAGTGGCCTCAGTGCGACTGTATGAAATGTTCGCTGCATAAATAGTACCAGTTGCAATTTTGCAGCAACTGCATAACCAGAGCATTAGTTCATCTAGGGCACTTTGCAGTCTTGCCGCCACTTCCGGTTTCCATCACTGTGTGGTTATTGCTGTGTCATCAGCATATGTTGATAATTGCGTATTCGCAGTAGTTGGAATGTCATTTATTTAAAAGTTGAATAATATGGGTCCCTGAATACTTCCCTGGGGAACCCTGGCTCTTATATGCCTTGTAGTTGATGTGATTTCATTGATAACTACCTCAAAGGTGTGTTCGCTCAAGTAATTCGCTACAAGTTTCATGATAGCAGGTCTGGGTGATACACTATGTCAAATGCACGTGGATGTCGAGAAATACTGCAGCTGTGCATCTATTAGTATTGTAGCCATTTGTAATGTTTTGAACAAATTTTCTCAGTTGCAGTGTGGTGGAATGGGTTCCCCAAAAGCCTAATTGCTAGTTAATGAGAATGTTGTGCTTTCTGATATGGGTAGTCTCTTTAGTATTACTTTTTCAGCCATCTTACTAACGGTATTTGGCAGGCTAATAGGCCTGTAGTTGTTTGGTAGTTTGGGGTCCATTAATACTCGAGCATGCTTCCATGATTTTGGGAAGTAACCAAATTGCAAGCAGTAATTTGACATCACAAAGGATCTCTAATGCAAGATTGCTCAGGTTTTTCAGTACCAAATTTGGTATTTTGTTGGGACCAGGAGCTTTAGTGTCCTTTAGATTTTTAATTAACCGTTTCAATTCCCCTTTGTTCGTTTTTCTTGCTCAATTGTGCGCAGGATTCATAATGATGTTAGCAATGCTATGTTCTACCTGAGTACTGGAAGTTTACGTCATTCCGTTCGTGATTGGGACAGCAGATTGCTTCGAATGTGTCTGCTAGTACATTTGCTTTCTCTACTGTAGTTTCAGCATATCTATTTGGAATGTTCGTTATACTCAGTGGAGGCACCTTAAGTGGTTCCTTAATCAGCTTTTTGGTTAATTGCCAAATCTGGCAGCTGTCCTCTTGCACGCTTGCAATGGCATTTTTCCATTGTTTCTGCAGTATTCTGCTGATTTGTGTTATTATTTGGTTGTTGAGTGTAGCCTGTACATATTTCACATGTGCTGCCATTTGTGCCTTTCGTGGTCCCGCTCTCGCATAAGTACGATTATGTTTGGTGGATAGCTTATTTCTTGTTTTGGTGGTGCATTTAATAAGCCATTTGCACTTATTGTTGCCTGTATTTCCATTTCAAGTGTAAATATTAACATGAAACTTAAATGTATAAATTTAATATTGCTCTGGCACTTGAAGTTTGTGGCCTTTACCTCCCCTGCTGCGTCTGCTGATACTCTGTCTCGGGTATCAGCCACTCTGGATGTGACCTTAGCAGCCTGGATCCCGGTGGTCTGGTCGCCTAGTCGATTGCTCTATGAGTTGACTATTCTTTGCCCTGGCTAGTCATTAGAGCTGAAACCACGCTATCTACAGGGTATGCGTGAGATAGGTTGACGAAATAAAAACAACACAGTTCATACTATCAGCTTTACTATTCAGTTCGTTTCGTGCTTACAGTTCACCAGGAGTTGCCGCTGCGTTCAGATCGAATTACTCTAGATTTCCACTATCACGTTAAAACTATACTGAATTGCTGAAATCTATCACAATGGAATAAATTACTAACACTGTTTTGAAAGTATAATTCGCCGCTTAATTCACTGCTGGGAGATCTTATTCACTTAATAAGATTCTCATTACTGATTGTACTTCTCGGCGCAATCCGACGTTTGTGTCCCCGGCAGGCAAAACACGTCTACACGGTATCACGTCTCAGACTAGAAGACCAACGCTAAAACCTAATATTCCTTACCAAAACAGATATAGCCTCGCCTCCAGCTGGATTTCTCCGAAAAATTCTAGTTAGCGAGCTACAACCACGCGGACATTTCCCCGAAATACTGGTTTAGGCCAGGTTTGGACCGGTCTACTAATGACCCAGGTAGCGACCCATCCCGTGACCACAGCCTTTCGACGGAACATTTTCATCCATATAGACCAGCAACTTTATTACATAGCTCTGGGTTAAAATACTTATTCGCATTCTAGTAATTGAATTTAAATGTTGTTGCTTCGTTTCATGAACTTATCCATCTGTAATATTCATTATCTTAAATTCTTTCACCTTACTTCCTCATTATAATTTAATTATCATTTTATTCATTGTTAAAATCGTATTCAATCATACGGCTGATAAATATGGCATCATATTTTAAGAGCTGTTTCAAATGCCCATCTTATAACTATATGTAAAGCAATACTCATTTGTTCATTCCAACAATGGGTTTCCATATATGTATAAGATTTCCCTAATGAATCCAACAATTACAATAACACATTTATACACACAGACTTGTCTGAATATAAAAGCAAATATACAGAACTTAAGAAATTGTATAGAAATGTTGTCATAACAAGTAAAAGAAACTATTACTCCAACGTCATGAATAATTCTAATAATAAAATGCAGTGAATGTCATCTGTAGTTTCCAAATAATTAAACAAAAAATAAAACTACCTGCTTACTTTACATGTCAACCATTAGCACATGTATTTAATATGTCTATTGCTAAGTACACGTATCCAGAGGATTTTAAATTTGTTAAAGTACTTCCCATATTGAGGTTATGTTACAACACTGACCATGGTAATTATAGACCGATATATGTTATACCAGCTGTCTGGAAAGTTTGTTAAATTGTGAATATGGCTTCAGATCATTTATTTAGTGTGAATGCAGTTATTAATTTTGTTAAAAACTGCCTAATTGATCTGAAAAAGGATACTTTGTCTCTAGTCAAATTTCACATTTATCAAAGGCTTTTGACATAGTTTTGCATGAGATTCTTGTGAAATAGCAAATTTTATGGATTTAGCACAAACAGCATAAACCTAATATTCTTATCTTACTGATAGATATCAAAGTGTCAACTTGAAGGGCAACTTGTCTGAATATAAATTGCAGAATATGGAATTCCCCATGCGTCTGTTCTGGGTGCAATTATGTTTATGATTTAAATGCTTTTCCTTTTGCAACTAAGGATCTGTACTCTAATACTTACAGCTTTGCTGACAATTTAGCAGTTTGGTGTGGAAGTAAAACTGAACAATCTATTAAGCCAAACCTGGAGCTTGCTTGTGTCTGGTATAGTAAAACAATGATGCAGTGCTAATAACCTCAGTCTAAATACTGAGAAAACAGCACAATTAGAAATTTCTATTAAAATGTGTACTGTTTAAAGCCCGCGTTTACTACACACGGCACCGCAGACGGGGTAGACCTGAGAAAACCCGCCCCAGCGCTGTGTTGTCCACTACAAATGTCACCTCGCGGTGGCCTGTTTTCGAACCCGGGCTGCCTTGGTGAGGCCCAAGCGGTCTAACCACTCAGCTATGGCGCGGCCTCAAATTTCTCTTAGTTGTCGAGTATCTAAATTAAATACGAGGGCTGTTCAATAAAGAATGATAATTTTACGGTCATAATTTTTTTGCACTAAAATTCAATCTTATTATATTCTGTTAGCTTAATGTGAAACAAACACGCCGTAGTAGTTTCATTGTTGGTACTCCGGGTACCCGCCTGTGAGAACCAGGCAAGTTCAGACATGTTCAGTATTGCCTACCGCTGCAATGGAGGTAACACGTGAGGAACAATATGCGGCTTTGAAATTCTGCTTTCGTCTCACCAAATCTTCAATTGAGGCCTATACAGTGTTACAGGAGACCTATGGAGAGTCTGTTCTTCCCTACAGCACAGCTCGAAGGTGGTTTAAAATGTTTAAAGATGGGAGACAATCTATTTCAAAGGAAGGTGGATCTGTTACTCCAGTTACTGCTGTTACTTTATTAAAACAGAAACAAGGGACTTCGCTTCATGTGTGGAAGCGGGGTTAGGTGAGGGAAATTAGATGGATTTTTGGCAGATCCTGCGTTGAGCACTCTGGAAAGTGTCGTATGTTGCTTAATCAGCATGAATAGTGCTGCGTGGCGTAAGTTCAAGGCCAGGATGGCAGGCATGGCTTGCGCCCTGGAAGCCAAACTGGGAATTAAGTGGCAGAGTAGAAGGCATTTACTGGTGTTAAATTCAGCGGTTCAGCGGTATTTCCTGGAGGGCATTCCGGGATCGCTGCATTGGCGGTGGAGCGTAGTTGCGCCTGCTGGGTGGGATTGTAGTTCGATGCAGATAAGGTCAAGGGTCTCGTCCAGCATCTTGTAATATTCCTCTACGCAATGCAGTCTGTTGTTGCAGGCGGCGGTGAGTTCAAGGTGTTTGTCAAGGCGTTGTGCGATGTTGTTGAGTCCTGTAGTCAGTTGGTCTTGTATGAAGTGGTGTGATTCAGTTGTCCTCTTGATTGATTCGTCAATTACGGTGATGTTTGGCACTATTGTAGCGAGTTCGGCCTGGATGGCACAGTGATTCATGGCGGTTGTAGTCGTGGAGTGATGTTGCGGACCTCGGCGTGCAGGTCGTGTGAGCTATCGGCGGAGGCGGATGTGGCTATCTTGGTTTCAAGCGAGGCAAGGCGTTCGCTGATGTTCTGCACCTCTTGTTGTAAATTCTGAAGAATGGTTTTCAGGTCATCACTGGGTGCGGTGGCAGCTGATGGTGCAGGTGTGGGTTGTTGTGCTGCCCGAGGTGTTGCTGTCGTGGATCGGCGCAGGTAGAGGGCACACTGTGCTTGGTCCGTGAAGTGGTCAAAGCCATCGCAGGTGGTGCAGTACTGGCGTCGAAAGTGGAGGTCATGACTGGTGCACTGTGAAGTCAGGCTCGGTGCTCCGCAGTAGTGGCACCTGGGAGGTGCAGCGCAGGAGGTGACGTCATGGCCGTAGCCGTAGCATCGCCGACATGGTGTGTATGTAGACGCTCTGCTAGCCTCGATTCTGAGACACTGCCCTAATCTGCCCTAATAAGGGCAGGCCTGTCCTCAGGGCAGCTTCACACTCGGCGGCGTTGGCGAGCTGGAGACGGATCAGGTTGGAGGGTCCGTGGCGGGTGGAGATCCTGGAGGCCCTGAACATGGAAGGCCAGTGTTGCTGTGCGGCGGCGAGGATAAAACGTGTGGGCAAGTCCCATGGTGCCCCACGAATGACTGCTGCATATGCGGCTTCTTGGCCTAGGGCGATAACTGCGGTGGGATCCCTGGGTGGGAGTCGGACTGGCAGCTGGAGGGGTGGTGAGTGCTTCGGCATATGTAGCCTGCTTGGGCGGGCATGGTGCGGCGGTGTGCGGAGTTTGCTGGCTGGGACGAGCTGCTGCTACAAGAGCTGCAGGTGCTTCTTGCTGCGTTGAGTCTGGCAGTATGGGCCGAGTGGACTCGTTAGCCAGACGTGGCTGCAGCGGACTTGGCAGTCGAACAGTGTCTGGAGCAGGCTCGGCGCTGGCCCAGAACTTTCCCCTGGGCTCGGCGGGCGGCTCCCCCTCTGCTGCCTGTACTGGCAGAGAAGCGGGAGACTGCGCCCGAGAGCTGGCAGGTGAAGTGCTGGCAGAAGAAGGCTGCAGTGGCTGCTGCTTCGCTCCCCGGCTGGGTTGCTTCTTCTCAGCGTACCCCTTCTTCTTCCCGGCGTTCTTCTTCCACATGGTGTTCCACTCCTTATACAATCCCTCTTATATGGATAGAGCTGTCCTCTCACTTCCTGGATGAGCTAGATTTTGGTGATATGAGGTTATCATTTCTTCCTTTCCCTTACTTTTACTTACCTACTTACCTTTCTGACTGACCTTATGTTCAGAATCCCTCATTGCTGACTTGAAAGTTAGCGACTTTCCTACTTACCTCCCCCCACCCCCATTCTCTCTTTGGTGAACCTTTGAATTGCTGCAACATATTACTTCTGTTTCAAGTTAACTCTTTGAAGGACCCCAAACCTCCACTCCATATAACATTTTTCTTTCCACCTCATTCTTCCTAAGCTTTTTAATATCAAAATTAATTTCTTTGTAGTTAACTGATATGTTTAGATGTTCATGTCCATGTTCCACATCCATATGTTATTGTTAATATATATGAGGTGTGATCAAAAAGTAATGGAAATTTTTGGCTCTCCTTTCTAATATGCGACGCGGCAATTCCTTTTTTCTAATTCCTTCACACTTTTTGATGTTTGTATATACAAACATATTTTTAATATAATTTCTTTACTTTTAGTGCAATTTTGTGTTGGAGGATATTCTTTTAACATTATTAATTGTTTGTTTATTTACTTATTGCATAATGTAGCCATTACTGAAGAATTCAGTGCAGCCAAACTATGCTTGTTTCTCCACTGAAAGCAATGCTGCCAACAGTCTTATTTGTCACGAAATTGCACTATCTAGCAGACTAACTGTATGGGACTGGTTCGGCTGCTGTTGCGAAGTGTGCATGATGTCAAATGATACCATGTATACTGCAAAGGGGGAAAATTGGCAGTCCTAGTCACATCGTTTAAATCAATGAATGCAAAATAGGAAGACGCAAGTTTCATCATGAGCGCTGTAGGGCGTATTTGCATCCCTCCTGTTGTTGGGGCATATCATCATCCACACTTCATTTGTTTCCACGTCGATCATTCCCAAGATACAGTTGCCCTCTACGATGCGCCCATGTTGAAACTTGGTCCGATATGACTTAACGTTGGAGGACGTAAATTACAACAACAAACAACACGATGAAACTTGCATCGTCCTTTGCACATGGACTGCGTCACCTATGTCTGGGGCATTTTTGCAGAGGTTGGTTACAAGTTTTACATATCTTTCTCATGTTGGCTGCAACGCCAGAACCGGCTGTTCGTCTGCTTGCACATGCATATACGTGCACCTTTGGACTTAGAAAATATTCTCGCGTCGCACAAAAGAAACTTTCTCCAAAATTTTTAAATTATGCAAGCTTTATACATTCAATTTTCAAAACTTTTGTTTATTCTTTTGGTACACTTGTTCCAATATACATATTTTCAGGTGTTTTGAATAATTTAATTTTTTTAAAAGAACTGACTAAAATAGTTTTTTCAATTAATTTTCACGTTACTGTTACTTAATTCCTCCAATCACGCTTAACTTAGCTTACCATTGACAGTTGAAAAGGTTATATGTGTTTGGGAGTGTTCTGCAAATTTCAGTGAAAAAGATGGATCAAAGAATTTGCATTAAATTTTATCCAATTTGAAATGTTGACTAGCTTTTTGGGGAATCTACTGTGAGTAAGACAAGTTTATAAGTTCAAAGAGGGTCGAGTAGATGTTGAAGACGATGACCACCCTGGGTACCCTAGCATGTCAACTACTGACGAGAATATGAAAGAAGTAAAAAAATTGTTCTGGAAAATCTCTGAATCACCATCAGAGAGGTTGCTTACGATATCAGTTTATCTTTTGGATGTTTTGGGCATGAAATGTTTGGCAGCAAAGTTTGTTCTGAAATTGTTGAATATTGACCAAAAATGATGTCACAAGGATAATGAAGGTTAAAATATGAGTAGGGAAGAGTCGGCTATGTTCAGTCATTTGGGAAGTTTTTCAAATATGTACTTACAAGCCAATAATCAGATAAACAAATTTATTGGAGATATTCTAACAGGATTACAGAACAATATTGCAATGAAGAGATACCTGAATATTTTTAAAAACAGTAGAAATTAAACTGTTAATGTCTAGCAATTTTCGGAGGGTAGTACTGCCCACTAAACGAAATTTGAATTTTCGCTCTATTTTTATATTTTACATGACAAGGATGAATGTCACTACTGTACGCATTTATCACACGTGTAATTAACTGGTACAGTTTCCAGTTGGTGCAATTTTCATGTGCCTAACCCTTGCATTGTCACACTGGATCCAGTCCTCATCAAAACTTTCACCAAACAAAATGCAAAAGTTTTCGTGTTTTCATATTGTTTATCCACCGACATTTGTGACGTAGATGTGTTGAAGCTCAGCTTCTTTGAAGTTTTACGACCTTTTCTTTCCTCTGATGCAACCTTTGTTTTTTTCTTCTCCTCAAGGATTTTCTTGTACGGAGACTCTGTGAGAATTTCACTTCTCTCTTCTTGTAGCCAGTTTCCTTTTACTAGCATCACTGATCGGAGAGAGTTTCTTCAAAGCCTCTTAAATTGTTGGAGTCCAATTTATTTCTAAGCTGGCTGTTGAATGGTCACTTGGATTTTCAGCAGAAATGGTGCTATGAGTCTCAACTTCAGCAGTGGAAGCAGTTTCTAACTCTGACATTTGAGATGGCATGAAATCAATTTCTGAGAAGATCCCTGGGTTCAGTGCACAAAAATCCTTTCTTGGCAATTTCCATTCGACATACCTTGCTATAGACATTGCCGACAATATGGGCAACGTCATACTCAGTTATTTTCAGTCCTGGGTTTTGTCTCATCCATGAAGAACAGGCTTCAGCATATGCTGACATCTATGTAGAGGTTGCAGTTTGTGTGTTGTGTGAGGTGGGATATGATTGGAACGTGCATAAAGGATGACCTTAAACTCTTTATGACTGCAGTGGTCATCAAGGATCAGAAGCACAGGACTTTCTTGGTTTGGACGGACGTTTCACAAAATGCTGAAGCCATATCTCACAGATGTCCCCATTCATCCACCCGTTAGGCTGAGTAATACCTTGACTTTCGTCAGGGGTACCAATCATCAGTCAAGGATGATTCATCTTCTGCCGAGGGTGCAATGAATTGTCCAGCTGCATTCATGCAGAACGTGATAGTGATGTTGCGGCCTCTTTCACCTGAAGTTAGTTTCCCAAGTTGTTGTTTCCCCTTAAAGGAGATAACTTTGCTGTTTTGGTGCATTGATGAAACTCCAGTCTCGTCTATGTTAAAGAGAAGGAGGGAATGAGTGCTTTTCCATCAACTCCTGAAGCTTGGAGAAGAAACAACCTGAGGTTTGTTGAACCCAACTGCTCGCATTATGCTCATCAATTGAGGTCCTTAAGATGAGTTCAGGGTGCCTTTTCACAAAGGTGTAGTAAAGGTCTTTGCTGGCCGTCTGTTTGTCCCTATTAAATCTATGTGGACGCTTTAATTCTTCTGCTAAATGAAATGCCAATTCCAAAAATTCTTTTTTCATAAATGGCTTCAGTATATTGTCCAATTGCCTCAAATGTTCAAGCAGTTGGTCTTCACAGCTCTCAAAGAGAACGTGGATTCGAATCTTCCTAATTTTGCTGGTAAACGTACCTCTTCTCCCCTTCTTATTTTCGAAATTCTGTGCTGCAGAGAACTCCTTGGTACACCAAAGAACCTTGCAGCTTCCCTGGCACTTGTTTTCCCTGTCAATGCGGTACGCAAAGCAAGTTTCATGTTCTCTTCTGACCACGGGCCCTTAACAGTCGCTCTTACTTTACCGGAAGCCATAGTAACTTTAACTGATGAGACCTATAACAGAAAATCTCCATCAGTTACCTGACTGGCGCCAACTGACATAGTGACTTGGTCATAGCCGAAACGCCAACCATCAGAAAATTTCCCACCATTACTCAAGTACCCAGTATTTATTGGTTAACGTACTGTAATTATAAACTTAATATTATGACGATAACAGAATAATAAAATACACACCTACCTGGCACAAAGTGGAAATTCTGTTGAAAGAGTACAAGAGATAAACTTGCGCACAGACAAAGACTATATATGCTACACTATGCGCTTCCAACAACATACACTCACACACTGAGGCCAGCAAAGCACAGCCAAGAAAGACTTCAAGATGGACTCAAGCAAGTGCTTCCATCTGCTGTGGTTTTTCCAAAACTAGTTGTGGGCGGAACTAGCCGCCTGGCGGACATACCCGACTCTCCCCAATATGGCGCAGTCATCCTAATGGAAAGTGTCTGAAGAGCCAAGACAGAAAAATCTTTGACGAGTTTGATCACATGTGAAGGTTCTTCAGTTTTCCTTGATTATAGTGGTATAGTAGATCATGAGTTCCTGCCTTATGGTCGAATGGAATAGTACCTGGAAGTTATGTGCCATTGCATGAAAAAAATCCTAAGAAAATGACAGGAATTGGGGAAAAACCACTTTCATGATAATGGTCACGTTCACACTTCAATCCTTGTTCATTATCTTTTGTTAAAAACCAAGACTGCTATGTTGCCTCAGGAATATGGCCCCCTACAATTTCTTTCTATTCCAGAGACCAAAAAAACCATGAAAGGACTTTTTTTTTTTTTGTAATTTACGTCCTCCAACATTAAGTCATATTGGACTATGAGTGGAATTGATGAAATGATGCTCAAATGAGTTCAGGGTCCGTAGAGCTAAGAGTTACCTGACATTCGTCTTTCAGGATAACATAAAACCCAGGGAAAAAACCTTACCCAGGTAACTCACCCTGACTGAGATTCGAACTCGGTACCTTTTGAGCGTGAGGCAGCCACGCTAACGAGGCGGGCAGTGAAATGGGTGAAATGATGCTCAAATGAGTCCGGGGTCCATGGAGCTTAGAGCTACCCGACATTTGTCTTTCAGGATAAGGGAAAAATCCTGAAAAAACTTTATCCAGGTAACTCATCCTGACCAATATTCAAACTTGGGACCTCTTGAACTTGAGGCAGACTCGCTACCATCTACGCTACCGAGGCGGGTGACATTGTTTTGCTGCCATTGAAGAGATAAAAACAGAATTCCTGAAGTAGCTGAATGCTATAACAAAAGTGAGTTTGAGAAGTGCTTACAAGATCAGAAAAGGTGCAGGCACAAGGGTGTTATATTTGAGGGAGATTACTTTGAAGTTGATGTTGAAATTTCCATTGCTTTTGATCACGCCTCGTATATGTGTTATATGCAGTCAGTTTGCTATTCTACCTAATGCTTTAACCTGTCCTTTGGTTTTCTTAACTCACATCTGAAAACTTGTTCCAGAACTGATTTAGTATTATGTGTGATTGGAGGAATTTAGTGACATTGACGTCAAAATTAATTGAAAAAATGCGAGTTTTCTGTTGATTTAGAATTGTTTAGCATCCATGTAAATTTATGTTAGAGAACTCCTAAGGTTTTTAAGCTTGTCCAAATGCTAAAACTGCATACTTGTGTATGCTAATGCCACGTGATTGTATATAAACTAAGATGTCTCCATCCATTTATATAGTAATGCAGCATAACGTTACAAGATGTACAATTGAGGTCGGAATCCTAAGCTTTATTATGATTTAGACTTGAATCAAATGCAGGTTACATGTGCTCAAAATCAGAAAGGTGATAGTCTAATTCTGTATTTTAAACTTGTAGCTTGTTCTTATACTTCTTAGGTCCTCTGCTTATCACCTTAGATGTACAAGGTGCGTTCAAAAAGAAACAAGCCAGAGACATAATTACAGAAACCAGTACGTGTTTGTTAGAAGTATTGGCCCTGGCTGTTGAGCCGCTTGTCCCACTGTGACACAAGGTGGTGAATGGCTGTCTCATAAAAGTTCCAGGGCTGTGATATGAGCCAGTTCTGCACATACAGCTGGACGTTGTCCGAGGTGAATCGTTTGCCCCTCAGAGCCTTTATAAGGGGACCAAGAATGGCGTAATCACAGGGAGAGAGGTCTGGACTGTATGCAGAGTGGCCGAGAACCTCCCATTTGAATTTCTGCAGAAGTGTCGCAACTGTGTTGACTGTATGAGGCCTTGCATTGTCATGGAGCAGGATAACCAGAGTGAGATTGCCTAGTCGTTTTGATTTAATCGCTTGGCGAAGGTTGGTCAAGGATTACGAGTAACGCTGGGCATTCACTGTTGTCCCATGCTACAGGAAGTATATCACAAGGGGGCCATCTTGATCAAAGAAGAACATCAGCATAACCTTTCCTGCACTTTTGTGGACTTTTTTTGGTTATGGTGAGCCTGGATGCTTCGTCGTTTTAATTCTGGTTCGAAGTGATGACATCATGACTCATCTCCAGCCACCACTCATGTCAGGACCTCATTCCCTTCCCTAGCATAGCGCTGCAGATGACCAAGACAGTGGGCCATTCGACATGCTTCCTGGTGTGGTTGACGACTGTAGGGCACCCATTGGGCACACACTTTGTGCAACAGAAGTCGTTCTTCCTTCATGATGGCGTGAACACTTTCAACACTAATCTGACCTCGGCGGCTAGGGCTTTCACTGTCATTCGGCAGTCCTGGGTAATGAGTACATTGACCAGCTGGACAACATCATCGGTAATGCAGTGTGGTGCTTCAGACCATGCATCATTGGCTAATGACACCTGTTAGCGTTTGTGTCATGCCCTTACTCCTTCCACTGTCAGAAAATGAACAACTCTTTGCTCTTCTTTTGACGCCTCCATTTCACTGTTTGCAATGCAACTGGCAGCATTGGACAATTGATGTATGCTGCTGCTAGCTTTGTATAGTCACATGACATGCACGTGTGCCCTTTAGAGACGGACTGTGAACCTCCACGCTCTGGTCGGAACAACACTTCATTACACACGACACAATATTACCATCCTGTCACTGATTTGTGCCTACCAGACTCCAGCTCGTTTCTTTTTGAACGCCCCTTATAAATACAATATAAAAATTGTATTAGGTTTTTAAAATTTCAAAACATGAAAAATCTGGAATTAATTAAATTTTAGCTGTAATGACAGACTTACCTGTTGTATTGCAGCTGGATATATTTGTTATTCAATGTATTTATAATTTTAATTTGCATTTGTCTAGAACAATTAGTAAAACTATCAAAATGACAAATGCAGCACTCTCATAGCTAATGTAACAAAAACTATCAATAAGGGAAATTTGTAGCTTTTGTTAATAATCACAACAAAGAATACTTGTTGATGAATTGCTAAAAAGATGATGGTCATATGTAAGAATGTTTTCAGCAAACAAGTGATGACTAGGCTTCTGACATGTTTCCTGTTTCGTTGCACTTTGAGAGCAACAAGGGCCCAGAGTTTCAAGGCAGCTACTCTCTCCTTACTCATTCACAAACATGAGCCGGGTTCCTCTCTCCTCTCCACTTGCTTCTAAACAACATACCATACTTAACCTAAAGTCGTGTGCGAAGCCTAGTGATGACTAACTTAATATTCTGAACATTCAATTGTAATCAGTTGTATAATATGAAAATTGCTTAATAAGATGGTGTGTGTGTTTAATGATTTGATGTTATAATTATAAAATATGTTTGAACTCAAATAAAAAGCAGAACTTAAAAGTGATATATTTTATTAGAATAACCTTCCCATTCCTCACACCCGACAAAACTTAAGAGATCTTATTGGTAGAATAGTAATCATCACAGTTAAAAAGAAAAGATTAAAAAACCGCTGCAAAGTGTTAAGTGCTCAGATTGGTTAAGAGGCTGGTAGCCTATCTCATCCTGGTAGCCTATCTCAGCCACGTAGCCTATCAGTCTGGTAGCCTATCTCATCCTGATAGCCTATCTCAACCTGGTAGCCTATCTCAACCTGGTAGCCTGTATCAGCCACATAGCCTATCTCATCCTGGTAGCCTATCTCAGCCACGTAGCCTATCAGTCTGGTAGCCTATCTCATCCTGATAGCCTGTATCAGCCACATAGCCTATCTCAACCTGGTAGCCTATATCAGCCACATAGCCTATCTCATCCTGGTAGCCTATCTCAGCCTGGTAGCCTATCTCAACCTGGTAGCCTGTATCAGCCACATAGCCTACCTCATCCTGGTAGCCTATCTCAGCCTGGTAGCCTATCTCAGCCTGGTAGCCTATCTCAACCTGGTAGCCTATATCAGCCACATAGCCTACCTCATCCTGGTAGCCTATCTCAGCCTGGTAGCCTATCTCAACCTGGTAGCCTATCTCAGCCTGGTAGCCTATCTCAACCTGGTAGCCTGTACCAGCCACATAGCCTATCTCATCCTGGTAGCCTATCTCAGCCACATAGCCTATCTCATCCTGGTAGCCTATCTCAGCCACATAGCCTATCTCATCCTGGTAGCCTATATCAGCCACATAGCCTATCTCATCCTGGTAGCCTATATCAGCCACATAGCCTATCTCATCCTCGTAGCCTATCTCAGCCACATAGCCTATCTCATCCTGGTAGCCTATATCAGCCACATAGCCTATCTCATCCTCGTAGCCTATCTCAGCCACATAGCCTATCTCATCCTGGTAGCCTATCTCAGCCTGGTAGCCTATCTCAACCTGGTAGCCTGTATCGGCCACGTAGCCTATCTCAGCCTGGTAGCCTATATCAGCCACATAGCCTATCTCATCCTCGTAGCCTATCTCAGCCACATAGCCTATCTCATCCTGGTAGCCTATATCAGCCACATAGCCTATCTCAGCCTGGTAGCCTATCTCAGCCACGTAGCGAATCAGTCTGGTAGCCTATCTCAACCTGGTAGCCTATATCAGCCACATAGCCTATCTCATCCTGGTAGCCTATCTCAGCCACGTAGCGAATCAGTCTGGTAGCCTATCTCAACCTGGTAGCCTATATCAGCCACATAGCCTATCTCTTCCTGGTAGCCTATATCGGCCACGTAGCCTATCTCAGCCTGGTAGCCTATATCAGCCACATAGCCTATCTCATCCTCGTAGCCTATCTCAGCCACATAGCCTATCTCAGCCTGGTAGCCTATATCAGCCACAAAGCCTATCTCAGCCTGGTAGCCTATATCAGCCACAAAGCCTATCTCAGCCTGGTAGCCTATATCAGCCACATAGCCTATCTCAACCTGGTAGCCTATATCAGCCACATAGCCTATCTCAGCCTGGTAGCCTGTATCAGCCACAAAGCCTATCTCAACCTGGTAGCCTATATCAGCCACATAGCCTATCTCATCCTGGTAGCCTATCTCAGCCACATAGCGAATCAGTCTGGTAGCCTATCTCAGCCTGATAGCCTATCTCAACCTGGTAGCCTGTATCAGCCACATAGCCTATCTCAACCTGGTAGCCTATATCAGCCACATAGCCTATCTCATCCTGGTAGCCTATCTCAGCCTGGTAGCCTATCTCAACCTGGTAGCCTGTATCAGCCACATAGCCTATCTCATCCTGGTAGCCTATCTCAGCCACATAGCCTATCAGTCTGGTAGCCTATCTCATCCTGATAGCCTATCTCAACTTGGTAGCCTGTATCAGCCACATAGCCTATCTCAACCTGGTAGCCTATATCAGCCACATAGCCTATCTCATCCTGGTAGCCTATCTCAGCCTGGTAGCCTATCTCAACCTGGTAGCCTGTATAAGCCACATAGCGAATCAGTCTGGTAGCCTATCTCATCCTGATAGCCTATCTCAACCTGGTAGCCTGTATCAGCCACATAGCCTATCTCAACCTGGTAGCCTATCTCAGCCTGGTAGCCTATCTCATCCTGGTAGCCTATCTCAGCCACATAGCCTATCTCATCCTGATAGCCTATCTCAACCTGGTAGCCTGTATCAGCCACATAGCCTATCTCATCCTGGTAGCCTATCTCATCCTGGTAGCCTATCTCAGCCACGTAGCGAATCAGTCTGGTAGCCTATCTCAACCTCTTAGCCTATCTCATCCTGATAGCCTATCTCAACCTGGTAGCCTGTATCAGCCTCATAGCCTATCTCATCCTGGTAGCCTATCTCATCCTGGTAGCCTATATCAGCCACATAGCCTATCTCAGCCTGGTAGCCTATATCAGCCACATAGCCTATCTCATCCTGGTAGCCTATCTCATCCTGGTAGCCTATCTCAGCCACGTAGCGAATCAGCCTGGTAGCCTATCTCAACCTCTTAGCCTATCTCATCCTCATAGCCTATCTCAACCTGGTAGCCTGTATCAGCCTCATAGCCTATCTCATCCTGGTAGCCTATCTCAACCTGGTAGCCTGTATCAGCCTCATAGCCTATCTCATCCTGGTAGCCTATCTCATCCTGGTAGCCTATATCAGCCATATAGCCTATCTCAGCCTGGTAGCCTATATCAGCCACATAGCCTATCTCAGCCTGATAGCCTATCTCAGCCTGGTAGCCTATCTCATCCTGATAGCCTATCTCAACCTGGTAGCCTATCTCAGCCACATAGCGAATCAGTCTGGTAGCCTATCTCATCCTGATAGCCTATCTCAACCTGGTAGCCTGTATCAGCCACATAGCCTATCTCAACCTGGTAGCCTATATCAGCCACATAGCCTATCTCATCCTGGTAGCCTATCTCAGCCTGGTAGCCTATCTCAACCTGGTAGCCTGTATCAGCCACATAGCCTATCTCATCCTGGTAGCCTATCTCAGCCTGATAGCCTATCTCAGCCTGGTAGCCTGTATCAGCCACATAGCCTATCTCATCCTGGTAGCCTATCTCAGCCACATAGCCTATATCATCCTGGTAGCCTGTATCAGCCACATAGCCTATCTCATCCTGGTAGCCTATCTCATCCTGATAGCCTATCTCAACCTGGTAGCCTATATCAGCCACATAGCCTATCTCATCCTGGTAGCCTATCTCAGCCACATAGCCTATCAGTCTGGTAGCCTATCTCATCCTGATAGCCTATCTCAGCCACATAGCCTATCTCAGCCTGGTAGCCTGTATCAGCCACATAGCCTATCTCATCCTGGTAGCCTATCTCAGCCACGTAGCCTATCAGTCTGGTAGCCTATCTCATCCTGATAGTCTATCTCAGCCTGGTAGCCTGTATCAGCCACATAGCCTATCTCAACCTGGTAGCCTGTATCAGCCACATAGCCCATCTCATCCTGGTAGCCTATCTCAGCCTGGTAGCCTATCTCAACCTGGTCACCTGTGTCAGCCACATAGCCTATCTCAGCCTGGTAGCCTGTATCAGCCACATAGCCTATCTCATCCTGGTAGCCTATCTCAGCCACGTAGCCTATCGGTCTGGTAGCCTATCTCATCCTGATAGCCTATCTCAACCTGGTAGCCTGTATCAGCCACATAGCTAATCTCATCGTGGTAGCCTATCTCATCCTGGTAGCCTATATCAGCCACGTAGCGAATCAGTCTGGTAGCCTATCTCATCCTGGTAGCCTATCTCATCCTGATAGCCTATCTCAGCCTGGTAGCCTATCTCATCCTGGTAGCCTATCTCAGCCACGTAGCGAATCAGTCTGGTAGCCTATCTCAACCTATTAGCCTATCTCATCCTGGTAGCCTATATCAGCCACATAGTCTATCTCATCCTGATAGCCTATCTCAGCCTGGTAGCCTATCTCATCCTGGTAGCCTATCTCAGCCTGGTAGCCTATCTCATCCTGGTAGCCTGTATCAGCCACAAAGCCTATCTCAGCCTGGTAGCCTGTATCAGCCACATAGCCTATCTCAGCCTGGTAGCCTGTATCAGCCACATAGCCTATCTCAGCCTGGTAGCCTGTATCAGCCACATAGCCTATCTCAGCCTGGTAGCCTGTATCAGCCACAAAGCCTATCTCAACCTGGTAGCCTATATCAGCCACATAGCCTATCTCAACCTCGTAGCCTATATCAGCCACAAAGCCTATCTCAACCTGGTAGCCTGTGTCAGCCACAAAGCCTATCTCAACCTGGTAGCCTATATCAGCCACATAGTCTATCTCATCCTGATAGCCTATCTCAGCCTGGTAGCCTATCTCATCCTGGTAGCCTATCTCAGCCACGTAGCGAATCAGTCTGGTAGCCTATCTCAACCTCTTAGCCTATCTCATCCTGATAGCCTATCTCAACCTGGTAGCCTGTATCAGCCTCATAGCCTATCTCATCCTGGTAGCCTATATCAGCCACATAGCCTATCTCAGCCTGGTAGCCTATCTCAGCCATGTAGCGAATCAGTCTGGTAGCCTATCTCAACCTCTTAGCCTATCTCAACCTGGTAGCCTATATCAGCCACATAGCCTATCTCATCCTGGTAGCCTATATCGGCCACGTAGCCTATCTCAGCCTGGTAACCTATATCAGCCACATAGCCTATCTCATCCTCGTAGCCTATCTCAGCCACATAGCCTATCTCAGCCTGGTAGCCTGTATCAGCCACAAAGCCTATCTCAACCTGGTAGCCTATATCAGCCACATAGCCTATCTCATCCTGGTAGCCTATCTCAGCCACGTAGCGAATCAGTCTGGTAGCCTATCTCAGCCACGTAGCCTATCAGTCTGGTAGCCTATCTCATCCTGATAGCCTATCTCAGCCTGGTAGCCTGTATCAGCCACATAGCCTGAGATAGGCTATCAGGATGAGATAGGCTATGAGGCTGATACAGGCTACCAGGATGATGTAGGCTACAAAGCTGATACAGGCTACCAGGCTGAGATAGGCTATGTGGTTGATACAGGCTACCAGGCTGAGATAGGCTACCAGGATGAGATAGGCTACCAGGATGAGATAGGCTATGTGGCTGATACAGGCTACCAGGTTGAGATAGGCTATGTGGCTGATACAGGCTACCAGGCTGAGATAGGCTATGTGGCTGATATAGGCTACCAGGCTGAGATAGGCTATGTGGTTGATACAGGCTACCAGGCTGAGATAGGCTATATGGCTGATATAGGCTACCAGGCTGAGATAGGCTATGTGGCTGATACAGTCTACCAGGTTGAGATAGGCTATGTGACTGATATAGGCTACCAGGCTGAGATAAGCTATGTGGCTGACACAGGCTATGTGGCTGATATAAGCTACCAGGCTGAGATAGGCTATGTGGCTGATACAGGCTACCAGGTTGAGATAGGCTATGTGGCTGACACAGGCTACCAGGCTGAGATAGGCTATGTGGCTGATACAGGCTACCAGGTTGAGATAGGCTATGTGGCTGATACAGGCTATGTGGCTGATATAGGCTACCAGGTTAAGGTAGGCTATGTGGCTGACAGAGGCTACCAGGTTGAGATAGGCTTTGTGGCTGATATAGGCTACGAGGTTGAGATAGGCTATGTGGCTGATATAGGCTACCAGGTTGAGATAGGCTTTGTGGCTGATACAGGCTACCAGGCTGAGATAGGCTATGTGGCTGATACAGGCTACCAGGCTGAGATAGGCTATGTGGCTGATACAGGCTACCAGGCTGAGATAGGCTATGTGGCTGATACAGGCTACCAGGCTGAGATAGGCTATGTGGCTGATACAGGCTACCAGGCTGAGATAGGCTATGTGGCTGATACAGGCTACCAGGCTGAGATAGGCTATGTGGCTGATACAGGCTACCAGGCTGATATATGCTACCAGGCTGATATATGCTACCAGGCTGATATATGCTACCAGGCTGATATAGGCTACCAGGTTGAGATAGGCTATGTGGTATATACAGGCTACCAGGCTGAGATAGACTATGTGGCTGATACAGGCTACCAGGCTGAGATAGGCTATGCGGCTGATACAGGCTACCAGGCTGAGATAGGCTATGTGGCTGATACAGGCTACCAGGTTGAGATAGGCTATGTGGTTGATACAGGCCACCAGGCTGAGATAGACTATGTGGCTGATACAGGCTACCAGGATGAGATAGGCTATGTGGCTGATACAGGCTACCAGGTTGAGATAGGCTATGTGGTTGATACAGGCTACCAGGCTGAGATAGACTATGTGGCTGATATAGGCTACCAGGCTGAGATAGGCTATGCGGCTGATACAGGCTACCAGGCTGAGATAGGCTACGTGGCTGATATAGGCTACCAGGCTGAGATAGGCTATGTGGCTGATATAGGCTACCAGGCTGAGATAGGCTATGTGGCTGATATAGGCTACCAGTCTGAGATAGGCTATGTGGCCGATATAGGCTACCAGTCTGAGATAGGCTATGTGGCTGATATAGGCTACCAGGCTGAGATAGGCTATGTGGTTGATACAGGCTACCAAGCTGAGATAGGCTATGTGGCTGATATAGGCTACCAGGCTGAGATAGGCTATGTGGTTGAGATAGGCTATGTGGCTGATATAGGCTACCAGGCTGAGATAGGCTATGCGGCTGATACAGGCTACCAGGCTGAGATAGGCTACGTGGCTGATATAGGCTATGTGGCTGATATAGGCTACCAGTCTGAGATAGGCTATGTGGCTGATATAGGCTACCAGGCTGAGATAGGCTATGTGGTTGAGATAGGCTATGTGGCTGATATAGGCTACCAGTCTGAGATAGACTATGTGGCTATATAGGCTACCAGGCTGAGATAGGCTATGTGGTTGATACAGGCTACCAGGCTGAGATAGACTATGTGGCTGATATAGGCTACCAGGCTGAGATAGGCTATGCGGCTGATACTGGCTACCAGGCTGAGATAGGCTACGTAGCTGATATAGGCTACCAGGCTGAGATAGGATATGTGGCTGATATAGGCTACCAGGCTGAAATAGGCTATGTGGCTGATATAGGCTACCAGGCTGAGATAGGCTATGTGTCTGATACAGGCTACCAGGCTGAGATAGACTATGTGGCTGATATAGGCTACCAGGCTGAGATAGGATATGTGGCTGATACAGGCTACCAGGCTGAGATAGACTATGTGGCTGATATAGGCTACCAGGCTGATATAGGCTATGTGGCCGATATAGGCTACCAGGCTGAGATAGGATATGTAGCTGATACAGGCTACCAGGCTGAGATAGACTATGTGGCTGATATAGGCTACCAGGTTGAGATAGGCTATGTGGCTGATATAGGCTACCAGGCTGAGATAGACTATGTGGCTGATATAGGCTACCAGGCTGAGATAGGATATGTGGCTGATACAGGCTACCAGGCTGAGATAGACTATGTGGCTGATATAGGCTACCAGGCTGATATAGGCTATGTGGCCGATATAGGCTACCAGGCTGAGATAGGATATGTAGCTGATACAGGCTACCAGGCTGAGATAGACTATATGGCTGATATAGGCTACCAGGCTGATATAGGCTATGTGGCCGATACAGGCTACCAGGCTGAGATAGGATATGTAGCTGATACAGGCTACCAGGCTGAGATAGACTATATGGCTGATATAGGCTACCAGGCTGAGATAGGATATGTGGCTGATATAGGCTACCAGGCTGAGATAGACTATGTGGCTGATATAGGCTACCAGGCTGATATAGGCTATGTGGCCGATACAGGCTACCAGGCTGAGATAGGATATGTAGCTGATACAGGCTACCAGGCTGAGATAGACTATATGGCTGATATAGGCTACCAGGCTGAGATAGGCTATGTGGCTGATACAGGCTACCAGGCTGAGATAGGCTATGTGGCTGATATAGGCTACCAGGCTGAGATAGGCTATGTGGCTGATATAGGCTACCAGGCTGAGATAGGCTATGTGGCTGATACAGGCTACCAGGCTGAGATAGGCTATGTGGCTGATATAGGCTACCAGGCTGAGATAGGCTATGTGGTTGATACAGGCTACCAGGCTGAGATAGGCTGTGTGGCTGACATAGGCTACCAGGCTGAGATAGGCTATGTGGCTGATATAGGCTACCAGGCTGAGATAGACTATGTGGCTGATATAGGCTACCAGGCTGAGATAGGCTATGTGGCTGATACAGGCTACCAGGCTGAGTAAGGCTATGCGGCTGATACAGGCTACCAGGCTGAGATAGGCTATGTGGTTGATACAGGCTACCAGGCTGAGATAGGCTGTGTGGCTGATATAGGCTACCAGGCTGAGATAGGCTATGTGGTTGATACAGGCTATCAGGCTGAGATAGGCTGTGTGGCTGATATAGGCTACCAGGCTGAGATAGGCTATGTGGTTGATACAGGCTACCAGGCTGAGTAAGGCTATGCGGCTGATACAGGCTACCAGGCTGAGATAGGCTATGTGGTTGATACAGGCTATCAGGCTGAGATAGGCTATGCGGCTGATACAGGCTACCAGCCTGAGATAGGCTATGTGGCTGATACAAGCTACCAGGCTGAGATAGGCTGTGTGGCTGATATAGGCTACCAGGCTGAGATAGACTATGTGGCTGATATAGGCTACCAGGTTGAGATAGGCTATGTGGCTGATACAGGCTACCAGGCTGAGTAAGGCTATGCGGCTGATACAGGCTACCAGGCTGAGATAGGATATGTGGTTGATACAGGCTACCAGGCTGAGATAGACTATGTGGCTGATATAGGCTACCAGGTTGAGATAGGCTATGTGGCTGATATAGGCTACCAGGCTGAGTAAGGCTATGCGGCTGATACAGGCTACCAGGCTGAGATAGGCTATGTGGATGATACAGACTACCAGGCTGAGATAGACTATGTGGCTGATATAGGCTACCAGGCTGAGATAGGCTATGCGGCTGATACAGGCTACCAGGCTGAGATAGGCTATGCGGCTGATACAGGCTACCAGGCTGAGATAGGCTACGTGGCTGAGATAGGCTACCAGGCTGATACAGGCTACCAGGCTGAGTAAGGCTATGCGGCTGATACAGGCTACCAGGCTGAGATAGGCTATGTGGTTGATACAGGCCACCAGGCTGAGATAGACTATGTGGCTGATACAGGCTACCAGGTTGAGATAGGCTATGTGGTTGATACAGGCTACCAGGCTGAGATAGACTATGTGGCTGATATAGGCTACCAGGCTGAGATAGGCTATGCGGCTGATACAGGCTACCAGGCTGAGATAGGCTACGTGGCTGATATAGGCTACCAGGCTGAGATAGGCTATGTGGCTGATATAGGCTACCAGGCTGAGATAGGCTATGTGGCTGATATAGGCTACCAGGCAGAGATAGGCTATGTGGCCGATATAGACTACCAGTCTGAGATAGGCTATGTGGCTGATATAGGCTACCAGGCTGAGATAGGCTATGTGGTTGATACAGGCTACCAAGCTGAGATAGGCTATGTGGCTGATATAGGCTACCAGGCTGAGATAGGCTATGTGGTTGAGATAGGCTATGTGGCTGATATAGGCTACAAGGCTGAGATAGGCTATGCGGCTGATACAGGCTACCAGGCTGAGATAGGCTACGTGGCTGATATAGGCTATGTGGCTGATATAGGCTACCAGTCTGAGATAGGCTATGTGGCTGATATAGGCTACCAGGCTGAGATAGGCTATGTGGTTGAGATAGGCTATGTGACTGATATAGGCTACCAGGCTTAGATAGACTATGTGGCTGATATAGGCTACCAGGCTGAGATAGGCTATGTGGTTGATACAGGCTACCAGGCTGAGATAGGCTATGTGGCTGATATAGGCTACCAGGCTGAGATAGGCTACGTAGCTGATATAGGCTACCAGGCTGAGATAGGCTATGTGGCTGATATAGGCTACCAGACTGAGATAGGCTATGTGGCTGATATAGGCTACCAGGCTGAGATAGGCCATGCGGCTGATACTGGCTACCAGGCTGAGATAGGCTACGTAGCTGATATAGGCTACCAGGCTGAGATAGGCTATGTGGCTGATATAGGCTACCAGGCTGAAATAGGCTATGTGGCTGATATAGGCTACCAGGCTGAGATAGGCTATGTGTCTGATACAGGCTACCAGGCTGAGATAGACTATATAGCTGATATAGGCTACCAGGCTGAGATAGGATATGTGGCTGATACAGGCTACCAGGCTGAGATAGACTATGTGGCTGATATAGGCTACCAGGCTGATATAGGCTATGTGGCCGATATAGGCTACCAGGCTGAGATAGGATATGTAGCTGATACAGGCTACCAGGCTGAGATAGACTATGTGGCTGATATAGGCTACCAGGCTGAGATAGGCTATGTGGCTGATATAGGCTACCAGGCTGAGATAGGCTATGTGGCTGATACAGGCTACCAGGCTGAGATAGACTATGTGGCTGATATAGGCTACCAGGCTGAGATAGGCTATGTGGCTGATATAGGCTACCAGGCTGAGATAGGCTATGTGGCCGATATAGGCTACCAGGCTGAGATAGGATATGTGGCTGATACAGGCTACCAGGCTGAGATAGGCTACCAGGCTGAGATAGGATACCAGGCTGAGATAGGCTATGTGGCTGATATAGGCTACCAGGCTGAGATAGGCTATTTGGCTGATATATGCTACCAGGCTGAGATAGGCTATGTGACCGATATAGGCTACCAGGCGGAGATAGGATATGTGGCTGATACAGGCTACCAGGCTGAGATAGGCTATGCGGCTGATACAGGCTACCAGGCTGAGATAGGCTATGTGGCTGATATAGGCTACCAGGCTGAGATAGGATATGTGGCTGAGATAGGCTACCAGGATGAGATAGGCTACGTGGCTGATATAGGCTACCAGGCTGAGATAGGCTACGTGGCTGATATAGGCTATGTGGCTGATATAGGCTACCAGGCTGAGATAGGCTATGTGGCTGATATAGGCTACCAGGCTGAGATAGGCTACCAGGCTGAGATAGGCTATGTGGCTGAGATAGGCTACCAGGATGAGATAGGCTATGTGGCTGATATAGGCTACCAGGCTGAGATAGGCTACGTGGCCGATATATGCTACCAGGATGAGATAGGCTATGTGGCTGATATAGGCTACCAGGCTGAGATAGGCTACGTGGCTGATATAGGCTACCAGGCTGAGATAGGCTATGTGGTTGAAATAGGCTATGTGGTTGATACAGGCTACCAGGCTGAGATAGGCTATGTGGTTGATACAGGCTACCAGGCTGAGATAGACTATGCGGCTGATACTGGCTACCAGGCTGAGATAGGCTACGTAGCTGATATAGGCTACCAGGCTGAGATAGGCTATGTGGCTGATATAGGCTACCAGGCTGAGATAGGATATGTGGCTGATGCTATGTGGCTGATACAGGCTACCAGGCTGAGATAGGCTATGTGGCTGATATAGGCTACCAGGCTGAGATAGGCTATGTGGCTGATACAGGCTACCAGGCTGAGATAGGCTATGTGGCTGATACAGGCTACCAGGCTGAGATAGGCTATGTGGCTGATACAGGCTACCAGGCTGAGATAGGCTATGTGGCTGATATAGGCTACCAGGCTGAGATAGGCTATGTGGCTGATATAGGCTACCAGGCTGAGATAGGCTATGTGGCTGATACAGACTACCAGGCTGACATAGGCTATGTGGCTGATATAGGCTACCAGGCTGAAATAGACTATGTGGCTGATATAGGCTACCAGGCTGAGATAGGATAAGTGGCTGATACAGGCTACCAGGCTGAGATAGACTATGTGGCTGATATAGGCTACCAGGTTGAGATAGGATATGTGGCGGATATAGGCTACCAGGCTGAGATAGACTATGTGGCTGATATAGGCTACCAGGCTGAGATAGGATATGTGGCTGAGATAGGCTACCAGGCTGAGATAGACTATGTGGCTGATATAGGCTACCAGGCTGAGATAGGCTATGTGGCGGATATAGGCTACCAGGCTGAGATAGACTATGTGGCTGATATAGGCTACCAGGTTGAGATAGGCTATGTGGCGGATATAGGCTACCAGGCTGAGATAGACTATGTGGCTGATACAGGCTACCAGGCTGAGATAGGCTATGTGGCTGATATAGGCTACCAGGCTGAAATAGACTGTGGCTGATATAGGCTACCAGGCTGAGATAGGATATGTGGGTGATACAGGCTACCAGGCTGAGATAGACTATGTGGCTGATATAGGCTACCAGGCTGATATAGGCTATGTGGCCGATATAGACTACCAGGCTGAGATAGGATATGTAGCTTATACAGGCTACCAGGCTGAGATAGACTATGTGGCTGATATAGGCTACCAGGCTGATATAGGCTATGTGGCCGATATAGGCTACCAGGCTGAGATAGACTATGTGGCTGATATAGGCTACCAGGCTGAGATAGGCTATGTGGCTGATACAGGCTACCAAGCTGAGATAGGCTATGTGGCTGATATAGGCTACCAGGCTGAGATAGGCTATGTGGCTGATATAGGCTACCAGGCTGAGATAGGCTATGTGGCTGATACAGGCTACCAGGCTGAGATAGGCTATGTGGCTGATATAGGCTACCAGGCTGAGATAGGCTATGTGGCTGATACAGACTACCAGGCTGAGATAGGCTATGTGGCTGATATAGGCTACCAGGCTGAGATAGGCTATGTGGCTGATATAGGCTATGTGGCTGATATAGGCTACCAGGCTGATATAGGCTATGTGGTTGAGATAGGCTACCAGGCTGAGATAGGCTATGTGGCTGATACAGGCTACCAGGCTGAGATAGGCTATGTGGCTGATACAGGCTACCAGGCTGAGATAGGCTATGTGGCTGATATAGGCTACCAGGCTGAGATAGGCTATGTGGCTGATACAGACTACCAGGCTGAGATAGGCTATGTGGCTGATATAGGCTACCAGGCTGAGATAGGCTATGTGGCTGATATAGGCTATGTGGCTGATATAGGCTACCAGGCTGAGATAGGCTATGTGGTTGAGATAGGCTACCAGGCTGAGATAGGCTATGTGGCTGATACAGGCTACCAGGCTGAGATAGGCTATGTGGCTGATACAGGCTACCAGGCTGAGATAGGCTATGTGGCTGATACAGGCTACCAGGCTGAGATAGGCTATGTGGCTGATATAGGCTACCAGGCTGAGATAGGCTATGTGGCTGATATAGACTACCAGGCTGAGATAGGCTACCAGGCTGAGATAGGCTATGTGGCTGATACAGGCTACCAAGCTGAGATAGGCTATGTGGCTGATACAGGCTACCAAGCTGAGATAGGCTATGTGGCTGATATAGGCTACCAGGCTGAGATAGGCTATGTGGTTGAGATAGACTACCAGGCTGAGATAGGCTATGTGGTTGAGATAGGCTACCAGGCTGAGATAGGCTATGTGGTTGAGATAGGCTACCAGGCTGAGATAGGCTATGTGGCTGATATAGGCTACCAGGCTGAGATAGGCTATGTGGCTGATACAGGCTACCAGGCTGAGATCGGCTAAGAGGTTCGCTATAGACAAACTTAGCCCATATTCTAACATGAATTGCTGAACATAGGCTGTAGTGGTACTATATTCTACACAAAATTACTGTACACAATTATTTAATTTCAAGATTTATTTATTGGAAAAATATTTTCAAGGTTACATAATATACAAACTTCTTGCAGGTTACATTTGACTTTCTTAATTTAACTCCTCTTATAAGAAAAATAAATTACATCCCATATTTTATCCACAATGGGAATATAACACAGCTCCAAGTGCTTGGTCCCTTTGCCGTGAGTACTGGTCTTGTGTCTAGGTGTGGCAGCCAATATGTTACAACTGTTTATTCACCCAATGCAGTAAAAACCTGTTTATGATGAAATTGAAACTTGTGCATGTGTGAAGAAATGTTTTAGTACAGAGTTCTTATACATAAGAATGAAGTTGGTGAATTATAAACTTCTAAGAATGGAAATATGAAAAGACACTAAAATGTACAGAATGGCTCAAATGTTTTTTTTTAAGGGGAATGGACAATTCATCAATCTGCACTCATGTGTTACTGAAATACTTGTAAGTCCTAATGAACACTTATGTAAATGATTTTCCGTTAAAACTCGTATAAAATACCTTTACTAAAAAGCAGCACTATGGAAACTTTGCATTGTTTTGCATTTGCAAGATACAGTGAAACTTGGCCAAATTGGACACTCAATAAGCCAGAATTCTACTTAGGAAAAATTTTTGTTCCAATTGTGAAAATTAAATAATTCATGAACTACTCAATGTGGAAATACAAACCACATTTGTTTTTTGATATGCTGTGCTGCCAAGAAAGCTATAAAGATTTCAAGAATTTTATTCTGTACTTCAGGTTTTTTGTGAACATGCAGATCCGAACAGAGGCACTGACAACCTGTTAGTTGCAAATATGGATTTTCCTTAGTGTTCTCGGCTGCTTGAAATGGCAAAAGTACAGTGAATTTTGTAATAAATGATGTAGTTACTAAACTGCTCGACTTTTTAAAATTGTGCAAAGACAAGAAATAAACTAAATATCTGAATAATAAGGAAGGAAATTATGATCATTTCACTTCTGGCTTGAACAGGTTTCACTGTATATGCTCTCTGAATTGTTAATGTCGCAGAAAATGTCCAACATCATAAACAGGTTTTATGCAATTCTTGTTAACAGAGTAAATGAAACAAATTCAGAATGAAGCAAGTCTGAATTAAACTTATGTTTATTCCCAGGCTTGCTTCTGATGAATTTATACAACTTATTAAATTATAGAGGAGTCGTATTTATTACACATCAGCTTCACCTTATTGAGGACACGTTTCACGAACCATCGTTCGCATCATTGGCTCTAATGCGACTCAGGTTCACAAAACATGTCCTCAGTATAGGTGCGTAAGTGAAGCTGATGTGTAATAAATACGACTCATCTATAATTTAATAATTATTTCGCTTCACTGTGGCGTTCCAATACAGTTAAATTTGGATATTATACAAGTTAGTTTTTCCAGGATACTTTCAGTCTCATACTCTAGAACAAATGCAGCCTGCTTACCATAATCTAAAGGAATGCATATAGTTTGTAGAAGTTTAGTTAGTTTACATACAACTGAACATTTATAAACAACCAGGTTAGCTTTACAAAATGGCTGACACATTCTTAATCTCACACTTGATGTCACATTTATGTTTTGTCACAAATTACCTTTATGCATCGTTGACAAAGTTAACATATAAACCTATGTAAGTTATGAATTTACAAATTTCAAATGTAATCAAAACTGATCTAAGCTGCCGATTCACATTTAATGTGATCCGAGTCTTTGCCTCAATACTTATACATTCGTTGCAGTACATACCACAGTATATAAATGAAATTAACAATAAAGTAACTCACTGTTGAGTTACGGTTCCCTGCTTGCACACAACATCGGCAAAGTCTGTTAAAGCTACTTACATGTGCACTAAACACAATGATAAACAGATCAATGGCTTACCACATGTGGAAACTACAATGAACAAACTTATACACAACAGATGTAGGACTTAGAAACAAGCAAGAACAGAGACAGCAGTAAAAACTGTGCCCAACGTTTAACATATGCAAGTGTACAAATTTGCCAAACAGAACTGCAGAGTTGAAGATTATCTGATCACCTTGACCCTTGTTTAATGCTGTGACAAAACCGCAAAGCTAACCAAACCAAATATGTATCTTGGGCATGTATAATACAAAGTCGTCAATGAGTTTCTTTCCAGCTGAACTAAAAATATTTTATACACATATGTCACAATTTGACAAAACATAAACAAGAATAAGTTGCTAGCTCTTGATTTAAGTGAAACACAAATTATAAATATAAATTTCACTGAATTATTTTTCTTACTTTACTAAATTGTTTGAGAATTATTTTCCCATCATTTAAAATCAAAATACAAACATTATAATAATGTAAAAATAAAAATTCCATGCCTTTAAATTTCACTTTTATATTTCTTATTCTGTCAACCTTTAAATGCAAACAATGACAGAATAATAAAACAATAAATGAAATTCAAACTCAAAACGATTGTAATATGAAGTAATTCTTTGATGGGCAAGAATAGTCATTCAAGTTGGAAGTCCATGAACTGTACAACCAACAGATTCCTGCACATACATCTCGTGACCGAAAGAGACGAGTGTCTTCCAAGCATGTTCCAAACTTAATTGTTATCAATCCACTCCCAATTTCAATTTCTTTAAGAAGTTTAACTTTGAAACATTTGATCGTATTTATTAAATTATAGATGAGTCGTATTTATTACACATCAACTTCACTTATGTACCTATATTGAGGACATGTTTCGCAAACCATCATTCGCGTCGTCGGCTCTTATGCGACTAAAGCTTGATCCAGTGGTGTGGGTTGTTGCTGCCATCTGTTGATTTTGTGATGAATTTAAATGTGGGGTTGTCTTCTGGCGGGATTTCAAAGTTCATTAGTTGGTTTTTATGTTTTTCTATGTATATTCTCTCCCATATGACGAGTTCACTATGTTTTTGTGCGTATTTTAGTAATTTGGTGCATAAAAATACATAGAAAAACATAAAAACCAACTAATTAACTTTGAAATCCTGCCAGAAGAGAATCCCACATTTAAATTCATCACAAAATCAACAGATGGCAGCAGCAACTCCAGAACTACCCACACCAATTGATCAAGCTTTAGTCGCATTAGAGCTGATGATGCGAACGACCGTTCGCAAAACATGTCCTCAATATAGGTATGTAAGTGAAGCAGATGTGTAATAAATACGACTCATCTATATTTTAATAATTATTTCGCTTCACTGTGGTGTTCCAATACAGTTAAATTTGGATATATTTGATCATATGTTTTTATATGTTTAATGGTTTTGAAGGGCCATACAAGTGGAACAACTGAAAAAGATATACAGTTTTTGCCAGTGACAAAATTCACATTCACTTTTGTTATTGCCCATCAGAGAATTGTAGAGTGGTAATTGTTAAACAAAGATTAGCTTTAAAATTTTAGAATGAACATCTTCAAGACTTGATTTCATCAACAGTAGTAAAAAGATACGTGAACTGTACACTTTTGAACATTTTAATGTCTGCAGTCTGATGGCGATGTTTGCCTATCACGTGCTGAGCCAGTCTCCAATTTGGATCCTCCTAAAGACAATAGAGTATCACAAACTCCAGTAAAAGCTGTAGCTAGTTTCCTCTTTTTGATATAAATGCTGCAAAGACCTTACCCGTACTTACTGAACATGCAAAATCCTATCACTGTTGCAGACATTAACCGCCAGAAACATTCACAGAATTTCTCAGATGTTGTTGTAAGTGAAAAGTACTAAACTCTGAAATTATCAACGGTACAGCTGTTGGTGTTATTCCTCAACGTAGCTAACCACTACTATAGATCCACTTGACATCGCATAAGCCAGAAACCCGTCCCTTTTAGTAAATTATTAATAATTCTGATTACTTCAGGTGTAATTTTTTTTATGAATAACATAGCAGCCACTCAAAGTGGAAATAAAAACAGTTTCAACTTTTTGAAATTGAAATATGTAGTGGCATTTGTTTTGGGAATCTGTACTTTCTTTCAAGGAATCTGCAAATGTAGCTAATTTGAGTAAATGTGCATTTCCCTTCAGTGCTGTGCTCTGTCGTAATGGTGCACTGTGCATTTTGAGTAAAGGATATTCCGTAAAAATTCCCAAATATGTGTAGACAGTTAAAATTCCTAATTAGTGTTGTGATGAATGGTTGGCAAAATGATAGAGAAATTTAAATATGTAATACAGGGGGGCCCAAAAAATGTATGCACTGTTTGATGAGTAGTTTGATTAGAGCTTCTTGGGTTACCAACTCTGTAATATAAACTTGTTGGAGGTTTCTGCCAGTCTAGCTTTATGGCTGTAAGCTTCAACAACTTTATAAAATTACATGGCTGATAACTTGAGAAGTTTTAATCAATAATCACTGTGAACGCTTTAAATCTTACACAAATAAATTTGTAACAAATTGAGATAAAAGTCTCAAATTAAGTAAAAATGTAGTTATATAGATAAGTATTTGTTTTATTTAGGTGATACCAAATGTTTATGTTAGAAGAAATGAGTGCAGTTTTATCTCGAAATGCTGCAGATACTGCAATCTGAGAGATTTATGGGAAAAGAATTTCATGTGCAACAAGATAGTGCCCCATTTCACTATATCAGAAACATCCCTAGACAATGGACAGACTTAAGAGACAAAATTGAACATCCAGTGCAGCTCCAATGCCTGGAGGACACTAAATATGGTTTGATTACGGCAAAGGCACTGGTTACACTGCACAAAAACCTTGAATATCATGTGCAGTGATGTGTTAGAGCTAGTAGTCACTTCATATCAGTTCAATAAACTGAACATTAGCACAAAAGTGAATAGAGAAGATATTGACACATTGCTTCACTCACACTGTTTTTTCACAGGACGTGTTTCAAGAGCTTTTACTCTTATCATCAGCTGGAACTCGACTAGTGCAAGTTGTAGTGGTTTCCTCTTTCTCCGTATCGTTGATAGATGGCATGATGTACTTGTCAAAGATATCGGGTGGTGGAGTTTCAAAATTCATGACTCTATGACAATTTTTGTTAATGAAGATTTTTTCCCATACTGAAAGGTCTATGGGGTGATTAACGTATTTTATTAAAGATGTTTCCAAGTTGATGTCACGTCTAATATTAAAAAATTGAAAAGCCGCTGCTGATTTTTCTGTTTCATCATTTTTAATGTTTCTTGTATGTTCTTTAGTTCTGATGTCAATTTTTCCTTTTGTTTTTCCTATATAAATTTTAGGGCAAGTATCACATTTGATCTCATAGTTTAAGAACAACAGTTTCAACCCAAAACAACACCAACATGGCATTTTCAACAGTTTAATATTTCGGATGATCAACCTTCCACTAAACAAAGATATTTATCAAGAAGAATACCTACACATAAAAAGGACAAAATAGTTAACAGACTCAACAAAGCTAAGAAACCACCACCTTAGAACATACAGCAGCAAAACAGAAAAATTCTTTTAAAAAATTTACCTTCCATCCATCAGCCTACAATAAATTCTAAAAGAAAACCTTCTCAAAACACAACATAATTCTTGCACCTCAAAATAGATTTAATATCAGAAATTTGTTAAAAGGTCCCCCCAAAAATTCAATTACTACCAAAGAAAAACCAGGAATGTATGAGATCAAATGTGAAATTTTCCCTAAAATTTATATAGGAAAAACAAAAAGAAATATTGACATCAGAACTAAAGAACATTTAAGAAACATTAAAAATGGTGAAACAGAAAAATCAGCAGTGGCTTTCATTTTCTGAATACTAGACATGACATCAACTTGGAAACATCTTTAATAAAATAAGTTAATCACCCCATAAATCTTTCCGTATGGGAAAAAATCTTTATTAACAAAAATCGTCATAGAGTCATAAATTTTGAAACTCCACCACTGGACATCTTTGACAAGTACATCACGCCATCTATCAACGATACGGAGAAAGAGGAAACCACTACAACTTGCACTAGTCGAGTTCCAGCTGATGATAAGAGCAAAAGCTCTTGAAACATGTCCTGTGAAAAAACAGTGTGAGTGAAGCAATGTGTCAATATCTTCTCTATTCACTTTTGTGCTAAGTTGTGCTTCACTGTCTCTACGCTTCTTTCAATTTTAAACTTTGTTTAGGCTACATGTTCAAGATCTTCTTGGGAAACAAGCCAGGTGAACAGACGATTAGAAATCTATGTTTCAGGGGTATACGACACTCGCATCATCGGATATCTGATAATGGGAGAGATGTACGCCCCCAAAATGTTGATTTCTAATCATCTTTTCACTTGGCTTGTATCCCAAGAGGATTTCGTTGCCAGGAAAGCTTTAGGTCTTATTAGGCTACATTTTCACCAAATTTGGAAGTTCTATATCAATTTATTACAATGTTATTGGTGATCAAACAGCATATACATGTTTGGACCCCTTTGTATGTACTAGATGTATAATTGCATATGTAATGTGCATGCAGATGAAACTATTGATATGATATTTGTGATTAGTCTTAAAACCATTAGTAGGAAAAACAACTGCAATACCAAAATATGGAAATCTGTTAAAATGCTACAGTTGAGCAGGATTTGCTGTATATTCTCTTAAAATGCTGTGACACATGTGAACAATTTGTATCAAGGAAAAAGTCATCTTAGGTAATTATGCTCGTAAAACATACATGGTCATGAAACCAGGCTGTAGATTTGTGGCTTTGGTATGTTATATTTGTGATGTATACACACACTTGCACAGTAGAACCTACATTTATCTGTCATTTCATTAACTACTCGGTATATTAACTGCCATCATATTTTTTTTAAATGTCTATATCACAGTTCACAAACGTTGAGTTCATCAAATATCTATGAGGTCTTACGAATACTTGTTTGCATTTTTAACAATTCTCAAAGTGTCTTTAATGTTATGGAGCAAATGTACGTACTTGTGTCAGCCTTAAAAGGAAAACTGATGTAAACTGTGTGCATTAGCCACAGATTACAACAATGGAGTGCCATTTCATATTTTGTTAAAAAGCATTGTTAGGGTATTATATTTTACTTTTTACTGCATTTTAAAAAACCTAATTTAATAATTTTATGGAGATATGCATATCATCTTCTATTATTCAAATATTGCTGCCCAGTCTTGAGGCACTTAGCAGCGCTAGCTTGTTTTCAGGCTGTCAGTTACATTGAAGTTAAATTGAACTATTATGTATAATCAAAATACGACGGCTGATCAACAAAGACTGAGACTGATTTTTTTTCACAGATGTTTATTACTGCAGTTCAAAGTTTACATGATCTTTTAGAAAGTAGTCCCCTTCTACTTCAATGTACTTTTTATAGCATCTCTACCAGTGCTTGAACACGTGCTGCAGACCATTCTTTGTCAGGTCCTTGAGAATTGCCTCACTTTTCTTGAGCACTGCTTCAGAGTTCTCAAATCAAATACCCCTAAGCTTCGATTATCACCAGTGATGAGTCATGGCTGCATCATTATGATCCTGAAGGAAAACAAGTCAGCACAGTGTGAAAATTGCCAGGTTCTCCAACACCAAAATAGGCAAAAGTTGTTCCATCTGCAGGGAAAGTGATGCTGCATTAACTGTAATGGAATGATTTAGCAGCATGTAGTTCCCCTCACATTACTGTTACAGCAGCATACTACACGTCAGTATTGGCTACACTGAGGAAGCACATTGCAAAGAAACGACCAGAGCTTTCTCGGACTGGATGTCGACTTCATAATGATTTACCAGCATGCAGTTCCCTCTCACACTACTGTTACAGCAGCATACTACACGTCAGTATTGGCTACACTGAGGAAGCACATTGCAAAGAAACGACCAGAGCTTTCTCGGACTGGATGTCGACTTCATAATGATTTACCAGCATGCAGTTCCCTCTCACACTACTGTTACAGCAGCATACTACACGTCAGTATTGGCTACACTGAGAAAGCACATTGCAAAGAAACGACCAGAGCTTTCTCGGACTGGATGTCGACTTCATAATGATTTACCAGCATGCAGTTCCCTCTCACACTACTGTTACAGCAGCATACTACACGTCAGTATTGGCTACACTGAGGAAGTACATTGCAAAGAAACGACCAGAGCTTTCTCGGACTGGATGTCGACTTCATAATGATTTACCAGCATGCAGTTCCCTCTCACACTACTGTTACAGCAGCATACTACACGTCAGTATTGACTACACTGAGAAAGCACATTGCAAAGAAACGACCAGAGCTTTCTCGGACTGGGTGGTGACTTCATAATGATTTACCAGCATACAGTTCCCTCTCACACTACTGTTACAGCAGCATACTACACGTCAGTATTGGCTACACTGAGAAAGCACATTGCAAAGAAACGACCAGAGCTTTCTCGGACTGGGTGGTGACTTCATAATGATTTACCAGCATGCAGTTCCCCCTCACACTACTGTTACAGCAGCATACTACACGTCAGTATTGGCTACACTGAGGAAGCCAAGAAACGACCAGAGCTTTCTTGGACTGGGTGACGACTTCATCATCATTTACCAGCATGCAGTTCCCTCTCACACTACTGTTACAGCAGCATACTACACGTCAGTATTGGCTACACTGAGGAAGCCAAGAAACGACCAGAGCTTTCTTGGACTGGGTGACGACTTCATCATCATTTACCAGCATGCAGTTCCGTCTCACACTACTGTTACAGCAGCATACTACACATCAGCATTGGCTACACTGAGGAAGCCAAGAAACGACCAGAGCTTTCTTGGACTGGGTGACGACATCATAATGATTTACCAGCATGCAGTTCTCCCTCACACTACTGTTACAGCAGCATACTACACGTCAGTATTGACTACACTGAGGAAGTACATTGCAAAGAAACGACCAGAGCTTTCTCGGACTGGATGGCGACTTCATCATGACAATGCACGGCCTCACATCACAAATCAAGTCATGCAGTTTCTGGCTCGATTCAACATTACCTGTGTACATCCACCTTATAGCCCCAATCTTGCACCTTGTGACTTTGTTTATTCCCATCACTAAAGGCAAAACTTAGGGGTATTCGATTTGAGACATCTGAAGCAGTGCTCAAGAAAAGTGAGGTAATTCTCAAGGACCTGACAAAGAATGGTCTGCAGCACAAGTTCAAGGACTGGCAGAAATGCTATAGAAGGTGAATTGAAGTAGGATGGGACTAATTTGATAAATATCACGTAAACATTGAATTGCAGTAATAAACATCTGTGAAAAAAAATCAGTCTCAGTCTTTATTGATCAGCCCTTGTATATAGACGAAACATCCCAAACGAAAATTTTGAAAAGTGATGGAAAAAGCTAATGTACTGAATGTTTTTTTTTTTTGCATTTATAATAATGGTTTTCCATGTTCTTTGTTGTGTTTGATGGGTAGCAGTGGTAATGAGTGAGCATGCCTTGCCCAGGGCATTGTTATACAATTGCAGATTCTTTTTGTTTATTTACATCAGATTGCACTCTAAGGCCGACAGGATTATATGTCACTTTAGCACCAATGTTAGAAATTAAATTCAAAATGAAGATGTACTCTAGACAAGAGATTCTTTGGATATTCCAAATCACAAAGTGGTCACGCAATTAAACAATAGAAGTGATTATCTATAAAACTGATAAACAGCAGCGAACAAAGTGTGTTACCACTTGTGCTGCCCTACCCTACAGTATGACTCCCATATTCACTCTTCACTCCATCTCCTTCATTATAAGGGTTCATACTGTACAAATGTTTTAGATTTCCGGGGTTTTCAGTTTGACGAATTAATATTTTGGTCATGTATCACTTCTATGCTTCATTAAATAAAAACATATGAAAAACCTCCTTGCTCCTGTAAACTGTATCAGTTAAAGACAAAAATCAGTATGAATTTTAGCCTTGGTTCTAAAATGTCTTAACAGTTGAAATTAAACATGTTCCGAGAACGCAAAGCCCAGTTTTCACTCAGGTACGGATATAAAATAATGGAAAACCCTAAAACCATGATCTGATGCATACAAACAAGTAATTTTAATACAGTTAATTCAGCCAAATTGCTGTAGCTAGCATGCAAAAATGAAAAGAGATTATGAAATATTCTAACACCTATTTTTTAAAATATAATTACAGTATGATTAACAAAGTACATAATGCAACATGGGTAAGCTGAACTGATCTTGCAACTTTGTTTAAATGTGTGTAATATGCTGAATACTAAGTTCATTGTTGATCACAGTCAGTGCAATTTCATGTCATGTTCAGGGTCAAGGTTCAGTTCCTGCTGTAGCTGCATCAATGCTCTACCAGCAAAAAGCTAATTACAAGATTTTTTTATAACAAACTGTACAATAACCAGATCTTTCATCTTACAAAAATAAATAAAATAAAACACTCAAGCACGTGCACAGACATAAACACACACTCACTCTCTCACCCACACATTCCTATATATATGATATATAGGCTATCTAGATTTAGAAACTGGTTGTGCTATGGCTGCGATTCACCTTCTTGCCGATGAGACGAGATGCTCTGCCACTGCGTCCAATTCCACTTGTCACGGTCCCATTACTGCCATCCGATTTTCCAATCTGTTGTAGAACGCTGGGAGGAAGAGCTTTGAAGCATTTCTCTGCATCTTCTAGGCACTTGGAGAGAAGTTCGTTTTTCAGCTTTTCTGCATTCAGTTCTCGTCTCAGCTGAGCTTTGGTTTTATTCCCTTGAGGACACAGTACTGGGTGTTGCATCAGGCTTGTTGCTGAAGGTCGCATTTCCGGATTAGGATGTACCATAAGCTGTAACAATTTGTTCAAGACATTAATTACTGGCATGCGTTCTATTTTCTAGCCTACGTTGTCTGTAATTTGACTGTTTGTCCCCTACAACATTTGGCCTTAAGCTGCACTTGTCCCATAGATTTGTTTCTTTGGGGGCATTTAAAATCATTAACACAACACACTTCAACTCAACATATATAATAAAAATAGCAAGAAAATATTGCAGAATCTGCCTATAGACCAGAAACCTGGACAAATGGTAAGTAAATCTTAGAATATATATCCTAAGTTAAATAATACTCTAAACCAGAAAAATACATAGTGTAGATTATTATAAGCATATTGAAAAATTATGTTTAAATTTTTAAAGTGATAACCATTAATTTTGAATGCCAAAGTTTATTTTCTCTACTAAGCACTTAAAAAAGCTGGTGTGTATGCACATCTGTAACTATCCTAACATTTTTGTTCTTTATTAGAAAAGAAAAAGGAAGAATGACGACAAAAGACAAGTGATAAGATTAAGGAGATAATAAGAAGAATATTTATGAAATTTGGACAATTATGAAAAAATGTTTGTAAGAATAAATCAGGAATATTACACCAAATGACTATTGAAAGTATATCATGAATTTGGCTGGAGAGGAAAATGCCAAACGTGGTGGTATTAACACAGAAAAACGGACTGAATGAATAGAGAAATTGGTTAGTTGGTTACCAACATACCCCATATGGCAGCCTTGGCCTTCAGGGTAACCTCGCCCCACCGTGTGATGACTGGACCCATTTCTCAGGTGGAGGCACCCAGGGGGTGGTGCCCATTACCTCCAATGACAAGTTGATAGTGAAGATGACGGTGAGGTGAGAGGACCTATAGCTTATACCATGCCCAACCCCAGAGCTGAGAAACGAACTCAGGACCCTTATAGATAGAGAAATTACCAGTATCAAGATTGAATATCAAATTAAAATGCTAAATCATACAAGGGCTGTTTAATAAAGAATGATCATAATTTTTTTAGTCATAATTTCTCGTGCTACATTGTAATCTTATGATATTCTGTTAGTATAATGTGTAACAAACATGTCACAGTAGTTTCATGTTGGTACTCCTGGTTCCTGCCTGTGAGAGATACTTGTTCATTATCGTCTACCGAAATAATGGAGCTGACCCATGAGGAACAATATGGGGCCTTGAAATTCTGCTTTTGTCTCAAATCTTCAGCTGAGCCTACACAGTGTTTACAGGAGGCCTATGGTGAGTCTGTTCTTTGCTACCGTACAGCTCGAAGGTGGTTTAAGTTTAAACAATCAATTTCAAGGGAAGATGGACCTTGCACTCCAGTTACTGCTCCTACAGAAGAAAACAACACCGCTGCTGTCGTGAGAGAAAATTAGCGAATAACCTTAAGAACACTTTCTCAACTACTGAAAAACCTTGCAAAACCATATCAAGCACAAAAGACCACCTATCTGTGAAACAGGCTGGATGCTGCACCACGATAATACGTGGCTGAATATCCCGCAAAATTCAAGTGAAGCGTGTCCCTATAGTCTGGATTTAGCCCGCTGTGACTTTATTTCCTAATCTGAAGAAACACCTTTGTGGGAGGCATTATCCATCTTCAGAAGCAGTAGGAAGGCCTTAGGAGCAAATTTTAAGGACCTCTCAAAAAATGCTTTCCAGCATGTCTTTGCAGACTGGCAGAAATACTGGGAAAAGTGCATCACATCTAAGAGAGACTAATTCGAGAAGGACCATCAAAATTATGAGGATAAGTAAAGGCATGCTGGAAAAAAAAAAATATATATATCCTTATTGAAGCCCTTGTAATTAGATGGTATCAATGAAATTCTAGAATTATGAACAATGTTTTATAAATTGAGTGTTGAATGAAAGATATTGTTAAGACTGCCTTGTAACTCAAAACAAAAAGTTTAAAACTATAAAGAAACATCAAGCAGTTCCGAGCTTCTGGTAACAACATTACAAGGAAATTAATGAATTAATGCACTTGGCAATTTAAGCATATGATATTTTAATTTCTTCACCAACCCCACACTAGATGGCGCTATAGACACCAATTAGTGATTTAAGTTAACTGATGGAAATTATTCATTTCTTCAAACTAGCTGTATACAGGCTAAGGTATTGAATTTGATAGTCGACATGAAAAATTCAATGCCAAGGCCAGGATTTGAACCATGGATCTACTGGTTTCTGTTCAGTTGCTCTTACCCATTGAGGTATCATGGCCAATTTGCCATCATGACATTAAATTCTCTATTTGACTCGTATATTTCCCCGGTAAATCACTAGAGGCTCTCGTATTTGAGATATGCCGTTTGTGGCGACTTACTACTGTAAGTATTTGAGTCCCAGGCTTCATCATTTAACTCTTATTATTTAAGTTAATTGATGGAAATTAATCATTTCTTCACACTAGTCGTATATAGGCTAAGGTATTGGTTTGATAGTCAACATGAAAAATTCAATGGGTGAGAGTGACTGGATGGAAACCAGTAGATCCGTGGTTCAAATCCCGGCCTGAATTTTTCATGTCAACTCTATCAAACCAATTACTGAACTAGCATCCAGTATCTTCCATCAGTAATTTGGTCACTGAAGCAATATGAGCACTTAACGGCATGCAACCTGCAATAATATTAAATCCTATGTCTTAAACAACTGAAGTATTTTCGACCCTAATTTCTGACTGCTACAATGTTATTTTGGCGATTATCAATAAGTATTTTAAACTTTCTCCTAGCTTCTGTTACTAACCTTTATGAGGTCAATGAAATCTGTAGTATGATGAGGCAATTCCTTCAGTTTGCCATTGCGAATATTATGCCATTCTTCACCATTTTTTGGTAGTGGTCCTCCACCAGCTGCTTCATATACAGTAAGACCTGCAACAATAATATCACTTTATATTAACAATACTGTGTAACATACCAAATCACAATCACTATTTCCAAAGATACAAAACTTATTACAGAGCTGGAATAAAGATATTTATTACTACAGTCAAACACATTAACTGTGTTTTTCCAGGGGGGGGGGGGAGACAAAGATGAATGCAGGAACCAATGAGTACAAAAAATATACAGAATCACACTGAAAAATGTTTCTGTTAAATTCACATTACTTTCTCTCCAAAATCTATTCTTACGGAAGCTTATTCTTCTATCTACATCATGTTAACTGAGACAGATGTTTGTAAAAATGGTTTTACTGCACATGTCCTTAAAAATACAGTGTGATCCATATAAACCTGAACCATTTCAATAAACCATAACTTTTGAACCAATAATAGGACAGACGTGCAACTTTGGGAGAATATAATACACAATTGGGAGATTACATTACACTATTTATATCTCAGAGAAAATGTTGCAAGTGTCCTCCACCAGCATCCGTACATGTTTGTACTCGTCTCACCATATTCTCTGAAGTTTTACTAAGTATCCTTGCCAATGTTACTTATTTGCCAATGTTCCTTGAGAGCATCAATTGTCCGTGGCCTACTCTTGTACACTCTCTTTTTTTAGACACCCCCAGAAGAAAAAATCTGGTGAGATTAGGTCAGGGGATCTGGTGGGTCATAGACCTTCTGAGATTATTCCATTATCAAAGAAACTGGTTACAAGTTCCATGGTGTCATTAGATGTATGGCACGTTGCTTCATCTTGCTGGAAATAACCTCTCAATTTGATATCCAGCTGCTCCACTAATGTATTGAAGATACCCATATAAACTTCAGTGTCTACAGTCGTATCAAAGAAAATGGGACCAACAATCCTGGAAGCTGATACCGCTCCAACCTTTTCATTATGCAGTGGGGTTTCGTAGATCACAGCAGCCCAATATCTGGTGTTTTGTGTGTTTATGTAGCCTGACAGATGAAACTATGCCTCATCTGTAAACCATGTTATGGAGAGAATGTCTGGACGTGGAATAAGAGTACCCTGAAACCAACAACAGTAACCGATTTGTCTATCATAATCTGCTTCTTTCAGTTGTTGCACCATATGCAACTCTTTGACATGTTTCATATGAATAACTTCAGTGTCTACAGTCGTATCAAAGAAAATGGGAACAACGATCATGGAAGCTGATACCGCTCCAACCTTTTCATCATGCAGTGGGGTTTTGTGGATCACAGCAGCCCAATATCTAGTGTTTTGTGTGTTTATGTAGCCTGACAGATGAAATCATGCCTCATCTACAAACCACTGGACGTGGAATAAGAGTACCCTGAAACCATTGACAGTAACTGATTTGTCTATCATAATCTGCTTCTTTCAGTTGTTGCACCATATGCACTCTGTAACGTCGCAGCTCTTTGACATGTTCCATATGAATACCCTGATTCCTGGCTCAATCGAGGCAACCATTTGTTTGCAGAATTCACTAGCCTTCTGCGAACATCTGTAACAGTCTCTGCATTCAATGGTGGTATATGTTTTCCACTCTCACTAATGAGTATACCAGTTGTCTCCAGCTTTCTTACGAGTGATAAAATTGTTGCCTTTGTTGGAAATTTACATTAAATTCTCTTCAAAATTTCCGTTGTGTTATTACCAAGGAATTTGTCTTCCAATATGTTTTCAAAATGTAAACACGCTCTCGTAGTGAGTACTGCATGTTGCTGTTATGACAACACATTTAAGACTGTCAACAGTGTGGTCAATTCTCCCAGAGCCGCTGAGATCATTAAAACAAATTTCTACATTCTACGAGCTTATGGCCTATTGAAATGGTTCAGGTTTATATGGATCACACTGTACAAGGGAATATGGAAATACAATAAACCAAGTGAAGAGCTGGTCTCTATGTGAAGGCTTTGATATCACATTCTCTTTGTATGTCCAGGACAATGAACTTCCTGTTACAGAATTAAAGGCTTATTGTCATGCTTTATTAAAACTTCACTCACATCACTATTAATAACAAACATTTTTAATAGTGGAAGTTTTCTGACATTTGTTGTAAAGCTGTTGGAAATTGTCAGCAAATGCTTCTTGTGGAATTGCTTGAAGCGCTGTGGTCACATGTTGTTTGATATTCACAACCTTTGCCTTTCAGGACTAATTTAAGGCAGGGATACAAAAAGAAGTCTGTCAGCGCCAAATCTGGAGAATAAGAAGAGTGTGGAAGCATGTGACCTTGTACTGGGCAAGAAAGTAGAGCATGCAGATTGCAGTGTGCAGATGAGCATTGTCATGCTGTAAATTCCACAGCCCACTCTAGTCCAGTTCTAGCGGAACCTGCCGGATGTATTACAAAACTCCCTCATAAACTTCTGCATTGACAGTATGACTCTCGGGTACAAATTTATGATGGATCAAGCCATTGCTGTCAAAAAATGTGATCAACATCGTCTTAATCTTGGATTTTGTCAGTCGACTTTTTATGGGAGGCAGGGGAGATGAACACCATGCCATTCACTGTCGCTTGGTCTCCAGATGTATTTGTAGCACCGACTCTCGTCTCCTGTAATGGCAGTTTCCAAAAATTGTGGATTCTGGTTGGACACGTTGATGAAATCTCCAGAGGTTTCCATTCAAGTTTGCTTCTGCTCATCTGTCAGCAGGCGTGGTACAAACTGCACACTTTCCGCTTTCCCAAATGTTGAACAGTAGTGTTTACACTGTCTGCGATGATCTTCAACTTGCTAATCAATATCAAAGACAACTGCCGATCATCTCAAACACCTGTCGCACTCGTTCGATGTAATCTGAGATTATGCTTGTGGACGGTCAACCCAAATGTGGCTCATTCCCAACACCTTCCTTTCCATCTCTCAAGTGTTTAAACCACTCAAACACACATCTTTAGTCACTGCTCCAACACCGTACATTTGCACTAACATCACATGGGTCTTCATTGCCGTTTTGCCTAATTTGAAACAAAACTTGATATCAACGCATTGCTCCACTTTCCAATGAGAAACTAACCCCATTAGCTGGGTTGCAGCATGCACCACCGCTTCACTGCAATGTTCATGTGTATTTATATCTATCTGAGTTTTGGTAAAGATAGCTGAAATATTAAATATAATTAAAGATAAATGTTACATTTTAGAATGTGCGCATCGCCTATATGTGTTGCTTCAGAGAAATACTGTACTAGTGCAGGAATGTCAACTTACGATACACAGCGACAATAATGGTAAGTATAGAATATTATCGAGATTTAACTGTATTGGAACACCACAGTGAAGCGAAAAATTATTAAATTTTAGATGAGTCGTATTTTTTACACATCTGCTTCACTTTTGTACCTATTTTGAGGACATGTTTCGCAAATCATCGTTTGCTTATGCGACAAAATAGGTACAAAAGTGAAGCAGATGTGTAAGAAATACGACTCATCTAAAATTTAATATAGAATATTAGTTACATAATGCAAAAATTATTTAAAAGAACTGAAGACACTACAACGGCATGAATGTGTGAACAACTTAATTTTGTTCTTAAAGTAGGCTAATACAGATTAACTGTGCTTGTTTTTGTTGAGGTGACATAACTCGAATCCTTGTTTATGTTTTGAGAGTTGAGAGGATAAAGAAAGGGAATCTGCATTACTTCCTATCTACTGCTGGGCAACATTGCAGCACCCCATGTGGAGAAAAAAATTACGTTCATGTATCTTCTTTTAAAAAGCAGACTGTAAAATGATGAGGATGAAATGGAGGGACAGGACATTCAGCATTTGCCTGGTGACCCAGGAAAACCCATGGGTCAGTAGGTCGACCATAGAAATTGAACCCAGGTCTCCCGAATGCAGGCCACAGACGAAACCGCCTGAGCCATTCTGCTCAGTGAAACTTGCAGATAATATTCTATTTCTGTAGAATTTAAAAAGAAAGTGAAGAAGAATGGAAAAGAATGATAGGTAATTAGGTCTAAGATTAAGACAAGAATAACGGAATGAAAGAGTAAAGGTTGTTTTCAAAAGCAATAACGAGAAGTTAAACAGGACAGAGGGAAAATGTTAAAATATAGAAAGCAAACATAGGAAAACAGGAAATACAGAATAACACTTCCTTATAGGTCTTTTTTTCTTTTTTTTTTCTTTTTTTCTTTTGATAATATTGTGAATTAGATGTCCCCTTAAGTATAAGTTAATTTTAGCAAAATGAGGAAAAGTAGTAACTTGTACAGGTAATTTCTCTGTTACATAGCTGATTATCTCTTTCAATCTTATAGTAAATGAAGTTTATTATTGAATGAGAGATTCAATACTAGTTGAAGTATTGAAAAATCCAAAAGCATCTGCTTACCTAAAGCAAAAATATCAGCCTTTGTAAGATGAGAGAAATCCTCACGTAGAATCTCTGTTGGTAGGTAACGACAATCTCCTTCTTCTACTTGTGGATCACTAACTGATGTCACATGACCCAAATCACCTGGAAAGCAAGAACACATCTGCAATAGGTACACTTTTAAATACCTAAATAATGTAACAGGTAAATGGACAGAATGGATGGTCCTAGAACATACTTAGTCTTGCCATAAACTGTTACAAATTTTTGACACATACTGTACATCCGGTTTGGTGTGTAAACAACTGCGTGTGCGCACACACCTTAACCTTGAACCATTGTTAGCTTGTCTTTGAAAGAGAAAGTGCCTATTTAGCTCCAGGTTTTACCATGAAATGGGGTGATTATGAAAATTGTGTGGCTGTCATTGCATTGCATAAAGTCGGAAAATCTGCAAGTGATATTTTCAAGACACTACAAAAGCTGAAAATCAGCCGCATGTTTGTATACCACACCACTGAGTGATTCACTACAACTGGGACGGTAAAGGATTGGCCGAGGGAGGGTCGACCACGCTTTGTCAGGACTCCAGCAGCACAAAAAGCAGTGGCAGTGTTCGGAGAAATCCTGTGTGGGAGCGGGCTATCTTGTCCCATGAAATGAATATGCCTAAAGAAGCTGAGAGCTCAAATGGTCATCGGAACATCCTCTTCACCAATGAAAAAGTTTTCACTATTGAGGAGTCTTTCAATGTGTAAAATGACAGGGTTTATACATCATCATCTTGGGAAGCCAGAAATAAGGTTCCCATCCTCTCTCCTCAGTGATGGTGTGGTGGGGGGGTGAGTTATTCTGGTACCACCCAGCTACATATTTGTTAAAACCAGCGCCAGAGTATATGAAAGCAATGTTTTGGAGCCTATTGTTAAGATCTTGAGTGGCAGATTGTTTCAAAACCAACCATGGACTTTCCAGCAGGATTCTGCCCCTGCTCACAAGGTCAGGTCAATGCAAGCATGGCTTCAGCGTCATGTCCCTGACTTCATTTCACCTGAAGATTGGCCCAGTAGCAGTCCGGACCTGAATCCATTGGACTACTAACTGTGGTCACTGCTTGAGGGCATCACCTGCAAGAGGAGACACTCTACCATTGGAAGTTTAAAGTGTTTCCTTGTTGTCAGCAGTGGCAGATTTGCCCCTGAATGTCATCCATTCCCCATTGACAAGTGGCCACAAAGACTCAAAGCCTGTATCCATGCAAAAGGTGGTCATTTTGAAAAGTGATTGGTGCTGTGTGTAATGAATGCCTGTAGGTACAACATACTAAAAGCCAATTGAAATATTTTGCAATTTTCACTTTTCATGTTTATGGTTGGACTAGGTATGATGTAAGGATGCATGTTTCAAAATACACTGTGTTGCTATGGCAAGTTGGCATCTGTAATTTGTTACACGTTATCAATATTGTGTGCTCCTGAACCACCCATCAAATTGTAGATCTTCTGCAAAAGTTTGGATGAGATAGTATCAACCATCCACTCTATAGTCCAGACTAGGCACTCGGTGACTACTACTTGTTTCCCACGTTGAAAAAACACTAAACAAGAAGGCAATTCAGTGATGACGAGGTGAAAGATGATGTACGAGGGCAGTTCAACAAGTACCCATGTGTCAAAGTATATAGTGTTCCTAAGGGAAGTTTGTGTTACCACATACTGTGATTCACTTTTTACTTTTAGATGGCAAAACTTGGAAGAAGAAAAAAGTGAAATTTATATGCAAAGAAACCAGCTGCACAGTTTAATTTATTCCCTCTTTGCTCTGCCATTTCTACTGGTGATGATGGGAGGGCAATTGGCGTCATTAGTTAAGATAGATTGCCTAATAGAACTCAAGGCTCTTCCGCTGTTGCGGATCAAATTATTCTTATGCTTTAAAATTTCCACTCTCTCAATATTATTCTGTGGGAGCAGTTGTCACAAATAGCTAAAAGTTTTATTCCATCAAAATCAATACGATGACGAATGTTAAGAGCATGTTCTATTAAGGTGGATTTTTTGGGTTAAGTCTAAAACCTTGAATATGTTCTTTTCTTCTAGTGGTCACGGGTGTCCCCCTTTGTACAATGTAGGATTTACTGCAAATCACAGCTTATTTGATATACTCCAGGGTTAAGAAATACATCATTATCTTTTACATTTGACAGAAATCTCTAATATTTTTATGGCACTGTACCTGGTGACAATATTTTGTTTCCGCACAGTTTATGCAATTTTGTCAGTTACAGCTCATATATGGGAGATGTGCCCATTTTATGTCTTTGTCCACACATTTCTTTTGTTTTCTCTTGTGACTAATAAATTCACAAATATCCTTGGATGAGTAATTATTTGCTCTTCAAGACTTTTGTTTATTAAGAGATCTGAGTTGCATATCCGGGACGACAGAATGTATTGGCCAGAGTCTGTTTTGCAGATGGTGCGAGTTGGTATCTATATATCAGTCTGTATTGTGTGCGGGTTTGTGGGTTTGTAAAATTAAGTGAAGTTTGCAGAAATTCAAAATGCTCTTTACTTCGGTAGAAACACACTTTGGTCAAACCTTACAGGCTCTAAAAATGACACGTCATACACACAGTAGTCTGTTTGCTTCACCTCATATAAACAAATGAAAGAATTCAGCCGCAGCACACTTCAACTAGCTGCATGTACACAATTAACAGCTCAACTCGCAACTGCGGTACAGTTCAAATGTCCACACACTGCACATCTGTAATTCCATTCACTGACTGGCAGCTCTCACTGCACGACTCAGCTGTCCCATTAGGTGTGTCACTTTTATAACCAAACCATCATTTCTCGAAAGTTACCGAACTAACACGATCTTTCGTGATGTAGCGAGAACACCATGGAACTGTCTCTTTCTCTCTGGGCATGCCTTGGGCGCTATCTACCTCTTTCCTTCCCCGCTTCTCTCTCTCTCTCTCTCTCTCTCTCTCTCTCTCTCTCTCTCTCTCTCTCTCTCTCTCGTCGTTTGCATACGTGAGTGCTATAGCCCGTCACAAAACAATGCCTCGCAACAGTATGCATTGGTTTTAATTTATTGAACATAGAATTTTTTTTGTTTTGGAACCCTTTCCAGAATCACTTCTAGGAAGGGCAATTTCTCATCCTTTTCCAGTTTGTAAACATTTAAATGTAAAGGTACTCCCAAAGTTAAGATATACATTTTGAAAACTAAATATTTTAAACATACAGTAATCAATATTTTTGAGAAAATAAAAAAAATACAAATTTTAAAAAATCCTCATGTAAAGTGTAGTTCAGTTATATGCTAGTAAATATACTGTTGCTTTAAAAACCACGGTCTGGACTGGATTTGAATCTGCCATCTTGGGCTCAGTAAATCCAGGAGTCATGCAAACTGACACATTTGGAAGATCATGAATCTAAATACTGTCGTGAACCCATTGCTGTGGCTGGCGCGGCCGGCACACACAAAGGGACAGATAGTGCACCAGGGAAATAAAAAGCTTGCCGAAACCGATAAAGAAAGAGACAGATAGCTTACTGGAAGGTTTGATTTCTTGTTTGTTACAGAACATTTCAATAATTTCTAGAAATATGAGTAGAGGTATATAAAGAAGCTGCTACTCACCAGTAGAGAGTAAAAATGGAACTTGAGAATTGTCTGCGTGCAACTGTGTTTTGAAAGTGAACTCTTTTGCTTGTGGTCGATGACCTTGTAGGTTGTAATTGTGTAAGTTACATAATTTTGCTACTGTAAGGATTGACCAAAGTGTGTTTCTATGGAAATAAAGAGCATTTTGGATAATTGACGGAAATTAATCATTTCTTCTTCACACTAGCCATTTATAGGCTAAGGTGTTTGATAGTCTTCATGAAAAATTCAACGCCATGGCCGGGATTTGAACCACGGATCTCCTGGTTTGCGTTCAGTCGCTCTAAACCATTGAGCTATCATGGCCAACTTGCCGTCATTACATTAAATTCTCCAAATGACTCGTATATTTCCCCAGTAGACCACTAGGGGCTCTCGCATTCGAGATACACTGTGGCAACTTACTATTGTAAGTACTTGAGTCCTTGGCATTGACTTTTTCATGTTCAAAAACCTTAGTCTATATATGGCTAGTGTGAAGAACGGATTAATTTCCATCAATTAACTAAAATGATGAAGCCTGGGACTCAAGTACTTACGATAGTAAGTCACCACAAATTGTGTATCTCGAATGCGATAGCCCCTAGTGGTCTACCAGGGAAATAAACAAGTCAAATCAAGAATTTAACGTCATGACGTCAAGTTGGCCATGGTAGCTTAATGGGTTACAGCAAATGGACGGAAACCGGAAGATCCGTGGTTCAAACCCCGGCCGTGGTATTGAATTTTTCATGTTGACTCTATCTAGCATTTTGGAATTTCTGCAAACTGGACTTTTAATTTTACGAACCTACAAAGTCACAATACCAACTTTGGCACTTTTCAGACCTTTTGTTTTTGTCTTGCAGTGCATAGGGCAGGGACGAATCTTGATATCAAATTCTATTCTCATCTACTTATGAAGGCAGTCCCAGAAGTACCAGACCTAACAAAGGAAACAATTTAGGGAGGAAGGGGGGAATTATTTTCTACATAGTGTCTGTTTAGCTTGATACACTTTTCCCAGTGAATTTCAGTAGCTTTGATACCTTCTTTATAGTAAGAACCATCAAGTTCCACAAAATAAATGACAGCAAGATTTACATTTTAATTGTTGGCAAATATTTTACCACCATACCATTTTTTCAAGTTTGGAAACAAAATAATTTGAGAGCTAAATCAGGTGAGTAGGTGAGTAGTGGTGTTAGGATCCAATTTGAATCTTAGCTTATTGATTTTGGCCATCATGATAGCTGTAAGAACTGGTGCACTGTCTCGTCAATTACTTTTTTATATTATCGAGGTACTAGTTTCAAAGGCTATTGCCTCCATTTTCAATCTCTTTCCAACTAACAACTGTCATCTGCTCTCCTCTCTCTCTCTCTGGTGGTGGAACTATGAACTTCTTTGTCAAATTATCTACTGGTGAGATTTCAAAGTTCATTACTCGGTCCTTATTTTTCCATATGAATCTGTTCTCCCATCTTGTCAGTTTATTTTGATTTATCACTCCTTTTAATAATTTTGGATTTGGATCAATGTCATGATTTTCGTTCCAAAAATGAAATGCTACTGGAACAAAAATCATGACATTGATTTTTTTTTGTAACTTTACATTCTCCAACGTTAAAGTCATATCGGACGATGAATGGAATGGGTGAAATGATGCTCAAATGAGCCCAGGGTCCATAAAGCTTAGAGTTACCTGACATTTGTCTTTCAGGATAAGGGAAAACCCCGGAAAAAACCTTATCCAGGTAACTTATCCTGACCGAGATTCGAACTTGGGACCTCTTGAACGTGAGGCAGACACTCTACCACCACGCTAACGAGGCAGGCATGACATTCATCAAAATCCAAAATTACTAAAAGGAGTGATAAACCAAAATAAACTGACAACATGGGACAACATATTCATATGGCAAAATAAGGACCCTGTAATGAACTTTGAAATCCCACCAGTAATGGCCTTTGAAAGTAGTCCCTCCATAATATAAAAAAATAATTGACGAGTGTCAATAAACCAACTACAAATAGTATTTACCATTAATTTTGACATCACTGTTACTAAATTCCTCCAAACACACATAATTTTCTTTTTCTTTATCGCATTACTTAAATACTGTAGAAGATTTGTATAACACTCTCCATTAGTATTTTTTTTAGGACAATCAATAAAAATTATCCCATATGCATCCTAAAGAACTAACGCCATGACCGAACCGCAGATGGAACAGGCTGCTTTCTCTGGAACTGATTCTCTCCATTCAGTCCATTGTTTTGACTGTTCCTTCCTTTCAAATGTGGTGAAGTGATGGATCCATGTTTCAACCTTAACTGTCAATTGACCTAATTGCTGTGGAACATTAACAAATACTCGATTCAAACATCGTTACAATGCTGCTTTTGTTCATTGTTAGCAAATGCAGTATCCCTCTTGCACACAACACTCTCATGTCCAAATTTTGAGTCAATATATGATTTACAGCACTTTTTGAAATGCTCACAATGTCTACTAGCTCGCAATTTCAGGTGATGGTCATCCAATATCATATTTTGGATTTTCTTCACCATTTTGGTCATTTACTGTGATGTTACTCTTTGCAGTTTGTTTATATTTTATCACTTATAATTTTACTGTTATAAAGGAAGCAGCATACTTCACCAGAGTAGAACCTAGCTCGGTTCCAAGACCTCTCAAGCAAAAGCATGGTATTACATAATGATGACCAACTGTTTCTATATTTACACAATTGGTGGCTGCCTAACATTAGCTTTCTACCAGTCTACCACCATCCACACTTTAAACTGGGTACTATAAGTACGTAACAGATATTGTAAAACTCACCAATTTTGTAGGTGATGTCTTCTCTCACAGAAAGTGTAGGGTCGTCATCTTCAAATCCGTCATCTGCTGAGTCGTAGTTCAGTGCATGTAGGCGCATCTCACGGGAAATGAAAATGTTACCTGGCTTGATGTCCATGTGTACCAAATTCATTGAATGTATGTATCTGCCAAATCAATTTAAAAGCATAATTAACCACAATAATTCCTTACTATGCCAAACAGACTCTTACAATTCTTCATGTTATAACTCAATAAAAATTAAGTATATCTATCCAGAAGTATAATCTTCACAAAAGATAAAGGCATATGGAGGCCGGCCATGTTGCAGACTCCAGCAAATCCTATGCTTGCCCCTCCTACAAGTGATGCCGAATGTAGTACATGCATCTCTCACACGCCTGAACTGAGAACATTATATTAATTAAACACACTCAAATAAATGTTTGCAAATGACCGATGCCAATCTTAAGTAAGAACGAATTTTATTTTCTGTTCATGACTGTACAACAATCCTGTCTCTACGATACTTAGAACACGAGCGATGCACGTTTTATCTTCACATGGTTATGGTTAAACGTTATGGATAAATATTTGAATATTACATATGCCAATCTTATAAGAAGGAATTTTACTTTCTGATCATTGCCGTACAAAAATCCTGTCTCTACGATACTTAGAACACGAACGATGCATGTTTTATCTTCACATGGTTATGGTTAAACGTTACGGATAAATATTTGAATATTACAAATGCCCATCTTATAAGAAAGAATTTTACTTTCTGATCATTGCCGTACAAAAATCCTGTCTCTATAATACGTGAGCGATGCACGTTTTGTCTTCACATGGTTATGGTTACCCAACATCCATCCATTCAACACAGATTAAGCCTGGAAAACAACACCATTCTTTCCTCATAACATTTATCTCAAGCATAAATAAATAATGCACCTGCTATGAAAACAGAAGTCAGACAGTTTGAAACAGAGTTAATTTTCAATTTGTTTTCAGAATAGAGGTGTCGTTTTGAAGTGAATGGCATCATTAAGTTGTGTGTTGAACTCAAGTTGAAATATTGTTAGTACGAGGGGAGTTCAATAAGTACTTGAACACATGTTTTTTCTCAGTCAATTTTGGTTGGAGAAACCTGACATTACTTGTGGAACATTTTCAAATATTCCTGCTTCGTCTCGTTAAGTCTCACTGACTTCCGATAGGTGAAAGCACTATACGAAGCTTTTAAAATGTCTGTAACGGAGGTGCATTGCAAACAACTGGCAGTGATTGAGTTTCTTTTGGCGGAAAACCAGGGCATCTCAGACATTCATAGGCGTTTGCAGAATGTCTACAGTAATCTGGCAGTGGACAAAACCAAGGTGAGTTGTTGGGCAAAGCGTGTGTTATCATCGCCGGAAGGCCAAGCAAAACTGTCTGATCTCCCATCGCCGGCCATGTACAGCTGTGACTCCTGCAACTTTGGAGCATGTGAACACTCTCATTTGAGATAATCGCCGGATCTCAATCAAACACCTCAGTGCTCAACTTGACGTCTCTGTTGGTAGTACTGTCACAATTGTTCACCAGTTGGGGTATTCAAAGGTTTGTTACCGCTGGGTCTGTCGATGTCTAACTGAAGACCATAAAGAGCAAAGGAGAACTGATAAAGCCCTTAAAGTCATGGTTACAGTCTTCTGGGACACTGAAGGGCTTATTCTGTTCGATGTCCTTCACTGTGGTCAAATGATCAACTATGAAGTATATTGTGCTACTCTTTGAAAATTAAAGAAACAACTTCAGTCAACCACAGAACTGACGATAGGGAAGAGGTTCCCAGAAACTAGTCTTCATCAAAAAACTTGTAAGTGGAGAAAAGTATATACAAGGTTGACTCATTTGCCTAATTTTAGTAACAATGGCACTCCACTTTCTGAAATACTTCTTTTTATTCTATACAACTTCAGCATGTTCGTAGGCACAAAAATCCAAACAAACTTTTCCATGACAACGCAAGACCTCACACAAGTCTTCGCATCTGAGAGGAACTCGCAAAACTTCAGTGGACTATTCTTCCACATCCTCCCTACAGCCCCGATCTAGCAGCTTCGGATTTCCCTGTTTGGCTCAATGAAGGACACAATCTGTAGGACACACTACCCAGATGAAGCTATTGATGCAGTACATTGGCTCCGACATCGACCAGTGGAATGGTACCGTGCAGGCATACAGTCCTTCATTTCCAGGTGGTGTAAAGCCATAGCATTGAACGGAGATTACGTTGAAAAATAATGCTGTGTAGCAAAAAGATTGGGGAATAACATGAATGCTGAATAAAACAACCCCTGTATCAGAAAAAAAAAGTGTTGCATTACTTATTGAACCACCCTCGTATTACATTAAATTATTATTATACAGAACTTTTTTTCAGTGTTTATCATCCAAGTGCATGTTGCTCGAAGCTGGGACAAGTGATTTTTCGATCAACAAACTTAAAGCGATTCATTCTCAGGGCAGAAAAATTATATTTAATGTGAACAAGTTTTTACGAAAGCTTTCCAATCCAGAATATATGGCAACTGTAGATTTTTCAATTGCTATGAAATATATTGGAAAAACAAAAAGAAACCTAGAAATAAGGATGAAAGAACACATGAGATGCATAAAATACAAACAGACAGATAAATCAGCCATAGACCATCATTTCTGGTCAAAAAATCATATTTCCAAAGACATAAAACTTTTGGTACCGGCAAAAAAGTATTGGGAATTAACAGTTTGGGAAAATATACACAGAATAAAAAGAGCCATGAACTTTGAAATACCAATAGTAGATGATGTCATTCAACTCATTGAACAGCACCAGGAGAGGGAGGTGGTCACCTGAAGAACTAGTCAAACATCAGCTGATGATGAGCACGTGGGGTCCTTGAAACATGTTCTCCTTGAAACATGTTCTTATTTTAAATGTAAGGGAGCTAAAGTGTTTTTATAGTTCGAAAAGGGGTTTAAAAGCGTATTAACTTTTCATGTTCATTAAACCTATTTCTAATAAGAATAGTTTGAAATGTTGACCTCTTAGGTGCTATACATTTGGATCATAATTGGCTACATTCAAAGCTGTGTGTATTATGTTACCAAAAAGGGATAGAACACTTGTATTAACTTTATGCCACATAATTCTGAGAATTCCAACGTATCTGTTTCTTTAAAGGCCACCACAGACTGCACCACTTAGCATTGTGGAATCACCCTGCAGAACTGAAAATAATATAACTTTAAGGGATAGCTTATCTCTTTCGGTCATGTATATTTAAATTTTGCTAAGTCAAAACAGGACTTGTGTATTCAATGAGTTTTGTGGGAAATTGCTTTAAAAACCTACTCTTTACATTAAGATACATTATCCATCTATTTTGGTTAATCCCAGCTAAGTCTTCATTTTGACATGGTTGCAGTGGTCAATGACCAATCACATTTCTTCTGTGCTACATGGAATAAACTAGTTGTACTAATGTCACTTACCTCAGTCCTTCAGCAACATGTAGTAGTAGCTGTCGCAGTTCTCTCTCTGTGAATGGTTGATTATTAAGACGGCGCTCCTCTATGGCATCTGCCAAGCTACCACCATTACAAAACTCATTTTGTATTACCATGCGGTCATCCTCTGCCCAGGCAGAGTAGTATCGAACCACATGTTGATGCCTTCCCAGGACTGCATGTGCATATACTTCATTCAATGCATTCTTCCTGCACAAGGAAAGATGTTCCTCAGCACAATATTAGGGACATAGCATGAAAACTTATGGAACTTAATTGTTCTTTCTTAATTGTTCTTTCAAATCTTGGCCATGGCATTGAACTTTTCATGTTGACTATCAAAAACCTTAGCCTATATTTAGCAAGTGTGGAGAAATGATTAATTTCCATCAATTAACTTAAATAATAAGAGTTAAATGCTGAAGCCTGGGACTCAAGTACTTACGATAGTAAGTTGCCACAAACAGTGTATCTTGAATGCAAGAGCGCCTTGTGGTCTACCGGTGTAATATACGAGTCAACTGGAGAGAAACCAGGAGATCTGTGGTTCAAATCCCAGCCATGGCATTGAATTTTTCATGTTGACTATCTAACAATAAACCGGTGTTTCAGCGCCAAGTACATATTAATGCCACTCAAAGTGAAGTTGAGAAAGCATGCCAGCTTTCTAACCCAGAAAAACTTTGAGAAAGAAATCAGTTGTGGAAGGTGACTGTGATGAATTTGTTTAAAGTGCTGTTCACATAGCTTCTTTGAAAGAAATGAGCCACCGATTACAAAAGTGCTTCAAGCAGTAAACAATAATCCCAAATTTATTAGATTTACAAAAACGAGCTTCCACACTATTCTTTGTGACATAGGTTTTGAATTTGCGAACAGAAAATGAAAAAAATATAATTGTTGAGCGTGAAGATATGTTGTGGCGCAGGAATTATCAGATGAAAATTTGGAAGTGGAAATTGTTTAAGGAATTTGTCCATTGTTAGATTCCAATTAGGTACGTAATTCACCCCCCCCCCAAGTTGTATGTCAGTAGAACTTTAATGTTATTGCCAAAGTGGTTTACACACACTTATTTAGTACTGTTATTCCGCAGAAAGACCTGTGCCTTAATTTTTTATTTATAAATGAGGTGGGGTTATATGAAGAAATCCAATATTTGAGTAATTGTAAGTATTGTCACTTTTTAGAGTACGAAAAGAAAAATATACTATACAGTATGCACACCTTCGCATTTAATGTTAACGTTAAAGTTCTATCACATAAGCTACTCAGACATCGAAAACAACAAAACAGAAGTTTTCATAGAAGTTTGTTAACAGCACACAAGTTTGACATGTGGGAATAAAATAGCGTGCACATTCCCTCCCATCAAAGTCACTGGCAGAGTAATACAATTTCCTGCTTTGTTTACATTGCCATATAAAGGATGGCAACTGTATCGAATCAACTGGAAAATTCAATACCATAGCCAGTACTGAACAACACTCCACCATGAGAGGATTTCAAATTCATATGAGAACATACACTTATGGTGACTTACAATGCTGACTTTAGCATCTGGACTTAATAATTTAATAAGTGGCTCTTGACCAACTGTTAGACCAGTTTGCTTATGTTTTACATTAGGGGATACTTCATGTTCTTAAAAAATAATTAAGTGTAAAAAAATAACAATTACAGTAAAACCAGTCTTCAGAACAATCAAATGGGACTCTTGAAATTTTCTGTTAAAGACACTTCTGTTTAATGAAGGGGTTTTTCCCTTTCACTTGAGATAAAACTACATTGTAAAACAATCAATTTTTCCTTGGACAATTCTCCTCCTGAATATTTCTCACCTTTTAAACAAAATGACCCATTTGGTAATGTATGGAAGAATAATTCTCTTTTCACTATATGTTATGTTTCAGGTTTGTATCTTTTGATTATTGAAGGTAATTTAGCAATCCAATCAGAGATGGCTTTAATGTTACGTTTGATTCATCACGAAGTTCATTAAAATGTAACAGATGTCCTTTGCGGAAGCTCTCCTCCAACCATCCATTAGATGCTTTGAATTCAGTCATGCCCAACTACCTTTTTAGCATATTTCTGTAGCATAGGCCCTGATATGCTGTGATTTTTTGCCCTAAGACTAACGAACCACTTCCACACTATTTCATTCATGTTCCTGGTTTTCAGTTTCCTTAAGTTCTCTTTTTGCTTTCCCATTAGCAAATTTTTCTACCATTTCAGAATTTCTATTTTCTTCTTTAGTGTCTCATAAACTTCAACACCTTCATGATCAGTTTTACACTCAATTTATCTCTTTCACTAGCATAAATCACTGACTCGTGTTAAGATCTAGTACAATTCTTGTTTCAAAGCCATGGTGACTATACGAAATAAACTACTACCTTTAAGTTTAGAGGTGTAATGTTATGCTTAACTATGAAGTGAAGGTAACTGTGACAAGTTTTCTGATATTTGTACCATCATTAGTGCACCTTTCTTTTAGATAGCTCAGGTAGCAGCAATATGGACAATACTCTGTTTAATAAAGGGAATTTAGCATAAGAGCTGAACCTTTCCTTGCGACGAATACGCTCAATTTCTTCTCGGACAGCAAGCCAGGTGAAAAGATGATTAGATATCGACATTTCAGGAGTGTGCATCTCTCCCATCATCAGGATATTTATTAAATGTTATAACCACAAATGAAACACTGTGGTTATAACATTTTATAAATATCCTGATGATGGGAGAGATGTACACTCCCGAAACGTTGATGTCTAATCGTCTGTTCATCTGACTTGCTGCCCAACAAGAAATTGAGGAATTTAGAATGTTTCTCACTCTTAAATTAATGAGACCATGAAATATTTCAGTTTAAGACAGATTTCCATTTAGCCAGAGGTTCATTGAAGGCAGGTTTTACTGTGTGAAGGATAAGAGGATGCACCGTAAAATTATTCCACACTAATTTCATAAACATGAAATACAATCAGATTACTTACTCATTAACACTTCCAGCAACAGGTTTGATGCTCTTCTTCACAGCATAGGTGCAGCCATCCAACCTATTGATACATTCGTATACACTGCCAAACTCTCCTGTTCCTATGAGACGCACTTCAAGGAACTCCTGCACAACAAATGAAACATGTCCCGTATTTTAAGATATAACAGCCAAAACACACATTTAAAACCATATGTTCTTAACACTCAAACAGGTCAATATGTGGAAATTGTTCTTTCACAGTAACCAAAACAGAAAGTATTTGTAAAAACTAGTTCATATTTGTGTACATGTGTATCTTCATAACACAAAAATTAAAACTTGTTCTGACTTGCACACAAACAAATGGTTTCTGTGACGTGGTTTACAAATCTTTGTCAGAGAAAAAACTGCTTATATAAATATGTATAGTAGAACCTCGTTTACCAAAACAAACTGGGACCAGGGTTGCATGATGCTATTAATATTCCAACTCACAGATTTAATAAATTAATGTGTAACCAAATTCTGTTTATTGTCTAGAAGTTAGCGCTGCTATATATACTATATGCGCAAGGTTTCTTGAGCGCTGGATTTATGGTGTGGTGCAGGCAGAGGGAAAGAAGAGAGAGCTAACACGCTTTTGTTTCTGCAGTGTGGTCAACCTAGAAAAACACAATTCAGCCAAATTGCGGTAAGATAAGCAAAGATATGCGCCGAAGGTATGAGATGTGTCAACAAACAATTGAACTCCATTCGATATGTTGTATGCTTATATATTTACTGTTATCAAACACATAAAAGTAGAAAACAAATATGACAGCTATAAACACTCACTCGTTTTGTGATTCTTCAATTTCTAAGTCTACTGCATCACTTTCATCGCTGGCATCCTCTAATGTGTTAATAATTTAATTAATTGCATGTTCTATTACACCATCGTTTCTCCAATAATGCATTTCTTGCTCATGGACCCTCCTGCAGTATCCTTCTCGATCCGTCACTTCTATAGCAAGTTTCTGCAGATTTATGGCTCTCATTAACATTGCGTACTTTGTAAACATTCTTTATTTTTGACCAAGCCAGCTCAACTGTATTCAGATCACAGTTATACAGAGGTAGACGAAAAATAGTATGTCCCGTTTTGAGAGCCTTAACACTGACAACATAGTCTTGCTTTTAGATTTGTTGTTAACTTGTTAGCTAATAATTAACCTCAAAATTGCTCAAAATGAAATGGCGTACGTGTGATAGCTTAGCATATTAGCCACTAGATGTCGCAGTGTGTAGTGCATTTCCTGTTTAAAAGTTGTTATCTGTGTTTATGGAAATAGGCGAAATCTACTAAATGAGGACTTGGGACCCGAATGCTCAAGAAATCTTGCGCATATAGTACTGCTAGTGTTGCAAAACTTATATGCACGCATGTAGCATCTGGCGAGTTGACTCAGCTCCGCCTTGTTTAAACTAGCGTGAGACAGAGTATAGCCATGGCATCCTCTAAATAGCATTGCTGAACCAAAGAAACCCAATAAATTTTCCAAAACACCAAAATCAAAAAACTGACTTGACATCTAATTTGACTTATTTATTTAAGCTATTATGTTTTAACTTGCCGTGATATGGTGTAGGTGTACTTACCTGGTGATAACGTGGTATATTGGACTCATGCAAAGCAAGTCGTTTTGTTGGTTGTTCAACATCTGGATCTGAGTCTTCTGTTTCATTCCCTGTTGCTCTGATGTTTGTTGGAGAGGAACTGCAACAGCAAAACATTTTTTAAATGCATACTCAAGAGCTGCATCCTACCCATTAACAATTCACAACTATATTCAAATTTAGTAATTTGTAACTTAAAAACTTCACTTATCTTATAAGTTCAAGTTCCATGTGAGTGCTGGTTTGGAATCACAAAGTGGCAAAACATTGTGTCCCAGTTTCAGTTCCAAAGTTACACTAGCAATTTCAGGCTAGGTGTCTATTAAGGTTAAACTGAAGATCAATGGCTACAAGAACGGCGAAAGTGAATGACATAACCGCAGCATGCTGTTGCCAACAGCAGTTCTGAAATATGCCAAGAAAGCCAAATGTTGCCAGCCCACATTCTACTTTTTGTTATTCTTGTTCCATTTACTATTATAATTATTTCCATTTTTTTTTTTTAGATGTTGCATTCACCCATAAATTCTTGGCTGTAAACAATCAAAATATCCAAAGAGAGTGAAATTTTGAGCTTCTAACTAATATTTCACAATAGTATTGCCTTAGGAAAAGTGCCCGCCTCGGTAGCGTAAAAAGTAGCATGTCTGCCTCACGTTCAAGAGGTCCCGTGTTCGAATCTTGGTCAGAGTAAGCTACCTGGATAAGGCTTTTTCTGGGATTTTCCCTTATCCTTAAAGACGAATGTCGGGTAACTCTAAGCCTAATGGACCCTGGACTCATTTGAGCATCATTTCAGCCATCTCATTCACTGTTGGATATGACTTAATGTTGGAGGACGTAAAATTACAACACAACTTAGGAACTGTGATGTGGTCGAGTGGTTAGACTGCTTGGCTCTCACCAAAGCAGCCTGGGTTCGATCCCAAGTGATTGCAAAGTGAGATTTGTAGTGGACAACATGGCACTGGAGTGAGTTTTCTCCAGGATCTCCGGTTTTCCTCGCCAGCATTCCACCAATTGCTCCATCATTTTTCATATCATTTCATTCACTTCCCTCACTCTCATACCACGCATTGGGCTGATCACCCATCCTGGATTCTCTCTCATTGAGGCAGAGATTCCATTCCTCAACCTGCCGCCTAAGGGCATAGTGTAAGAAGAACAAGAATACCCAGACATCACGTAGTGGTATAAGAGGGCAGTTGAAGAAGTGTACTTAGTGTATCGTTTACCCACTCTAGTCTTGTCAGTTATCTTATGCTAGTTTGGTTATGCACTGTTGGTAACTTCAGTAAATGCATGTTCTCACTGTTAGCAACACTTCAGCCACCATCCCACTCACCATTCTCAGTTTAACTGCATATTAATCCTAAATTAATAAGCAACTTTGAGATTTAGCGATACAGATGTTTCGGCTATGCTATTCTGTAGCTTTGCAGCTCAGGTTCCTCAGTTTATTTTGCTATAAGCATCAATTACTTCATACTTAGTAGATGTGTAATATGGACAGTACAGCTTGTCAAACTTCCACCATGATGCTTTGGTGCTTCTACCCATTGTGTAATGGAAATTTTGTTCTGACTTTCGAAATCACTTGCAATATTACATCATGTAAGAAGTTGGTACACATATTTAATGGGTATTATTGGGATAAATTAAATTTAAAGGTGAGTCGATTAATGACACTAAACAACACCAACTTTTAAATTTCCTGGAGCATGTATCAGAGGCTACTTTCCTTGTCATCAACCAGACATTGACAGGTTCTCAGTGGTGTAGCTGGCAATATTTTGTCATAGGTCTCCTCCGGTGGTGGTTCAAGGAACTTGCTGAACAAATCTTTCTGAGGGATGTCAAAATTGAATACTTTGTTCCTATTTTTTGAAATGAAAATTTGTTCCTATGTGTACAGTTTCTATTTTCCTGTTGTGTGAATATTCCGACATCCCCCAGAAAGATTTGTACAGCAAATTCCTTGAACGGGCACCCGAGGAGATCTATGACAAAATACGCCAGCTACACCACTGAGAACCAGTTGATGTCCGGTTACAACGGAGGAAAGTAGCCTGCGAAACATGTTCCGGGAAATTTAAGTGTTCTTTAGTGTCATTAATCGACTCATCTTTAAATTTAATTTATTACGACAATGTTTTCAACACTTCCATGAAAGGAAATTAATGGGATATTTAATTTTATTACCACAAAATGCAGCCTGTGACGTACAGTTTGATATGCTGCACAGCTCCTAGCCGATACTGCCTTCTTACAATGTTGCATTCATCAATCTGAACTAAATGAACAGCACTGCCTATTTTGCACCTTCCATTGAGGATAAGCATGGTTATCCTGCAAAACAATGGCTTTGTCTGCTGTGGTAAGCAATGACATAGCAAGCTGTTGCCAACTGTGGAGTACTGAAATATACCAAGACAGCAAAATGTTGCCAACCCATATTTTCTTGTTCCATTTATTATTTTATTATCATAATGATATGGGATGAAGAAAATGCATGGAATCTGACTATACATTTTAAATGTTTAATAGTGTTAAATGCCCATTTTTTATAGGATGTTACATAAATTGCATTCACTTATAAACTATCAAGTTTTAATGGAAATTAATTGTTCTTTTACACTAACCGTGTGTAGGATGCACTATGAAAAGGTAGTGCCAGACTGAAAAATTCAATGCCATAGCCAGGATTTATCAAGTTTTAATTTTAGAAAACATTGTTTCAACACAACGTATTAAGGACTATCAGAATATTTCCAATTTATACCATGTACCATTTAAAATGTTTAAGCTCTCCCCTCATCAAACTTGGAGCCCAGTGTATTTATTACAGAAGCTTTGTTACTTAGTGTATCATTATCTTGTACCTATTACCCAGCAAGGTGAAGGGAATCATCGCACTACCTACATATATACATTCTTAATAAGCTATCATCACACAGAGCTGCATACACTATTCCCCATAGTGATACAATAATGTGACATCAACATTGTGAGATCAGCCTTAACAGTGAAACATAACCTACACTAAAGTTTATTGAACAACAAACGATAAAGGTAATTCACTTCTAACAATGGCACACATTTGTACACACGTACAGTTTTAATGTCTGGAGTGTTGTTTTAGACTTGCCAGCAACTACCAAACAGCATGCAATTGGCAACTTTGGGAAGTTACATCAGCAATCATTTCAGCTGGTCTGATGTTGAACTTAGAACAAACATTTTGCTGGACATGAAGGAAACAATATTCAATGCTTTGGACATATGAAACATTAACCAAGGGCCCTAAAGCTCAAATCAAAACAATAACAAAGCGTAGTTGAAACTTTATTGTCACTAAAACACAATGCTTGCCAACTTGATAACCTACATTAATATAAAACTGAAACCCAACACCCTTAAGGAACTTTATGAACCCAGTATAATTATTTATTAATTTCTCATTATTTTAAAACACAACAAGAACTTAATGGAATAACAAAACGTAATTAAAGGTGATGCCTTAAAATGCAGTGGATGTTTGTATTACATAGGTCTAACTTTCCATAACTATATTCACTTGTGTAAAGTACATGATGGTTAAGGGCTGTTGAATGTCCCAAAGCTCTCGTTACTGTAAATCTTATGAAAAAACAAGCAAAAATAAAATGATGGTGTAATCCAGCTTCTTTGAAACTTTAGAAATGTGATTAATAGCTGTTAAGTACAAAGTATGATACATGCCCACTGATGAAGTAACAAAACTAGAGTTAAATCATTCATGGTGATTAAAGCAAATTTCTAAACGAATTAAGTGTAGCTTAAAACGTTGCTAGTCATCTGGAATATACGCAACAAGGTTTCAGTTACTAGTTACTAGAGGCCAATCCACTACCCAAAAAAATCGTATTTTTATGGATCATGGCACAGCTGATCACAATATTCAACATAACCACAACTTGCAAGTTACCTAAAATTGATATAGAGTTAATGATTTAAGTAAACTAACCTTAAAAGACTTCTTTCTGAACGCGTTCTTTTCTTCGACATCAAGAGCATTCCACTTGGTGTAAAGGGGTTGACATTTACCGCCGGGTTCTCCACTTTCATGTAAGCCGATGCTACTCCTTTGGGTTTATCCAACATACGTAAAAGCCGTGATCTAGGAAGAGGCGTAGCTGGAGTTGTAGGAACTTGAGTATGAATGGATGAGCATTTTTCTAGCAAAGTCTTTGGTGTAGCCGGAATATCAAACAGCCTAAGAGCTCGTACTCTTTTATACGGAGGAGAAAAGGAGTGATGACTCTTTGGAGTTTTACAATCTGGAGAAAGTTCCTCTGGTTTTGAATTAAAGTTTAATTTCCGCGGAACAGGAATACTGATAGCGTCATAAGTGTCAAGGTCCTCAATACCATCAGAGCCTGAACTCATCATAAAAGAGCTGCTGTCTAACACACTATCATCAAGTACGGAGTCCTCCTCCAGTTTGCGTGATATTTCCATCATTTCACTTTTGTTAACCATGCAAAACGCCGCGAATCACATTTAAAACTCACGGAAAAAATATACCGTTTAACGATTCAACAACACTGTCACCATTTCACTTTCCCTAATGCGGTATGGTGGGAGTTTTGACTGTCCGCTGCCAACATACATAAAACAAAACCTTACTATTCTTTAGTTGTTAAACTGTATAAATTCTTCGATAGTCCTTAATACACATTAATTTGCACTTATATGCTTAAATTTCACTAACCTGTTAACTTAATAAGCACTTTAATACTCAATATTAACCTTTAAATTTAAAATTTATTTGTTATTAACGTGGCATTACCACCGGTTATTTAACTAAAAACCGCCTTTTCTTAACGGCACTACGCAAGTCACAAAGTCCGAAATACCGGTTTTTCCAATGAATCAAAAGCAAGTGAACGAAGGCAGCAGTCAAAACAACGAAGTAAATAAAAAAAATTAAGCCTAATTCCGTCATAGCAATATGAAGTACACTAACTCTACGAGTTTCCCTGCTAACAATCAAAAGATGTTCTGGTTCTGTTCGTTATCCGCCATGTTGATATGTATGGAATACAAATAAAATAAACCTTAATGGAATTTATATTCGCAATTATAGTTTCCCAAGTGTTTTCGTATTTCGTTGACGATAAAATTTAAGAAAACTGTCAAACAACCTTTTATGTTACTTTGGAATTAGTAGACACATGGTTTACAGTTAACTATTCACATTTCACACACATACACATAATTACATATAAGAGCGCGCAAACAGTGTTGCCAGATGTTATAAAACTATGTTTCCCACAGTTACTCTATGAAGTTCCAACAGCGAACTAGTGAAATTTTAACCCTGTAATAATCTGTATCCTGTACTTATTCATAGAGCCTGATTTTGCATTATCTCAGTTTCAAATCAAGATTAAATGAAATTCAGATGGTTCAAAACCAGGCTGAAGGAATAATTACAGCAGGAATTAAAATTACACCAATTAATGTAGAGCAGGTAACGCACCCATTTATCGCGAAGAAATAAAACAAAAAACAGTCTCTAATGTCATGTGCAAAACTACAAAGGCTCTACTATATCTTTTATTGAAATGTATGTAAAACAAAAAACAAAAAAAAAAAAAAAAACAGACAAACAAAACAAAACATTGCCTCAAAACACAAGAAAATTACACATGAAAGGTAAGTAATATGCAGAGGAAAGACAGAGATAAATATTAAAATTAAAAGAAATACCTATTCCAAGATGTCCCACATCTAAAATAAAAATTAATTTACAAGATCAATTAGATTAAAATATGACAATTAAAAACATTGGTATATAGCCGACTAAAATAATTCACTCTAGAAACAATTCATACAAGCTTCGAAGAATAAAACTGGTTACATGTTTACATAGATGACTCCCTTATGCAGAAAACTGGAATATACTGCAAGATTTTCAATTTTTATTTATCAGTAGGCATCAGTTTAACAAATTTTGATGAAGAGGTATCAGTCATTAATATCAGCCTACAACAACTTGTTGTTCCATATCAATCTGCGGGTTACCTCTGCGAAGTTGTTATGGCAACTTTAAAAGAACAAAGAGTGTGTGTGAAATTTTGTTTCCTGCTTTAAAAAACTGCAACAGAGGCACACCGAATGCTTCAGGAAGCTTTCCAGGAGGACGCTATGAGCCGCACACAGGTTTTCGAGTGGTTTGGGCGCTTTAAACGTGGTGAGATGTGTATTGAAGACCAAGCTCGTTCTGGACGCCATTCAACATCGCGAAATGAGAACATTGAAAAGGTCCGCCAAAAGATCAACGATGATCGTCCCCAAACGATCGACCAAATTCCAGCAGTGACAGGAATCGGTTGGAGCTCGTGCCAGTGGATTTTGAGGGAGAATTTGCACATGAGACGTGTTGCTGCTAAATTTGTTCCGCGCCTCCTCACACAGGAGCACAAAATCATCCGCTTGAATGTGTGTCAGGACTTGAAAACAGAAATTGCACGTGATCCAAATTTCTTGAACAAAGTCATTACAGAGGATGAGAGTTGGTGTTACGGGTATGACCCAGGAACCAAGCAAGCGTCAAGCTAGTGGAGGACTCCCAACTCTCTCAGACGAAAAAAAGCAAGGCAAGTGAAGTCAAATGTGAAGCCGATGATCATTGTCTTTTTTTTTTATGTTCGTTGAATTGTGCATCGGGAATTCGTACCCCCTGGCCAGACTGTTAACCAGCACTTTTACTTGGATGTTTTAAGGCGTCTGCGAAAGGATGTGAGGAGGAAACGCCCGGAACTTTGGCCATCAGGTGACTGATTTCTGCATCACGACAACGCTCCAGCACACACAGCCTTACGAGTGACCCACTATTTGGCATCTCAGAGGTGGTCTGTCGTTTCCCATGCTCCGTATTCGCCGGACCTAGACCCATGCGACTTTTTTCTATTTCCACGAATGACAAAAACGCTAAAAGGGGAGCGTTATGACGATGTGGGGACGGTAAAAACAGCTTCGCGAAGGACACTGGACAATATCAAACTTGAAGAGTTCCAAACATGTTTCCAACAGTGGGAAAAGAGACTTGACAAGTGCATCGCATGTAATGGAGAGTATTGTGAAGGTGACTGAAGTAATTTTGTAAAAAAGGTTCATCAATAAAGTTTTTATGACCACAATCCGGTTTCTTTTGGGCCCCCCCCTCGTACATTCTGAAATATGTATATTATAAATAGTAAAGTTTAATGTCAGTCTGCATAAAAGTTAATGGCCAGATCATTCCAAAGGTTTCCTAAAATCGGTCAACGTTTAGTTGAGTTTAGCACAGCTGTGTGTGTTAACAATGCTTGTCCTTCACTGCGAATTCTCAGATAACACTGGTTTGCATCATGTTTCTCTGTTGTCACAAACGAGTGGCGCTTAGTTACAACAATGAAAATGAATACCACAATATCACATTAGGCGGAAAGTTACCCTTTATTGATGTGTAGAGTTCCTGATATTGTAATATGCACATTTTTTCTAAACATTTAACTTTTATCGCATTACTTCGCGGGAACTAGTTACATCGTAAAATCTTCTAGCGCTAGATGATAGACAATGCAGCACGGCCATATTTCGCAGACTCGTCTTTACTAAAACGCATACCTTGCTCATCTTAGCCACTGAGAAACAACAAATCTTCTTTAGTGTTTTACTTCTTTGCTTTCACAAATGTTTTAATTTACAGGAAAACTAAAATCTGTGGTGATGGCTTTGTGGCTTGTAGCGCATGGAAGTGAGTTAGCCGATTCTCATATGAAGATATGTCTCATCTTCATAGATAACCGACCTTCCTTTGTCTCTAAGCCTTTTTATGTCACGTAATTATGACACGCGCCAATTTCTCATATAACTTTCCTATAACAAGACCTTGTTGTTACTTTTCTTCCACTTGAAACCTATGCCACATAAGACAGTCTTTTAACTAGTGCTTCCCCCTTTAAAGTTAATGGAATCTGGATGTTTCAGGAGTCCCAAATTTTGACAGTGGGTACAGTTTTCTCCTGAATATACAAATTATATAACTTTTGAGGTTCGCACAGCAGTGGTTCCTGCACTGCCTAATCACAAAATCATATAATATTTAATGCTGCATAAATTATACCAGGGCTGTTCAATAAATAATGATCACAATGTTTTTGACAACGTACCTTTACTCATCGTCATAACTTTGATGGTCCTTCTCAAAATAGTCTCCCCTGAATGTGATGTACTTGTCCCAGCGTTTCTGCCAGTCTTCAAAGACATGCTGGAAACCATTTTTGAGAGATCCTTCAAAATCGCCTCCGCAGCCTTCACCACTGCTTCTGATGATGAATAATGCCTCCCACAAAGACGTTTCTTCAAGTTAGGGAATAGCAAAAAGTCACATGGGGGCTAAATCCGGACTATAGGGAGGGTGAGTGATGCACTTCACGTTGAGTTTTGCAAGATATTCAGCAACAACATTGGCAATATGCGACCGCGCATTATCGTGGTGCAGCATCCAGCCTGCTTCACGGAAATGTGGTATTTTGCGCCTGATATGGACTTGCAATGTTTTCAGGACATCCCTGTAGTATTATCCAGTTACTGATGTGTGTGCAGGTACAACATGCTGATAAACCATTCCATGAATATCAAAGAATGAGATGACCATAACTTTCCCAGCATAATCAAACACTTTTGCTTTTCTGGGGGTTGGTGATGAAGGAGATTTCCACACTGAGCTTTGCTGTTTGCTCTCAGGATCAAAATGATGTAACCAAGTTTCATAAGCAGTGATTCGTTTGAAAGAAACTCCGGGTCTTCCTCTAACATCAACTTTAACTGCATGTCCTTTTGTTCGGGAATCAACAGTCTTGGAACCCATCGCGCACAAACACGTTTCATGTGTAATGTTTCTGTCACCAACGTGTGGGTGGCATCCAATGAAATGTTCAGTATTTCAGAAAGTGATCTTAAGGTAATTCGTCGATCCTCTCTCACAATGGCAGCAGCAGTGTTGATGTTTTCTTCCGTAAGAGCAGTAACTGCAGCACCGGGACCACCTTCCTTTGAAATTGATTTTCTCCCCTCTTTAAACATTTTAAACCACCTTCGAGCTGTGCTGTAGGGAAGAACAGACTCTCCATAGGCCTCCTGTGACTTTGTATCGGCCTCAACTGAAGATTTGTTGAGACGAAAGCAGAATTTCAAAGTCGCATATTGTTCCTCACGTGTTACCTCCATTGTAGGGGTAGGCAATACTGAACATGCCTGAACTTGCTTGGTTCTCACAGGCGCGAACCAGGAGTACCAACAATGAAACTACTACGGCGTGTTTGTTTCACATTAAGCTAACAGAATATAATAAGATTGAATTTAAGTGCGAAAAATTATGACCATTCTTTATCTAACAGCTCTCGTATCTGTTCGTTCGGTTTCGTTTTGAAACATCCTGTATTAACTCTGTTGAGCACGCGTGAAGCATCTTGGGAAAACGCATAAAGAAAACGACAATTTCCAACAAAGAAACACTTGTTGCTGAAGAATGGAACAAAATACCACACACAGAGAGTAAAATGTTTGTCCACTCTCTACCAAGAAGATTAGAGGCTATAGCAAAGCTAAAGTGCAATAATTTTGAAGTGTACGATTACGTTCTGTGCAACAATTTGATTTTATTGTTATAAAAGTGTGCTTATGTTTATAAATGTTCCATAGATAATAAATTGCTATCGAAGCTGGGTCTGTAGTCAAGTGAATGTTGCTATTTTCCTCAGAGATTTAGTGACGTAGGAATACTTTCTGCGCTTACTAGATGTTACTTTTACGTACGTAAATGTGAGTTGCTATGGTACGCAGATTAGCCAATATGAAGGCTGGTTATTATATTAGACTGACAATCAAATCTTGCTGTAGGATGTTGCAAATCTTCCCTAATTGTTTAAGTAGTGTAATTTAATGTAGCCGCTTCGTCTCTGCGACTGCTCACATTGTGCATTTCTTGACTGACCAACAAGGACTGACTTCGCCATTCAGCAGGTAATCTCACTCACTAGCTCTCTCTCTCTCTCTCTCTCTCTCTCTCTCTCTCTCTCTCTCTCTCTCTCTCTCTCTCTCTCTCTCTCTCTCTCTCTCTCTCTCTCTCTCTCTCTCTCTCTCTCTCTCTCTCTCTCTCTCTCTCTCTCTCTCTCTCTCTCTCTCTCTCTCTCTCTCTCTCTCTCTCTCTCTCTCTCTCTCTCTCTCTCTCTCTCTCTCTCTCTCTCTCTGACATCTCAAACATCGATACTTTTTTGCTTCAGTGATTTCATAATTTAACACAAGATTTCTAAATACTCATCCCGAAATGACAAACAATAAAGAGATACCTAACATGATAAAACAAATGCAGAACGCAAATCCTTGCACTCTCAGATGTTTGTTTTTAAAATAAAATGGCGTACATTTTAGCAAAAAAAAAAAAAAAAAAAAAAAAAACGGAACAAAAATCAATTTTGTGGTAAAATAGAACTTCTCATGTAAACATTTACACCAATTATAAAAAGAAATTTTATTTCTAATTGTGCTCATCACATAACACTTCAAAATGGAATTAGCATTTGAATAACGCTTGTAATTTACCGAGAAAAGCTCCAGGGAATGATTATTTGAACAAGTATCTTTACAATATTGAAATAGGAAAATCTCCGACTGTTCTGTACTTCAAATAACATGTAACATCTTAAAAATTTTATCTCTCGTGTTGAAATATTGGCAAGTAAGAAGAAAATGCTCTCATTATTAACTCCTGAGCGTTGAACACCCCCTAACCCAACACATACATCTCAATTTGTTGTGTACAACACTTCTGAAAAATGTATTTTATCATAGTTTTGTTGGTAATTTGCAAATTGATCCAAACAAAGCAAGTACTGTTTATAAATCTTCTATTTCGTAAACTTATTCTACAACAATATTTAACAACATTTAGCGGAAATTGTTAATGATATTAGCCAATAGGAAAACGCATTTTTAAATTAAAAATCATTATTTATTAAAAAAATTTACAACAAATTTAAGTTTTGTCTTAATTAATCAGCTCCTAACATGTTAGCAAAAATTTACACTTTCATTTCCTTTTACATCATTTTTGAGCATATATAAAGCTTTTCATTCTTTTATTTTAAAAATAGGATAATGGGCAACAACTTGAAGATGGATAAGTCCCACTCAATATGACTCCTGTGCATACTTATTGCCCTATCTACTTCAAGTTAAACATTATCTTATTGTAGTTACAAGGGAATACAGTAGACTTTAAGTGATAGTCAAATGTTTTGGTCGTTATGTGATGTATACATGACTTTCTCTACTCTTGTACAAACGCTTATTGCCCTATCTACTTCAAGTTAAACATTATCTTATTGTAGTTACAAGGGAATACAGTAGACTTTAAGTGATAGTCAAATGTTTTGGTCGTAATATGATGTACACATGACTTTCTCTACTCTTGTACAAACACTTATTGCCCTATCTACTTCAAGTTAAACATTATCTTATTGTAGTTACAAGGGAATACAGTAGACTTTAAGTGATAGTCAAATGTTTTGGTCGTTATGTGATGTATACATGACTTTCTCTACTCTTGTACAAACACTTATTGCTCTATCTACTTCAAGATAAACATTATCTTATTGTAGTTACAAGAGAATACAGTAGACTTTAAGTGATAGTCAAATGTTTTGGTCGTAATATGATGTACACATGACTTTCTCTACTCTTGTACAAACGCTTATTGCTCTATCTACTTCAAGATAAACATTATTTTATTGTAGTTACAAGAGAATACAGTAGACTTTGAGTGATAGTCAAATGTTTTGGTCGTAATATGATGTACACATGACTTTCTCTACTCTTTTACAAACACTTATTGCTCTATCTGCTTCAAGATAAACATTATCTTATTGTAGTTACAAGGGAATACAGTAGACTTTAAGTGATAGTCAAATGTTTTGGTGGTTATGTTGTCATCAAAATATTCATCTATACTGTAATGGGCTCTGCTTAACAAGAATTTAGTCAGTTTAGATTTAAACTTAGCAGCTGACACAGTATTTTTTAACCTTTCCGGAAGCTTAAGTAGTTTTGGACCAAAGTATTGGAGCTTATGTTGAAGAAGTTTTAGCCTGTGACCTTTAACTATATAGTTAATCTTTCCCCTTGTTTTATATGTGTGGACATCGGATTTTGTGGAGGTTATTTTCCTGTTATGTACAAAAAGTATTGTTCGCAAAATAAATATGCAGGGAAGAGTAAGTATGCTTAATTTTTTAAAATACGACCTGCATGAACTCGTACGTGTTATTTTTGCCAGGTAAAGGTAATACTTTAGTGATTAGCATTTTAAAAAACCTCACGAAAAGATTAACAAGTGAAGGTGAAAGAGGATTACCCATTGCTAAACCAGAAGTTTTTTTTAAAGAATTTGCTGTTAAAATTGAAAAAAAAAATGATCCAAATGAAGATTCGTAAGTTTAGCAAAATCAACTATTAAGTTCTCATGCAAATCTATAGAACTCAATCTTTTTTTAAAAACATCAAACGTTGTCTTCTAGCTACAACAGGAAACAAAGCAGTTACTTCAAAGAAAACAAGTTTATCGTTCTAGACAATACTACATTGCTAACTAGAATGTTACAAAGAGCTAGACCGACATCTAGAATGTTTTAGGAAGGCCATGAGTTATTGTATAACTTCAAACAGTCCAAAACAACGGAAGGTAAAATATGACTTACTGTTACATTTGCATAACGGATCAGATAACATCCGCCGTTTTCCTAATTATTGTGTAAACAAATGATTACTCTCGTTAATGCTAAAACCTCCGTTAAGAAGCTGGACCACTGCCACTTAGGTTATCTTAGAATATCATTTGTATTTGCAAAGATATGAATGACGAAAAGGTACAGTTATGAGTAGTGTATTTGTAAAAGCATGAGCTGAACTTTTTGCTAGAAATGGATCAGCAATATATTTTAGTTGTACAATAAATAAACATACATTTTCATGAGTAATACTAAGGGTTGTACTGGATCCAAGTTTTATCTCTAGTAATAATTGATTTCAAAAAGTTATCGCCTTCAAGGATCCAATACGCCACACCGGAAGCAAAACGACAATCACAACAATGGATACATCTTCAAAAGAAGGTCAAGGCTCATTTGAAATCATTGGCGAATATGTTCTGCAGAGGGAATTGTAAAGCTTGTCCACAGGTATGATAAATGACTCGATCTTTTCGGTAATACCTAAAACCGTAAGTATACAAAACGTTTGGTAATAATATAATTGATGTCACGGCCAGTGTGAAAGAACAATTAATTTCCAACATGTCTTTTACTTATAGGCTATCGGACGTTGAAGAAAAAACGGTCCTCGTATTTGTAAAAGTATGAATTGAGCTTTTTTTTCTAGAAATGGATTAGCAGTATTATATTTTAGTTGTGAAATAAATAAACACATATTTTCATAAGTAATACCAAGGGCAGACATTTTTTGTTTAATGCACTAGTAGGACATTGTAAAAATCAAAGTTAAAATAACTGCGTGTTGCCCTCACATGACTTTCTCTTCTATGGTACAAATTCTACAGACACATATTCGTGTATCTACCACATGTTAATCAAGATAAAATTATGTTATTGCAGGTACAAGAGAATATGGGAATACAATATATTTTATCCGCCAACATAAAAAACACATCATTCGTGATACTTTTGTTACTGAGATGCAGGCCTTTTACTGTTAGACATGGATAATTTCTGCAAAGAGTCGAATTATCTCTACCAGAGTTAATATAGGAGGTAAAACAGAAGAATAAAGTTAGCATTTGCATTCTTCAGGAACGCCTACCCTAATAGTAGCAAAGACATTATATTATAACCTCTTTGACTATAGATTACCCCATAGATGGCTTACTCCGATGTTCAGTTTTTCTTTAGTTATTTGAAAAACAAGAAACAAACATGCGACGTGTACAACGTACAGAAATATATTTTATTTTTCTGGTTTCAGTGCGTAATTGATATTAACGGTAGAATTGTTAAAACTGAATACAGGTCCATAGTGTAAGCTGAAGATGAACAATTGCACAATTTAGGAGTTCGGTCGATCATGACTGGTGCCCCTTGTGTTTCGCTTGTTTCTTAGGTAACAGCGAGCTCTGCGCCAACGTCTCGAGCGTTACATTTTGTCACTCGTTAAGAAACATTAACTAACCTTCGCCAGTCCCATAAAGAACTACTAGAAATTCCTTATCATTTGTTTCTATTTTCAAACATTTAAACTATTCTCAAATAGTAAGTCGCTATTCGTTTCTTTGTAAGTTGGCCATAGACAACGGAATATCAAAATCTCTTAAAATATTTGACTGTCACCTAAATTCTACTGTATTCGTATATTGAAGAATAAGAATTTAAAAGAATAGTTTGTACAGGAGTGAGTAATGACAAGTGCACACATCACAAAGTTTCAGAACTTGTATTTCCGGTGAAAGTTGAACATCGAGTTTTATGGTTGCACATCCTTCCCAAGAGGTCTAGGAGTGCTTTGTCTAACAGCTTTGCCATCTCAAACCACGTGTCGAAAACGCTATTTCTTGTCCACTTAACACTTTATTTTACTGACCTGAAAGAAAAAAAACAGTACATAAAATTATTATTATTATTATTATTATTATTATTATTATTATTATTATTATTATTATTATTATTATTATTATTATTATTATTATTATTATTATTATTATTATTATTATTATTATTATTATTATTATTATTATTATTATTATTATTATTATTATTATTATTATTATTATTATTATTATTATTATTATTATTATTATTATTATTATTATTATTATTATTATTATTATTATTATTATTATTATTATTATTATTATTATTATTATTATTATTATTATTATTATTATTATTATTATTATTATTATTATTATTATTATTATTATTATTATTATTATTATTATTATTATTATTATTATTATTATTATTATTATTATTATTATTATTATTATTATTATTATTATTATTATTATTATTCACCATGTTGTAGAACATATAATCCTCTACCGAATAACAAAACACATTCCCGAAACATTTTATTTTGAACCCAAAATGTTGACTTGTAACCTAACTTCTGGATTTACGGGACAGCCCGTGTCGTCAGGCGAACGCCGAGGGAGAGAAGCGGGGAAAGAAAGAGACAGAAAGTGCCCCATGCCACGCCGAGATGTGTTCTGGACTCGTCACCTCCGCGGGATGAGGGGTGGGGAAGAGGGGAACGTGAGCAATACAGTAAACATTCAGCAATCACCTGCAGAAAGTCACGTAGCCTACTTGCTAGTTCAGTGCAGTAAGATTTACTATCTTCTCACCATGTCTGAAGATTTTAACAAATTCAAGGTTGAGCATTCAGAAGGGCGTGAAATTATAAGTAGCGTAATAGACAAATGTGATGAAGAAGCTTTGAAAACAACAATAATCATATCCAGTGTGACAAGCAACACAACGGCAGCCCGTTGTAATAAGTAGGCTGCATGTTATCTTCCCAGTGTTTCTATCTGTGCGCGACTCGTTTATCATTACGTCACCTTGTCTATGCGTGTGTATGTAGTGAACGCATTCCTTTCAGAGTTCATAAGGCTAGATCATAACTATAGTCTGGATTTTCTCGCTGCGTCATGAAAGGCCATGAAGCTTCGGCAACTTTCGAGAAACAATGGCTCGGATATAAATAAGGGACAAGGAGGTTAGGTCTCTAGGGAACTACCGAACATCAAGCTCTGCCGGCTTCCCGGCATGACATGCGGGCACATCCAGTAACAATAAAGTTGATATTACAACCTCAAAATCATACCTACCTGAAAATTAGACCGGTAATTGTTCTAAATTCAACTCTTCCTTAATTTTCCCACACCAGCGGTGCTCACAGGCGTTGCACCCGAGTCGGCAACCAATGAGGAGCTTCGGCTACCTCCCTTCTTTCATCCACCTAAAATAAACCCACATATCTGTCATTAAGTGGTTAAATCCGTCTAGGACAGGTACACGAATGACACACAACGTGCTGACCGTCAGTCAGCCGGCACTGCTTTGTTGTTGCTAGCGAGTGGTCAATGGACAGTTGTAGTGTGCAGCTGTGTGGATAGACGGCCTTGAAGGTTGCGTTTGTGTGTGTTACGTAATTGTGCTGCTGCAGAGGGCTGTACAAAGAGTCTTTCTACGGAAATAAAGAACATTTTAAATTTCTGTAACCTAGACTTCTAATTTTATTAACCCACAAAGTCACAATATGCTAAGGTATGCAAGTGTTATGTTATTAAATAACTAGGGACAGAAGAGAAGACCAAAAGTTTTAAAATATCAGCTACTATGATAATTAATTACTCGACGTTCCCATCAGCATTGTCCGCCACCGAAAGGCTATGCACAATTTCCAGAACTGTCGGGGACACGGAGTAATAAAAAGGTAAAGGGAGGGACCGATGAGACATAGCTGTGGGGTAGGTTCCTTGGGTCACCTCAAAGTGGGAAGGATGAGGAGTTAGACCAGATCCGGTGACGACGGGCACAAGCAGAACGGGGTCCCTATTGTTTCTAGTAAAAACGAATCTGATCTGCTCCATACAAGACGAGTATACCTATACATAATTAACCTATATATAATTCATAACCAGATGAATAAATAAATAAAATTATTAAATTACAATAAAGGGAGTAAAAGAAAAATGGGCAAAGGTAAACTAATTGTTCTCAGAGTTTCTAAAGGTTCAGTTTGTAACCGGTTGTGTTAATTTTCAGTTATGTCGGCTCATGGTGCGTTATCCATGTCTCCTGCACAGATGGCAGCAGCTGCTTCAGCTCCGATATCCGGAGCTCTTCCAATGCAGCTTCTGGTACTGCAAGTCCTGCAGCTAGGGGAAGGCGAGCCGGGCGACGACTATGGCTCCAATCTGTTGGCTCTGGGAGAGATGTTGGTTCGTGGAAACGTGGAGTCGTCATCTAGGGCACGCGCGGAACTGCTCCGTCTGGCAGAGACAAATGCCTGTCTAAGGTACACTTTCATTTTTTATTGAAGCCAATATTAGGTATGTATATGTTTTGTTAATATTACAACAAAGTATAACAATTACTGATAAACTTCACTTAAAACATTACAAATTCTTCCAATGTACTAGTTTCGCAATATACGAGGCTGGGTCAAAAAGTAATGCCTCCTATTCTTTTCCCTTAAATAAGTAAGTTATGTGAAAACTTTGAATTTGGCGCAATTCCTCAAACCTTCTTCTTCAATTCCCTGCAATAGTAACTTCCTAAGTCAACAGGTGACAGCACTGCATCCCCTTGCAAAATGGCTGACATTGACATTTGTATTAGACAGCGTTCTGTGATTGAATTTTTGACTGCGGAAGGTCAAACGGCAATTTGCATTCACGAAAGGCTAAAAAATGTGTATGGTGATGCAACGGTGGATGTCAGCACTGTTAGACGATGGGTTCGTCGCTGTAACGAAGCTGAAGGGCAAACACCATTGGCAGATGAAAAGCGAAGCGGCAGTGACTCCATGCAACATTCAGCGAGTCGATGACAGCATTCGTGGTGATCGCCGGGTAACAACAGGTGAATTGTGTCGCATTACCTCCCTCAGTAAAGGTAGAGTGATCACGATTATTGAACAACTGGGTTACTCAAAAGTTTATTCACGTTGGGTACCAAGAATGTTAACCGCCCAAAACAAAGAAACAAGGAAAACAATAGCCTCCGAACACTTGCAGGGCTTCAATTTGGAGGGAGAGGAGTTTCTGGGAAAAAATTGTTACTGGAGACGAAACGTGGGTTCATTTTTTTGAACCTGAATCAAAGAGACAGTCAATGGAATGGCATCACACAACGTCACCGAAGAAAAAAAAAATTCAAAACTCAGTGGTCGACAGGTAAAGTTATGGCGACAGTGTTTTGGGATGCAGAAGGTGTGCTTATGATTGATTTTTTGGAGCAGGGATGCACAATAAATTCTGTCCAATATGTCAGAACTCTCAAAAAGCTGAAAACACGTCTTCGCCGAGTTCGCCCAACAAAAACTATGGGGGATGTTCTTCTTTTGCATGACAATGCAAGACCACACACCAGCCGTTACATCACTGCAGAAATTGAGAAATTGGGATGGCAAGTCTTACCTCACTGACCTGGCACCATCAGACTTCCATCTGTTCGGGCCACTAAAGGAAGCTCATCGTGGGATTCGTTTTGAAGATGAGGAGGCTGTGAAAACGTCCGTGCGTCAATGGCTTAGGAAGCAAGACCGTGTGTTTTACCACACTGGAATACATGTCGTAGTTAAAACGTAGACATAAACTGTAGAAAAGAACGGAGATTATATTGAATAGTGACAAATTAATCGTCAATGTTGTAGTTTTCAAGCTATGTAAATTGGATTCAATTTTCTTGGTAATTAAAAGAGAAAGAAATAGGAGGCATTACTTTTTGACCCACCCTCGTATTAAACAAGTCCTGAGCTGTGACGTAATGGGCTAAGTTGTTGTGCTGGGGTTCCCTGCCACGGAATGCGACCGGGTTCGCTGCTACTATGAACATGATGTGCTAAGAGAATTACTCTGAACAAGCCCAAGATGTTTGTTAACCCTTAAATGAATGATGTAGCAGATACGCTGTATTCAGCTTGAAAAATGTTTTAGTCTGGTTTTTTGTTACTATAATTTTGTGCGGGTCTTTATCACTTACACACAAAACTTTTGAGCGTTTTATATTGTGACTTTGTGGCTTCGTAGAATTAAAAGTCTAATTTGTCGAAATTCCAAATGTTCCTTATTTCCGTAGAATCACACTGTTCAATTCTCACGTAACAATATTACGTCACATACACAACACAATCTACCAAGGTCGATGATAAATAACAAACAGTATTCAGTTTACAACATCAGCTCTCATTACCACACTCTCAGCTGTTTACTGCAACTCACGTCTTACTCTTTGCGAGTCGTTGCTCTCTTAAATATCTCATTGATAAATTCGAGAGGTTTCTGGAACAAATAAGAAAAAAACCTTTCTCTGTCAATCAACATATCACTAGAACCCTCTAAACGTGAAATCCTATCTGTGCCGGCAAGTCCTTTATCTCAGATATCTTTATTTGCCAGTTCTTTGTGTACACAAGCCGCGCGATCGTAGATAACGGCTTCGCGACATTAGTGTAAATTATTATATTTACAATTACGTTGTAGTGCTTTTTTTAGTATGAAAAGGCAAAATACAAGCAACTGCAGTCAAATGATACCTCTTCAACATTCATACATGCCATCACACCGATTACTTTGCGAGCGACCTTTACCATAGGCATATTTGACTGCAGTTGCTGACGTTTGACTTTGAATGGATGGCCAATCCATTATCTATCACTCTGATGACTACTCGAATCGATTGCATTGAGACACCTCAGAAAGCTGTATGAAAACCAGCAAGAGCTGCATAAATAGCAAATTAATTCATGCATTTAAGGGTTAAATTCGAGAGCAAGAAAACAGTACACTTCTATATGCTATATCTGCAGAACGTGAGCTATCACATGCAGCGCCGTAGTGGAGGGGAAACTCCGATATACGCTGTCCTCCCACTATTTTTCGGAGGGGGAGGCAGTCCCCTACTAATAAATTATGTATACTTTTCTAATTCATTACCTTTCTTAATTTAACATTCAAAATACGGAAAAACAATACAAAATATATACGAGGGGGGATCCAAAAGGAACCGGACTCCGAGGGCGCTGCCTCTCGTAGACGTAGTGCAGGGTTCTCACGCTAGATGGTGTTAGCAGAGAACTTCATGAAACAGCTGTGCAGACGGCGTCAGTGTAGAGCTGAACGTACAAGTGTGGTATTGTGTTTCTCTGACTGTTGGCGGGTTACCTCTGCGAAGTCGTTATGGCAACATTAAAAGAACAAAGAGTGTGTGTGAAATTTTGTTTCCTGCTTTAAAAAACTGTAACGGAGACACACCGAATGCTTCAGGAAGCTTTCCAGGAGGACGCTATGAGCCGCACACAGGTTTTCGAGAGGTTTGGGCGCTTTAAACGTGGTGAGATGTGTGTTGAAGATCAAGCTCGTTCTGGACGCCCTTCAACATCGCGAAATGAGAACATTGAAAAGGTCCGCCAAAAGATCAACGATGATCGTCGCCAAGCGATCGTCCAAATTTCAGCAGTGACAGGAATCAGCTGGAGCTCGTGCCAGTGGATTTTGAGGGAGGATTTGCACATGAGACGTGTTGCTGCCAAATTTGTTCCGCGCCTCCTCACACAGGAGCACAAAATCATCCGCTTGAATGTGTGTCAGGACTTGAAAACAGAGATTGCACGTGATCCAAACTTCTTGAACAAAGTCATTACAGAGGATGAGAGTTGGTGTTACGGGTATGACCCAGGAACCAAGCAAGCGTCAAGCCAGTGGAAGACTCCCAACTCTCACAGACCAAGGCAAGTGAGGTCAAATGTGAAGACGAGGATCATTTTCTTTTTTGATGTTCGTGGAATTGTGCATCGGTAATTCGTACCTCCTGGCCAGACTGTTAACCAGCACTTTTACTTGGATGTTTTAAGGCGTCTGTGAGAGGATGTGAGGAGGAAACGTCGGGAACTTTGGCGATCAGGTGACTGATTTCTGAATCACGACAACGCTCCAGCACACACAGCCTTACGAGTGACCCACTATTTGGCATCTCAGAGGTGGTCTGTCGTTCCCCACGCTCCTTATTCACCCGACCTAGCCCAGTGCAACTTTTTTCTATTTCCACGAATGCCAAAAACGCTAAAAGGGGAGCGTTATGACGATGTGGGGACGGTAAAAACAGCTTCGCAAAGGACACTGGACAATATCAAACTTGAAGAGTTCCAAACATGTTTCCAACAGTGGGAAAAGAGACTTGACAAGTGCATCTCATGTAATGGAGAGTATTTTGAAGGTGACTGAAGTAATTTTGTAAAAAGGTTCATCAATAAAGTTTTTGTGACAACAATCCGGTTTCTTTTGCCCCCCCCCCCTCGTATGTAGTTACCTTCAAAATACATTCAAATAATGTTTATGACTGTTAACGGACCTCCAGTACATATGTGGAACTCAGAGGATTACATAAAAGAATGGATAAAAAGACGTACGCATGCTGAGGACAACCAAAGTAGGAAGGTGAATCTATAAGTGCAGAATTCTGGTAGGTTCTCCAGCATCTGGAAAAAAATTTAGGCGTGCGTCCCACCCCCCCTCTTTTTTGTTGGGAATACGTCCCTGATCACATGATGTATTTATGATTATGATTGCTTCGTTTATTTACCCTAGAGAGTTCAGCTCAATATTATTCAGCTGTTTCGTTTAAAAACCAGGAAGAGGTGCGTCAGCTGGATCAACAGGCATTAAAGTGGGAAACGAGATAACACGCCTCCCGCTTTGCCATTGCCAATACAATCCAATTGAGTTGTTGAATGCTCAAATAAAGCTGAGGCTTGCAGACTTAACACTTTTAAACTAACTGAAATTGAGTGACTCATTCACTAATAAAGTGACAAAGTAACATAAAAGAAACTGGAAAAACTGCGTGAGACATGCAGGAAAACTACAAGACAATGAAGAATCGTCTCTTGACGTAAGTGACATTTACAGGGACATACGAGGGCTCTTCAATAAAGAATGATCACTTTTTTTTGACAATATACCTGCGTTCATCCTCATAATGTTGACGGTCCTTCTCAAAATAGTCTCCCCTGAATGTGATGTGCTTGTCCCAGCGTTTCTACCAGTCTTCAAAGATATGCTGGAAACCATTTTTTGAGAGATCCTTCAAAATCGCCTCCTCAGCCTTCACCACTGCTTCTGATGATGGATAATGTCTCCTGCGAAGGCGTTTCTTCAAGTTAGGGAATAGAAAAAAGTCACATGGGGCTAAATCCGGACTATAGGGAGAGTGAGGGATATACTTCACGCAACAACATTGGCAATATGCGGTCGCGCATTATCGTGGAGCAGCATCCAGCCTGCTTCACGGAAATGTGGTCTTCTGCACCTGATATGGACTTGCAATGTTTTCAGGACATCCCTGTAGTATTGTCCGGTTACTGATGTGTGTGCAGGTACGACATGCTGATAAACCATTCCATGAATATCAAAGAATGAGATGACCATAACTTTCCCAGCAGAAGCAACCACTTTTGCTTTTTGGGGGGTTGGTGATGAAGGAGATTTCCACACTGAGCTTTGCTGTTTGCTCTCAGGATCAAAATGATGTAGCCAAGTTTCATCAGCAGTGATTACGTTTGAAACAAACTCCGGATCTTCCTCTAACATCAACTTTAACTGCGTGTTACCTCCATTGTAGGGGTAGGCGATACAGAACATGTGTGAACTTGCCTGGTTCTCACAGGCGGGAACCAGGAGTACCAACAATGAATCTACTACGGCGTGTTTGTTTCACATTAAGCTAACATAATATTATAAGATTGAATTTTAGTGCAAAAAATTATGACTGTAAAAAAATTATGATCATTCTCTATTGAACAGAACTCGTGGAAGAACTCTTCCTACTTGAAAAATATAGTAACCCTAAACTAAGTTTGATTATGAAACTTCTCACAATCTTTGTTGTTCGGAGGTATGATCTTGTTGAGGTAGTAAAGATAGGGACCATGTGTGTGTATAACTTTTATGTTTTGTGCATCATTCTCTTATAAAATGTTCAGGATTTACCTCAGTTGACAATATTGACAAATCAAAGACTTGATGAAGGTAAGGAATACAAATACAGTAGAAAGCAAACTAAAATTGTTACACTTTGTCCAGAATATGAAGCAATTTTGTAGGGACACCAATGCACATGCAGTGAATCACGTCGTCCATACTCGGTAACCATTCGTTACTTTTGACCAGATAGTCACGTTAAATTCTGTTCACACAAACAACTGACTGTTTCATTGTGGTGCAGGTCCGGCGTGCGTGCTGTCCGAGGACTCACATCACGGCTGAAGAGAGACAAGAGCTGCAGTGCATTGAGGATGGACATTGCAAGCATTACATCGAGATTCGCAAACGGACAAAGGGCCCAAGAAAAACTGCCCCAACGACAGGAGCGGCCAAGAAAAGGGGACCAAAACTGGGCAGTGGTAAGGGATAAGCCTGAACCAGACATTTTGGTGAGTACTGCCGATAGGCTTATGTATATGAAAACTTACTAGCGTGTTTCTTCAAGCTAATATAAGTTCATGTCCACCCGACACCAGAAGGCAAGGCAAAGGAATGTGTAACATAGCCCCTTTTGATGTCCGTATGATGTTTAGGCTCGCCTTCCAGATATAATAAGGGTGCTACATCATCTAAAATATACAGTGTTGTCACATAACTCACACATGCATATTACGTATATATGCATTAGAACTGCGAGCATGGGGGATTCATATGTACACCCATTTCGTAATAAACAGATCTACTAACAGAGCAGATAAACAGTTCAAGTCCCTCTCCCTCTTCAGACCCTGCTTGCCTTCTTGTAGTGGGTAGACAGTACATAATACCTATCACTGCAGTTACTGAAATAAGCATTAGATCTGGCAGCATGGGTGACTCATATGTACTCTCATACACTCATTTCGTAGTAAACAGATCTACTAACAGAGCAGATAAACAGTTCAAGTCCCTCTCCCTCTTCAGACCCTGCTTGCCTTCTTGTGATGGGTAGACAGTACATAATACCTATCACTGCAGTTACTGAAACAAGCATTAGATCTGACAGCTCGGGTGACTCATATGTACTCTCATACACTCATTTCGTAGTAAACAGATCCACTAACAGCAGATAAACAGTTCAAACCCCTCTTCCTCTTCAGACCCCGCTTGTCTTCTTGTAGTGGGTAGACAGTACATAATACCTATCACTGCAGTTACTGAAACAAGCATTAGATCTGACAGCTCGGGTGACTCATATGTACTCTCATACACTCATTTCGTAGTAAACAGATCCACTAACAGCAGATAAACAGTTCAAGTCCCTCTCCCTCTTCAGACCCTGCTTGCCTTCTTGTAGTGGGTAGACAGTACATAATACCTATCACTGCAGTTACTGAAACGCGCATTAGATCTGACAGCATGAGTGGCTCATATGTGCTCTCATTTCGTAGTAAACAGATCTACTAACAGAGCAGAAAAACAGTTCAAGTCCCTTTCCCTCTTCAGACGCTGCTTGCCTTCTTGTAGTGGGTAGACAGTACATAATACCTATCACTGCAGTTACTGAAACAAGCATTAGATCTGACAGCATGAGTGGCTCATATGTACTCTCATTTCGTAGTAAACAGATCTACTAACAGAGCAGAAAAACAGTTCAAGTCCCTTTCCCTCTTCAGACGCTGCTTGCCTTCTTGTAGTGGGTAGACAGTACATAATACCTATCACTGCAGTTACTGAAACGCGCATTAGATCTGACAGCATGAGTGGCTCATATGTACTCTCATTTCGTAGTAAACAGATCTACTAACAGAGCAGAAAAACAGTTCAAGTCCCTTTCCCTCTTCAGACCCCGCTTGTCTTCTTGTGGTGGGTAGACAGTACATAATACCTATCACTGCAGTTACTGAAACGCGCATTAGATCTGACAGCATGAGTGGCTCATATGTACTCTCATTTCGTAGTAAACAGATCTACTAACAGAGCAGATAAACAGTTCAAGTCCCTTTCCCTCTTCAGACCCCGCTTGTCTTCTTGTGGTGGGTAGACAGTACATAATACCTATCACTGCAGTTACTGAAACGCGCATTAGATCTGACAGCATGAGTGGCTCATATGTACTCTCATTTCGTAGTAAACAGATCTACTAACAGAGCAGATAAACAGTTCAAGTCCCTTTCCCTCTTCAGACCCCGCTTGCCTTCTTGTAGTGGGTAGACAGTACATAATACCTATCACTGCAGTTACTGAAACGCGCATTAGATCTGACAGCATGAGTGGCTCATATGTACTCTCATTTCGTGGTAAACAGATCTACTAAAAGAGCAGAAAAACAGTTCAAGTCCCTTTCCCTCTTCAGACTCCGCTTACCTTCTTGTGGTGGGTAGACAGTACATAATACCTATCACTGCAGTTACTGAAACGCGCATTAGATCTGACAGCATGAGTGGCTCATATGTACTCTCATTTCGTAGTAAACAGATCTACTAACAGAGCAGAAAAACAGTTCAAGTCCCTTTCCCTCTTCAGACCCCGCTTGTCTTCTTGTGGTGGGTAGACAGTACATAATACCTATCACTGCAGTTACTGAAACGCGCATTAGATCTGACAGCATGAGTGGCTCATATGTACTCTCATTTCGTAGTAAACAGATCTACTAACAGAGCAGAAAAACAGTTCAAACCCCTCTCCCTCTTCAGACGCTGCTTGCCTTCTTGTAGTGGGTAGACAGTACATAATACCTATCACTGCAGTTACTGAAACAAGCATTAGATCTGACAGCATGAATGACTCATATGTACTCTCATTTCGTGGTAAACAGATCTACTAACAGAGCAGATAAACAGTTCAAGTCCCTTTCCCTCTTCAGACCCTGCTTGCCTTCTTGTTGTGGGTAGACAGTACATAATACCTATCACTGCAGTTACTGAAACAAGCATTAGATCTGACAGCATGAATGACTCATATGTACTCTCATTTCGTGGTAAACAGATCCACTAACAGAGCAGAAAAACAGTTCAAGTCCCTTTCCCTCTTCAGACCCTGCTTGCCTTCTTGTAGTGGGTAGACAGTACATAATACCTATCACTGCAGTTACTGAAACAAGCATTAGATCTGACAGCATGAATGACTCATATGTACTCTCATTTCGTGGTAAACAGATCCACTAACAGAGCAGAAAAACAGTTCAAGTCCCTTTCCCTCTTCAGACGCTGCTTGCCTTCTTGTAGTGGGTAGACAGTACATAATACCTATCACTGCAGTTACTGAAACGCGCATTAGATCTGACAGCATGAGTGGCTCATAAGTACTCTCATTTCGTGGTAAACAGATCTACTAACAGAGCAGATAAACAGTTCAAGTCCCTTTCCCTCTTCAGACCCCGCTTGCCTTCTTGTAGTGGGTAGACAGTACATAATACCTATCACTGCAGTTACTGAAACAAGCATTAGATCTGACAGCATGAATGACTCATATTGTCACACCCTACATTAGAATAGATTTAATATTTATTAGCTTTGGGGGGGAATCCGTAGCGGTAGAGCTAAACTATCTCAACAAACACTAGTTACACCACGCGGTAGGGTGGACATGTTATTTTACTGATAACTAGCTTACCTGCATGGTGGTGAAAGGTGGAAGGTCCAGCGAAGGAAAACTCACAAATGCATTTTAAAAAAGAGGTTTAATAATCCCAGACAACTTACATTCAATGAGGTTTGTGTTCCGGAGGGTTGCTACAAACACATCCTCTCACGCTGGTGGCGGCCGGTCGTCTGGGGGAAGAGGATATGCCATCCCCCCTCCCCAGCGCAGCCAACGAACAAAGTTAAGCCAGTCGCCAGGTCTGACAACCCATACAGGGTTGCCACACCTCCCCCCGGACCACAAGCTGTTGACCCAGGGTCAACAGAACAATTAATAACAAATGAAAAGAAACTCGCTCGAGTGATGGAACAAAAAAAAATTAGCATACAAACATCACAAACAGTATTATACACATAAATCTTGTCTCTTGACGTTACACATTCGTTTCTTTACTCCAGTGTCTGTCTATAACTTTAATTAAAAAGCCCTAAAAGAAAAATAAATGAAGTTCAGCACTTTTCACCACTACTGCACCAAGCAACAAAAGTTTCACAACCTGCCTGAACAGTACATTCCATTCCCACTGGTCTCACAAATGTAATAAAAAAAACTTGAAGCTTGCACTGCAGTCACTGATGAATAAAGACCACTGAATTGAGCACAATTGTACTTGCTCTACACTGAATAACAATGTGGGGCATTAATAGTTCTTCTGCCCCCAACACAGGTACGAAGTGACAGCACTAATAGCTGCCAAAGCTCTGACGAACAGTGGTCATAAAGGGCGGACCAGAGCCCGATGACACAAGGCAGTGTGGCAGGTTTAGCACTCCCATGGTGCAACAGTTCGGTAGGAACAGTGTGGTGCAGCAGGAACGCAGATAAATAGGGCTGGCTTGATACGTATCATCATACTACAACATTATTTCCAAAAATATAAGTGTACGTCAATTACAGAAGACAACTACATCATTAAAAACAAACTTCACTTCTGAACAATAATAAATAATAAAAAAAAATTAGGTACACCCCATCTGGGTAGCAAGATACATGATAAAACTAAGATAATTTCCATCACTCGGCAATATATAGAGCTTACAAATTTTGACAAGATAAATCAAATAATCTTCACAAAATAATCTTCACAAAAGAATACATAAAACGTAGGAATGTCACAATCAAGACTTTACAAAAACCCCTTAGGGTAGAAATAATACAATACACACAGCACAAAATAATTTGACCTTCCAAAACATTGAATAAAAATATTACACATTTTCAAAATACCAAAACTTACAATTAGAGGGGTACCCCAAAATATTATACGTGGCCATAAACTTTTTAACAAAAACTGACGTGTACACTTAAACAAAAATGAGCTCAGTTTTTCTCTTTGTTTTACCATTATAATTTCAATCATATTTATTATGTGCGCGCACTACTTAATATCATCAGTACTACTACCTTTCAAATCAACAAAACTACTTACAATCTTCTAACATCAACATTTTGCATGCCAACAAAACTACTGTCACATTACTACACCAACAAAAAAAAATCGTTCTACAACACAATACATAGAACAAAACTGAAAGAAAAAATTAAGTTCTGGGTCCTCAAAATTTCACATCCTAGATACACAAAAGAGAAAATATAGTATCATGTCTTAGCCTATTCTAAAAACTTTTGTATACATTGAAGGGTACTTTTGCTTTTCAACATAAAACTTAGAATTCAATAAACCATTAAAGCATACTGGTAATCACACAACTCCAAAATATATATCACTCTTAATCCAAAACAATTTTATCAAAATGTTCAAACTATTAGCATCCTGCAATAAAGAGACAAAGTAAACATCTGTACTAGTAATGTGCTATCTCACAAATACCTGGTAACTATGGCGAGGATGACAAACAGAACATCCCCAGGTCTCAGCTTCATAACAGTCATTCACAGACCTCTCTGTGATTCAGGTTTTCCTCATCATCTTAGCATGCACATTTCAGCACCAATGCTAAACAAAACTCAAAAATACACTTAATTACTTGCATCGATAAGCACATTTCAGCCATTTTATCGAGCCTAAAACACTGGATTAACGGGCACGTTACAGCAACCCCATTAACCAGATAAACTTTACCTCTACATCTTTCACATAATCACACATAATTTCATTCATCCTTCTTATCGAGGTAGCACAGCACTATTCCAAAATGTAAACTTAAAATTAATAAACAAAATTTCAATTTTCTAATCATTGCAAAATTTATCATAAAATGAGGTTATTCAACTCAAAACAGTTATTAGGGAACATATACTTTTAATATTAATTAATTGTGACTTTCAATAATAACAATTGTATGTTCAACTTTTGACATCTAATTCATCAAACATCTATCCAAGTATTGCCATTTGCCAATAATATACATCATATTCCAAAACAAAATAGCTTAGCACACTATACACTAAATCTCAAAATTCACACTCAGAAATCAAGGGACAATATACTTTACATACAACCTTTTTACATTTGATGTGACACAAAAGAAAAGCAAAATGTATTTACAGTCTATATGGTCCCACAGGATCAAAATATGGGAATATCCTAGAAACATGTACTGATTGTTCCTTAACTCTAGGAGCATTTGGTCGACGAACCACATAAGTAACAGGAGTAATTTGTCGAACAATTTCAAAAGGCCCAAAATATCTATGAAGCAATTTGGTACATTTTCCCTTTTTCCTAATTGGAGTAAAAATCTTAACAAGCTGACCTACTGCGAAATGAGTATCTCTATGCTTAGCATCATATCTTTCTTTCTGTTTAATCTGTTGCTGATTAATATTATGGATGGCTACTTCACGAGCTTTCTGAATCTCTTCCAAAGTTTGCCGAACAAATAAATCATTTGAAGTGGCCTGAAGTTGCACCTGATTTGGTAAGGAAGGTTCACGACCATATATCAAATAGAATGGTGAAAATTTTGTAGTTTCCTGAACAGAAGAATTGTATGAAAAAATCACATATGGCAAAACATTAGACCAATTGCGCTGATTTGAATCCACAAAATGACTAAGACAATTTAGTAAAGTCTGGTTAAATCGTTCAGTAAGGCCGTTGCATGCAGGGTGGTATGAACTAGTAAAATGAGGGGAAACTGACAAAGCTTTCAAGAGTTCCTGGGTTACTTCACTCAGAAAGACACTACCACGATCAGACAGTAACATGGCAGGGGCCCCATGCCTGCAAATAATCTGATGTAAGATGAACTTAGTAACCTGGGGAATGGTAGCCAAAGAGAGAGGGGCAGCTTCAACCCACCTAGAAGCATATTCTGTAGCAACTATGATATACTTATGACCCGACGTAGAACGAGGCAAAGGGCCTAACAAATCTATTCCCCAACGTTCTCCAATAAAGTTAACTGGAATAGGCTGCAAAAGACCAGCAGGTTTTTGATTCTTAGGTGCCTTCCTAGACTGACAACTTGGACAAGTTTTCACAAAATGCTCAATATCTTTTTTCATACCTATCCAGTAGTATCTTGAATTAATCTTACTAAAAGTTTTAGAAAAACCTAAATGACCAGATAGTGGATCATCATGACATGAGGACAAAATTTCATGCTTTAACACCTCAGGAATGACTAGTAAATGCAAGGGACCAGTAGAACCCGAATTTTTCCTGTACAAGACATCACTTTTCAAAATATAGGTAGAAGCTTGACGTTGAACCTTAGCAGGAGCAGATTCAGGATCCTTAAGGGCATTAATAATTGGAGTCAGAACTGGATCATCATTTTGTTTCTGAGCAACCTCAACTGGTGATAGCAAACAGGTAATTAGCTCATCAAGTTGTTCAATTTGATGCTCTTCAGGCTGTAACACAGGGAACCTTGACAAAACATCTGCGTCATTATGTTTCTTACCAGATTTATAACATATATCATAATCAAATTCCTGTAACTTTAGACTCCATCGAGCCAACCGGCCTGTCAAATCCTTTAAATTGTTCAGATAACAAAGGGAGTGATGGTCTGAAATAACATGCACTTTATAGCCATACACAAAAGTCCTGAAATGTGTTAAACCAAAAACGATTGCCAAAAGCTCTAACTCTGGTACACTGTAATTTCTTTCACATTTTGACAAAGTTCTAGAAGCATATGCAATAGGTCTAAGATTATCATTTACTTTCTGTAGTAAAACACATCCTATTCCTAGACCACTAGCATCAGTGTGTAATTCTGTATAGGCTCCAGGATTATAATGAGCCAACACAGGAGCAGAAACAAGAGAGTTCTTTAACTGCTGGAATGCTGTTTGCTGATCCGGGCCCCAAATAAAACTTTGACTTTTCTTGGTCAGCTGAATCAATGGATGGGCAATGTAAGAGTAATTCTTAATAAATTTCCTGTAGAAATTGAACAAACCCAAAACTTTTCTCACATCTCTAACATTCTTTGGGCGTGGTAGTTCTTTGATCACTGTAACTTTCTCAGAATCTGGGGGAATTCCATCTTTAGATACTTCAAAACCCAATAACTTTATCTTTTCCATAGCAAAGAAACATTTCCCAGGTTTCAGTTTAAAATTATGCATTTCCAAACGTTGAAAAACAGCTTCTAAGTTTTCTAATAATTGTTCAAAAGTTTTGGCAAAAACAACAATATCGTCCAAATATGCTAAAGCTTTCTTAAATTTCAAGTCTCCTAACAATTTCTCAGCAACAAAACTGAAAAATCTTGGTGCATTAGCAAGCCCAAAAGACAAACGTTCAAATTCATACTGCCCTTCATGAGTAACAAATGAGGTATACTTTTTACTATTCTCCTCTAAAGGAATTTGAAAGTATGCTGACAACAAATCTAAGGAAGCAAACCATTTAGCTTCTCCAAGGTAACTAAGGAGGTCATCAATAAGAGGCAAGGGAAAGGCTGAGTTTACTGTAACCTTATTCAGTTGACGATAATCTACACAAAACCGCATAGAGCCATCTTTTTTCTTTACCAACACCACAGGTGATGACCAAGGTGACTGAGAATCTCTAATAATACCAGCATTTTTCATTTCCTCTACTTGTTGGGAAATAATCTCTTTCTGCTTATGAGCTACCCTATAGGGTCGTTGCTTAATAGGTTTTTCATCCTTTACCTCTATTTTAAATTCAGCTACATTAGTTGAGCCTAAATCTTGCAATGAAGTGGCAAAAACATGTTCATATTTTAACAACAGATTATGAAGATCTGACTTTTGAGCTTCAGTTAAGTTGGTATTAACATTAAATTCAAACTTTGGAGCGTTCAATGGAGTAACATCCTTAGGTGAAACTGAGTTACTTTGAACAAATGCAACTTCATGAGCATGAGCTAATACAGTTTTAGCAAAAAGTGTTTGAGGAACAGCTGAATTATTATGTACTGGTATCACAAAGTCCTTTGAAGATTTGCAAACTACAGGTGGAATAGAAATATTCTTCTTATGCATAATACTGGTAGAAGGCTCGAACATAACCTCATTTGTAATATCAGCTGAAGGCTGCACTGCCACAAAACAAGTAGTAAGCGGTGGCAATTTAACATCTTTTACAACAGAAACTTTATTAACTATCTGTACCTCATCGTTCAATGGAATCACAGCAATATCTGTAAAGGGACCACCACATGTTGTTTCAAAAGGAATGTGTACCATTTCTCCCTCATGAGTTTGAATCTTAACTTCTGCACAGGAATAATCAATGGTAACTTTATGTGAAGTTAGAAAGTCATTACCCAAAATGAGATTATGTGCCAAGTCTTTTACCACTAACACATCTTCCTGAAAAACAAAGTCATTAATTTGAAATTTCAAATTTGTTTGATAAGGCGCATCTAATAACTTGTTACCAGCTGTTTTAAGCAAAATCTCGACAGGTTTCATTTTAGAAATGTCATTGATATGAGCTGCATTCACAATGCTAACTGCACTTCCTGTATCCAACAAAATTGGAAGTTTTGACTCCCCAATGGACCCCAAAATTTGCAAAATTTGACCTGGAAGAGAAACAACATTAGACACAGGTGAACTTACTTTGGGTACCTCTAGGTTATGTCGTTGGAGGCTGGGCCTCTCGAGTTTTTTGAAGCAGATGGTGAAGTCCAGCAATTACGTGCCATATGACCACGCTTGTTGCAATTGTAACACACAATAGGTGCCTGTTGTCTCCTTTCATGATATCTTGGAGGCTTAAGTGGAGGTGGCTGCACAGTAGATGCAGCAGCAGTGAATTGAGACTGAAGTTGTTGCATTTGGGTAGCAAGTTTAGCGACCTGTTCACTCAATGTGGAAACAACATTAATAACTGGTTCAGAGTGATTTACACTTTCAAACCGTGATAAAACAGGTGCAGATGACACAGGTGGAGAAGTGTAAGTTGATGTTTGTGCTTGTACTAAATGTTGTCTATGTTGCACATAAAAATTAGCTTTATCAACGCTTTTAATAATTTGTAAAACCTCCTCAACTGTTTGTGGATTTAATGGGAGCAAAGCTTGCACATACTGAGGTTTCAATCCTTTCACTAAGTTTTTTACCTGCTCCATTTGTGTCATTGCAGCGTTAACTTGGTCACACAAGGATAATACATCATAAATGTAATCTAATACAGGTTCATTTTCTAATTGTACCCTCTGCCTAAGTTTAATTTCCAACAATTCATCTTGATTGGACATTTGAAAAGCTGCCAAAAACTGTTGAGTTAGAAAATGCCAATCATGCTCAGGGTGTCTATGGCAAAAAGTTCGGTACCACAGTGCTGCTGTGTCTCGCAAGTAACATGGGAAGAACTTCAACTTTTGTACATCTGACCAACCATTTGCTGTAGAAACTAAGTTAAATTTTCTCAAAAATTCTGAAGGAGATATCAGTGCTATCCTGTCAAAACAGGGTGGATCAATAAAAGGCCGAGAAACTTGCATTGTCTGAGTCTGATTAACATTAGGTGCCATGGATACTTCTAAATTACTAGGTACATGTGCACTTTGATTAGCTAAAGCAGAAGTCGAAGCTATTACATCATGTGAATCCATTGTAACTGGCACATTGGATGATTGCCGCGTTTTCTTAGGCATTTTGACTTACTTTTAAGTAACACTGGACACCAGAATAAAATAAGCAGAATTACCAACTGGAATGAACACAAAAATGAAGTGCATCCTTCACAAAAACACCAAAAAAGAAACTATTTACTTTGAATTTTACTGCCAAAACTCACACAGCGTCCCTTGAAAATCAACACGTGACCACGTGGTGTCCATTATCAATTTCCATGTAGTTATAAAAAAAAAATTTTAGCACAGTATTATGAAATAAGTTTACTATTGAAGAAATCAAATAAAAAACAGACCAAAAGTTAAAGGATTACGAGACGATGACCAGATTAGAATTTCTAACTAATTGAACACCACGCGGTCGGCCATGTTTCCTCCATCTTTCACCACCGTATACATTCAAATTTTTTCATAAAAACCGGACTAAAGCAAGGAGAAAAAAAAATTTTGAGATCTTACCCGCGTCTCCACCAATATGTCACACCCTACATTAGAATAGATTTAATATTTATTAGCTTTGGGGGGGAATCCGTAGCGGTAGAGCTAAACTATCTCAACAAACACTAGTTACACCACGCGGTAGGGTGGACATGTTATTTTACTGATAACTAGCTTACCTGCATGGTGGTGAAAGGTGGAAGGTCCAGCGAAGGAAAACTCACAAATGCATTTTAAAAAAGAGGTTTAATAATCCCAGACAACTTACATTCAATGAGGTTTGTGTTCCGGAGGGTTGCTACAAACACATCCTCTCACGCTGGTGGCGGCCGGTCGTCTGGGGGAAGAGGATATGCCATCCCCCCTCCCCAGCGCAGCCAACGAACAAAGTTAAGCCAGTCGCCAGGTCTGACAACCCATACAGGGTTGCCACAATATGTACTCTCATTTCGTGGTAAACAGATCTACTAACAGAGCAGAAAAACAGTTCAAGTCCCTTTCCCTCTTCAGACCCCGCTTGCCTTCTTGTAGTGGGTAGACAGTACATAATACCTATCACTGCAGTTACTGAAACAAGCATTAGATCTGACAGCATGAATGACTCATATGTACTCTCATTTCGTGGTAAACAGATCCACTAACAGAGCAGAAAAACAGTTCAAGTCCCTTTCCCTCTTCAGACCCCGCTTGCCTTCTTGTGGTGGGTAGACAGTACATAATACCTATCACTGCAGTTACTGAAACGAGCATTAGATCTGACAGCATGAGTGGCTCATATGTACTCTCATTTCGTAGTAAACAGATCTACTAACAGAGCAGAAAAACAGTTCAAGTCCCTTTCCCTCTTCAGACGCTGCTTGCCTTCTTGTAGTGGGTAGACAGTACATAATACCTATCACTGCAGTTACTGAAACGCGCATTAGATATGACAGCATGAGTGGCTCATATGTACTCTCATTTCGTAGTAAACAGATCTACTAACAGAGCAGAAAAACAGTTCAAGTCCCTTTCCCTCTTCAGACGCTGCTTGCCTTCTTGTAGTGGGTAGACAGTACATAATACCTATCACTGCAGTTACTGAAACGCGCATTAGATCTGACAGCATGAGTGGCTCATATGTACTCTCATTTCGTGGTAAACAGATCTACTAACAGAGCAGATAAACAGTTCAAGTCCCTTTCCCTCTTCAGACCCCGCTTGCCTTCTTGTAGTGGGTAGACAGTACATAATACCTATCACTGCAGTTACTGAAACGCGCATTAGATCTGACAGCATGAGTGGCTCATATGTACTCTCATTTCGTGGTAAACAGATCTACTAACAGAGCAGATAAACAGTTCAAGTCCCTTTCCCTCTTCAGACCCCGCTTGTCTTCTTGTAGTGGGTAGACAGTACATAATACCTATCACTACAGTTACTGAAACAAGCATTAGATCTGACAGCATGAATGACTCATATGTACTCTCATTTCGTAGTAAACAGATCTACTAACAGAGCAGAAAAACAGTTCAAGTCCCTTTCCCTCTTCAGACCCTGCTTGCCTTCTTGTGGTGGGTAGACAGTACATAATACCTATCACTGCAGTTACTGAAACAAGCATTAGATCTGACAGCATGAATGCCTCATATGTGCTCTCATACACTCATTTCGTAGTAAACAGATCTACTAACAGAGCAGATAAACAGTTCAAACCCCTCTCCCTCTTCAGACCCCGCTTGTCTTCTTGTGGTGGGTAGACAGTACATAATACCTATCACTGCAGTTACTGAAACGAACATTAAATCTTACAGCATGAATGACTCATATGTGCTCTCATACACTCATTTCGTAGTAAACAGATCTACTAACAGAGCAGATAAACAGTTCAAACCCCTCTCCCTCTTCAGACCCCGCTTGTCTTCTTGTGGTGGGTAGACAGTACATAATACCTATCACTGCAGTTACTGAAAACAGCATTAGATCAGACAGCATGAATGACTCATATGTGCTCTCATACACTCATTTCGTAGTAAACAGATCTACTAACAGAGCAGATAAACAGTTCAAACCCCTCTCCCTCTTCAGACCCCGCTTGTCTTCTTGTGGTGGGTAGACAGTACATAATGCCTATCACTGCAGTTACTGAAACGAGCATTAGATCTGGCAGCATGGGTGACTCATATGCACTCTCATTTCGTAGTAAACAGATCCACTAACAGAGCAGAAAAACAGTTCAAGTCCCTTTCCCTCTTCAGACCCCGCTTGCCTTCTTGTAGTGGGTAGACAGTACATAATACCTATCACTGCAGTTACTGAAACAAGCATTAGATCTGACAGCATGAATGACTCATATGTACTCTCATTTCGTGGTAAACAGATCCACTAACAGAGCAGAAAAACAGTTCAAGTCCCTTTCCCTCTTCAGACCCCGCTTGACTTCTTGTGGTGGGTAGACAGTACATAATACCTATCACTGCAGTTACTGAAACGAGCATTAGATCTGACAGCATGAGTGGCTCATATGTACTCTCATTTCGTGGTAAACAGATCTACTAACAGAGCAGATAAACAGTTCAAGTCCCTTTCCCTCTTCAGACCCCGCTTGTCTTCTTGTAGTGGGTAGACAGTACATAATACCTATCACTGCAGTTACTGAAACAAGCATTAGATCTGACAGCATGAATGACTCATATGTACTCTCATTTCGTAGTAAACAGATCTACTAACAGAGCAGAAAAACAGTTCAAGTCCCTTTCCCTCTTCAGACCCTGCTTGCCTTCTTGTGGTGGGTAGACAGTACATAATACCTATCACTGCAGTTACTGAAACAAGCATTAGATCTGACAGCATGAATGACTCATATGTGCTCTCATACACTCATTTCGTAGTAAACAGATCTACTAACAGAGCAGATAAACAGTTCAAACCCCTCTCCCTCTTCAGACCCCGCTTGTCTTCTTGTGGTGGGTAGACAGTACATAATACCTATCACTGCAGTTACTGAAACGAACATTAAATCTTACAGCATGAATGACTCATATGTGCTCTCATACACTCATTTCGTAGTAAACAGATCTACTAACAGATCAGATAAACAGTTCAAACCCCTCTCCCTCTTCAGACCCCGCTTGTCTTCTTGTGGTGGGTAGACAGTACATAATACCTATCACTGCAGTTACTGAAAACAGCATTAGATCAGACAGCATGAATGACTCATATGTGCTCTCATACACTCATCTCGTAGTAAACAGATCTACTAACAGGGCAGATAAACAGTTCAAACCCCTCTCCCTCTTCAGACCCCGCTTGTCTTCTTGTGGTGGGTAGACAGTACATAATACCTATCACTGCAGTTACTGAAACGAGCATTAGATCTGGCAGCATGGGTGACTCATATGCACTCTCATTTCGTAGTAAACAGATCCACTAACAGAGCAGAAAAACAGTTCAAGTCCCTTTCCCTCTTCAGACCCCGCTTGCCTTCTTGTAGTGGGTAGACAGTACATAATACCTATCACTGCCGTTACTGAAACAAGCATTAGATCTGACAGCATGAATGACTCATATGTACTCTCATTTCGTGGTAAACAGATCTACTAACAGAGCAGAAAAACAGTTCAAGTCCCTTTCCCTCTTCAGACCCCGCTTGCCTTCTTGTAGTGGGTAGACAGTACATAATACCTATCACTGCAGTTACTGAAACAAGCATTAGATCTGACAGCATGAATGACTCATATGTACTCTCATTTCGTGGTAAACAGATCCACTAACAGAGCAGAAAAACAGTTCAAGTCCCTTTCCCTCTTCAGACCCCGCTTGCCTTCTTGTGGTGGGTAGACAGTACATAATACCTATCACTGCAGTTACTGAAACGAGCATTAGATCTGACAGCATGAGTGGCTCATATGTACTCTCATTTCGTAGTAAACAGATCTACTAACAGAGCAGAAAAACAGTTCAAGTCCCTTTCCCTCTTCAGACGCTGCTTGCCTTCTTGTAGTGGGTAGACAGTACATAATACCTATCACTGCAGTTACTGAAACGCGCATTAGATCTGACAGCATGAGTGGCTCATATGTACTCTCATTTCGTAGTAAACAGATCTACTAACAGAGCAGAAAAACAGTTCAAGTCCCTTTCCCTCTTCAGACGCTGCTTGCCTTCTTGTAGTGGGTAGACAGTACATAATACCTATCACTGCAGTTACTGAAACGCGCATTAGATCTGACAGCATGAGTGGCTCATATGTACTCTCATTTCGTGGTAAACAGATCTACTAACAGAGCAGATAAACAGTTCAAGTCCCTTTCCCTCTTCAGACCCCGCTTGCCTTCTTGTAGTGGGTAGACAGTACATAATACCTATCACTGCAGTTACTGAAACGCGCATTAGATCTGACAGCATGAGTGGCTCATATGTACTCTCATTTCGTGGTAAACAGATCTACTAACAGAGCAGATAAACAGTTCAAGTCCCTTTCCCTCTTCAGACCCCGCTTGTCTTCTTGTAGTGGGTAGACAGTACATAATACCTATCACTGCAGTTACTGAAACAAGCATTAGATCTGACAGCATGAATGACTCATATGTACTCTCATTTCGTAGTAAACAGATCTACTAACAGAGCAGAAAAACAGTTCAAGTCCCTTTCCCTCTTCAGACCCTGCTTGCCTTCTTGTGGTGGGTAGACAGTACATAATACCTATCACTGCAGTTACTGAAACAAGCATTAGATCTGACAGCATGAATGACTCATATGTGCTCTCATACACTCATTTCGTAGTAAACAGATCTACTAACAGAGCAGATAAACAGTTCAAACCCCTCTCCCTCTTCAGACCCCGCTTGTCTTCTTGTGGTGGGTAGACAGTACATAATACCTATCACTGCAGTTACTGAAACGAACATTAAATCTTACAGCATGAATGACTCATATGTGCTCTCATACACTCATTTCGTAGTAAACAGATCTACTAACAGAGCAGATAAACAGTTCAAACCCCTCTCCCTCTTCAGACCCCGCTTGTCTTCTTGTGGTGGGTAGACAGTACATAATACCTATCACTGCAGTTACTGAAAACAGCATTAGATCAGACAGCATGAATGACTCATATGTGCTCTCATACACTCGTCTCGTAGTAAACAGATCTACTAACAGGGCAGATAAACAGTTCAAACCCCTCTCCCTCTTCAGACCCCGCTTGTCTTCTTGTGGTGGGTAGACAGTACATAATACCTATCACTGCAGTTACTGAAACGAGCATTAGATCTGGCAGCATGGGTGACTCATATGCACTCTCATTTCGTAGTAAACAGATCCACTAACAGAGCAGAAAAACAGTTCAAGTCCCTTTCCCTCTTCAGACCCCGCTTGCCTTCTTGTAGTGGGTAGACAGTACATAATACCTATCACTGCCGTTACTGAAACAAGCATTAGATCTGACAGCATGAATGACTCATATGTACTCTCATTTCGTGGTAAACAGATCTACTAACAGAGCAGAAAAACAGTTCAAGTCCCTTTCCCTCTTCAGACCCCGCTTGCCTTCTTGTAGTGGGTAGACAGTACATAATACCTATCACTGCAGTTACTGAAACAAGCATTAGATCTGACAGCATGAATGACTCATATGTACTCTCATTTCGTGGTAAACAGATCCACTAACAGAGCAGAAAAACAGTTCAAGTCCCTTTCCCTCTTCAGACCCCGCTTGCCTTCTTGTGGTGGGTAGACAGTACATAATACCTATCACTGCAGTTACTGAAACGAGCATTAGATCTGACAGCATGAGTGGCTCATATGTACTCTCATTTCGTAGTAAACAGATCTACTAACAGAGCAGAAAAACAGTTCAAGTCCCTTTCCCTCTTCAGACGCTGCTTGCCTTCTTGTAGTGGGTAGACAGTACATAATACCTATCACTGCAGTTACTGAAACGCGCATTAGATATGACAGCATGAGTGGCTCATATGTACTCTCATTTCGTAGTAAACAGATCTACTAACAGAGCAGAAAAACAGTTCAAGTCCCTTTCCCTCTTCAGACGCTGCTTGCCTTCTTGTAGTGGGTAGACAGTACATAATACCTATCACTGCAGTTACTGAAACGCGCATTAGATCTGACAGCATGAGTGGCTCATATGTACTCTCATTTCGTGGTAAACAGATCTACTAACAGAGCAGATAAACAGTTCAAGTCCCTTTCCCTCTTCAGACCCCGCTTGCCTTCTTGTAGTGGGTAGACAGTACATAATACCTATCACTGCAGTTACTGAAACGCGCATTAGATCTGACAGCATGAGTGGCTCATATGTACTCTCATTTCGTGGTAAACAGATCAACTAACAGAGCAGATAAACAGTTCAAGTCCCTTTCCCTCTTCAGACCCCGCTTGTCTTCTTGTAGTGGGTAGACAGTACATAATACCTATCACTACAGTTACTGAAACAAGCATTAGATCTGACAGCATGAATGACTCATATGTACTCTCATTTCGTAGTAAACAGATCTACTAACAGAGCAGAAAAACAGTTCAAGTCCCTTTCCCTCTTCAGACCCTGCTTGCCTTCTTGTGGTGGGTAGACAGTACATAATACCTATCACTGCAGTTACTGAAACAAGCATTAGATCTGACAGCATGAATGACTCATATGTGCTCTCATACACTCATTTCGTAGTAAACAGATCTACTAACAGAGCAGATAAACAGTTCAAACCCCTCTCCCTCTTCAGACCCCGCTTGTCTTCTTGTGGTGGGTAGACAGTACATAATACCTATCACTGCAGTTACTGAAACGAACATTAAATCTTACAGCATGAATGACTCATATGTGCTCTCATACACTCATTTCGTAGTAAACAGATCTACTAACAGAGCAGATAAACAGTTCAAACCCCTCTCCCTCTTCAGACCCCGCTTGTCTTCTTGTGGTGGGTAGACAGTACATAATACCTATCACTGCAGTTACTGAAAACAGCATTAGATCAGACAGCATGAATGACTCATATGTGCTCTCATACACTCATTTCGTAGTAAACAGATCTACTAACAGAGCAGATAAACAGTTCAAACCCCTCTCCCTCTTCAGACCCCGCTTGTCTTCTTGTGGATGGTAGACAGTACATAATACCTATCACTGCAGTTACTGAAACGAGCATTAGATCTGGCAGCATGGGTGACTCATATGCACTCTCATTTCGTAGTAAACAGATCCACTAACAGAGCAGAAAAACAGTTCAAGTCCCTTTCCCTCTTCAGACCCCGCTTGCCTTCTTGTAGTGGGTAGACAGTACATAATACCTATCACTGCAGTTACTGAAACAAGCATTAGATCTGACAGCATGAATGACTCATATGTACTCTCATTTCGTGGTAAACAGATCCACTAACAGAGCAGAAAAACAGTTCAAGTCCCTTTCCCTCTTCAGACCCCGCTTGCCTTCTTGTGGTGGGTAGACAGTACATAATACCTATCACTGCAGTTACTGAAACGAGCATTAGATCTGACAGCATGAGTGGCTCATATGTACTCTCATTTCGTAGTAAACAGATCTACTAACAGAGCAGAAAAACAGTTCAAGTCCCTTTCCCTCTTCAGACGCTGCTTGCCTTCTTGTAGTGGGTAGACAGTACATAATACCTATCACTGCAGTTACTGAAACGCGCATTAGATCTGACAGCATGAGTGGCTCATATGTACTCTCATTTCGTAGTAAACAGATCTACTAACAGAGCAGAAAACAAGTTCAAGTCCCTTTCCCTCTTCAGACGCTGCTTGCCTTCTTGTAGTGGGTAGACAGTACATAATACCTATCACTGCAGTTACTGAAACGCGCATTAGATCTGACAGCATGAGTGGCTCATATGTACTCTCATTTCGTGGTAAACAGATCTACTAACAGAGCAGATAAACAGTTCAAGTCCCTTTCCCTCTTCAGACCCCGCTTGCCTTCTTGTAGTGGGTAGACAGTACATAATACCTATCACTGCAGTTACTGAAACGCGCATTAGATCTGACAGCATGAGTGGCTCATATGTACTCTGATTTCGTGGTAAACAGATCTACTAACAGAGCAGATAAACAGTTCAAGTCCCTTTCCCTCTTCAGACCCCGCTTGGCTTCTTGTAGTGGGTAGACAGTACATAATACCTATCACTGCAGTTACTGAAACAAGCATTAGATCTGACAGCATGAATGACTCATATGTACTCTCATTTCGTAGTAAACAGATCTACTAACAGAGCAGAAAAACAGTTCAAGTCCCTTTCCCTCTTCAGACCCTGCTTGCCTTCTTGTGGTGGGTAGACAGTACATAATACCTATCACTGCAGTTACTGAAACAAGCATTAGATCTGACAGCATGAATGACTCATATGTGCTCTCATACACTCATTTCGTAGTAAACAGATCTACTAACAGAGCAGATAAACAGTTCAAACCCCTCTCCCTCTTCAGACCCCGCTTGTCTTCTTGTGGTGGGTAGACAGTACATAATACCTATCACTGCAGTTACTGAAACGAACATTAAATCTTACAGCATGAATGACTCATATGTGCTCTCATACACTCATTTCGTAGTAAACAGATCTACTAACAGAGCAGATAAACAGTTCAAACCCCTCTCCCTCTTCAGACCCCGCTTGTCTTCTTGTGGTGGGTAGACAGTACATAATACCTATCACTGCAGTTACTGAAACGAGCATTAGATCTGGCAGCATGGGTGACTCATATGCACTCTCATTTCGTAGTAAACAGATCTACTAACGGAGCAGATAAACAGTTCAATCAATGACTTACATTTCAATTCTAGTAATTAGTAATATTTGTACACACATACATGCCAACCAATAACGATGATCATTACAGTGCTTACGTCACGATGTATGGTACCTCATTTATTTGTATCGAAAACTATTTGAGGCTTTTAGGTTATGTTAGGAACATTACTTTCTACCTTCCTCGTGGATTAATTTTTGCAAAATTTGAACTTTTGTCTTAGTGCAAATAGTATTTATTAGAGATGGATTCACACACCACTTAAGGGGAATGGAACATGACAACACAGCAGAAACCTGATCGAATTTGTACGACACTAGGTGTCCAGTGATTGTAAGAACTTGTTTGTTGCAGATAACTACAACGAGCTCCAGCATGGTTCCAGAGAGAGTGCTGGTGAACGTTTACCGTCTCTCACAGATGACACCGTTAGAGAAACTTCTTGGAGGTCGTACTCCGAACGAGGCGCTGGTGGAAGCTGTACGCTCTGGTCAGATAATGGATGTGGAGGTCCTTCTGGATGCTGGAGCCAACGCCAGCTTGGTAACTGTGGATGAGCGTAAGACGCTACTGCATTTGTGTGCCGAGGAAGGCCACGTAGATGTGTGCAGACTGCTGTTGGACCGAGGGGCTAACGTTGCCGACAGAGATTCCACCAACTCAACCCCCATGCACCTAGCTGCCCTTCATGGCTATCTTAAGGTACGCTAGGTTTAATTAGGACAATAAATATTCCACGTTGTTTGCAGCCCGCCTCTGTAGCGCGTGTGAAGAGGTCCTGAGTTGCAATCTCGGTCAGAGTGAGCTATCTGGATAAGGGCTTTCTTCATAGCTTTCTCTTATCCTGAAAGATGAATGTGAGGCACTTGTAACCTCTATGGACCCCGGGCTCATTTGAGTATCATTTGATTTCTTATCCAATATGACTTGAAGTTGGACTAAAGGTGCTTGTACACAACCATAGGAACATAACTTGTAGAATAGTTAAGTTACCTGCTTTGGAACTTTCATTGCACATTAGAAAAATCTAAACTCTTAAATCATTTTTAATTTAAATTCATCAATAAAATAAACATTTTGCTACAAAACTGGGAAGATTCAGAAAATTAAGAATTAAAGAAATATAAACGTATTAAATTTCAGTCAAATATGTTATGGAACAGAGCATATCGCAAAGGCAGGATCGGCATATTCCTTTCGATGCATGTTCTAACTCAGTATTACGTAAATTTAAAACGGGGGACGAAGAAGGACAAGTGACTTGAACGTTTCAAGACGAGAGGTGGACAGTGTATTATCACATAATTCAGTGAATTATAAAATAGCAAAGTTATTAATACTTGAAGCAAAGGCGAGATGAAAAATGAAATGTGTAGTGTTTAACGCCCGCTTTTACTACATACGGCACCGCAGGCGATGACACTGATGATACATGAGATGAAGATGGAGCACCGGTGGAATGAGATGGCGGGAGAAACCGGAGATCCCGGAGAAAACCCGCCCCAGCGCCGTGTTGTCCATCACAAATCTCACTTTGCGGTCGCCTGGGATCGAACCCGAGCCGTTTTGGTGAGAGCCAAGCGAAACAAAGGCGAGATCGGCATATTCCTTTCGATGCATGCTCTAGCTTCTCTCGTACTTCCGCAGTAACCTTCATAGCAAGTTGTTTCGACCGTCTATACCTCAGTAGAAAATGTTCTTCTGATAGCTCCTCAAAATTATTTCTCCTCATAGGACGTCCTCTATTACGAATGACATTTAGACGGCCTTAAATATAACAAATCGACATCAACAGCTGCGTTCATGCCCACCTTCTTGACTATTTACAATTGTTGAGGACTTAACAACAGAAATTTGGCTTGTTAGTTTAACAAGAGATTTAACACGAGTATTAAGCTAACACTTGTTGGTGAAATGCAATTTTTGTTTTAACTATTGCTAAGCTCGTGTTAAGTCTTAACATCTGTTGGTGAAATCGGATTTAAGTATATTTCAATAACATTAGCAATAGTATTTTATGTATATTGGTACTTAGTGGTGACAAATAAGCAACCGAAACAACCCAGAGGTCAGGTCCTTGGTCACGGGAATTGAAATCGGGCTTCCCGAACACGTACCACAGACGGAACCACTGAGCCATCCCGCTCGGTTCCTTGGAAGATGCTGAACGTTATACCAAACTTGGTATTCGATTATTATGCTCTTCACATATGCACAATTAACTATTTATTCAGGAGACGTCATCAAGGAAATCTCTGGCTCTAAGTTTAGGTGGAATGAGGCGATATCTTCTCTATATAAAGTAAATAAAGCATTGATAGTAGGTTTACCTGACACATTCTCTTAGAGACGGGAGGGACCAAGGAATAAACAGAAGACGTCATCAAGGAAATCTCTGGCTCTAAGTTTAGGTGGAATGAGGCGATATCTTCTCTATATAAAGTAAATAAAGCATTGATAGTAGGTTTACCAAACACATTCTCTTAGAGACGGGAGGGACCAAGGAATAAACAGAAGACGTCATCAAGGAAATCTCTGGCTCTAAGTTTAGGTGGAATAAGGCGATATCTTCTCTATATAAAGTAAATAAAGCATTGATAGTAGGTTTACCAGACACATTCTCTTAGAGACGGGAGGGACCAAGGAATAAACAGAAGACGTCATCAAGGAAATCTCTGGCTCTAAGTTTAGGTGGAATGAGGCGATATCTTCTCTATATAAAGTAAATAAAGCATTGATAGTAGGTTTACCAGACACATTCTCTTAGAGACGGGAGGGACCCAGGAATAAACAGAAGACGTCATCAAGGAAATCTCTGGCTCTAAGTTTAGGTGGAATAAGGCGATATCTTCTCTATATAAAGTAAATAAAGCATTGATAGTAGGTTTACCAGACACATTCTCTTAGAGACGGGAGGGACCAAGGAATAAACAGAAGACGTCATCAAGGAAATCTCTGGCTCTAAGTTTAGGTGGAATGAGGCGATATCTTCTCTATATAGTGTAAATAAAGCATTGATAGTAGGTTTACCAGACACATTCTCTTAGAGACGGGAGGGACCAAGGAATAAACAGAAGACGTCATCAAGGAAATCTCTGGCTCTAAGTTTAGGTGGAATGAGGCGATATCTTCTCTATATAAAGTAAATAAAGCATTGATAGTAGGTTTACCAGACACATTCTCTTAGAGACGGGAGGGACCAAGGAATAAGCAGAATACGTCATCAAGGAAATCTCTGGCTCTAAGTTTAGGTGGAATAAGGCGATATCTTCTCTATATAAAGTAAATAAAGCATTGATAGTAGGTTTACCAAACACATTCTCTTAGAGACGGGAGGGACCAAGGAATAAACAGAAGACGTCATCAAGGAAATCTCTGGCTCTAAGTTTAGGTGGAATGAGGCGATATCTTCTCTATATAAACTAAATAAAGCATTGATAGTAGGTTTACCAGACACATTCTCTTAGAGACGGGAGGGACCAAGGAATAAACAGAAGACGTCATCAAGGAAATCTCTGGCTCTAAGTTTAGGTGGAATGAGGCGATATCTTCTCTATATAAACTAAATAAAGCATTGATAGTAGGTTTACCAAACACATTCTCTTAGAGACGGGAGGGACCAAGGAATAAACAGAAGACGTCATCAAGGAAATCTCTGGCTCTAAGTTTAGGTGGAATGAGGCGATATCTTCTCTATATAAAGTAAATAAAGCATTGATAGTAGGTTTACCAAACACATTCTCTTAGAGACGGGAGGGACCAAGGAATAAACAGAAGACGTCATCAAGGAAATCTCTGGCTCTAAGTTTAGGTGGAATGAGGCGATATCTTCTCTATATAAAGTAAATAAAGCATTGATAGTAGGTTTACCAGACACATTCTCTTAGAGACGGGAGGGACCAAGGAATAAACAGAAGACGTCATCAAGGAAATCTCTGGCTCTAAGTTTAGGTGGAATGAGGCGATATCTTCTCTATATAAAGTAAATAAAGCATTGATAGTAGGTTTACCAAACACATTCTATTAGAGACGGGAGGGACCAAGGAATAAACAGAAGACGTCATCAAGGAAATCTCTGGCTCTAAGTTTAGGTGGAATGAGGCGATATCTTCTCTATATAAAGTAAATAAAGCATTGATAGTAGGTTTACCAAACACATTCTCTTAGAGACGGGAGGGACCAAGGAATAAACAGAAGACGTCATCAAGGAAATCTCTGGCTCTAAGTTTAGGTGGAATGAGGCGATATCTTCTCTATATAAAGTAAATAAAGCATTGATAGTAGGTTTACCAGACACATTCTCTTAGAGACGGGAGGGACCAAGGAATAAACAGAAGACGTCATCAAGGAAATCTCTGGCTCTAAGTTTAGGTGGAATAAGGCGATATCTTCTCTATATAAAGTAAATAAAGCATTGATAGTAGGTTTACCAAACACATTCTCTTAGAGACGGGTGGGACCAAGGAATAAACAGAAGACGTCATCAAGGAAATCTCTGGCTCTAAGTTTAGGTGGAATGAGGCGATATCTTCTCTATATAAAGTAAATAAAGCATTGATAGTAGGTTTACCAAACACATTCTCTTAGAGACGGGAGGGACCAAGGAATAAACAGAAGACGTCATCAAGGAAATCTCTGGCTCTAAGTTTAGGTGGAATAAGGCGATATCTTCTCTATATAAAGTAAATAAAGCATTGATAGTAGGTTTACCAGACACATTCTCTTAGAGACGGGAGGGACCAAGGAATAAACAGAAGACGTCATCAAGGAAATCTCTGGCTCTAAGTTTAGATGGAATGAGGCGATATCTTCTCTATATAAAGTAAATAAAGCATTGATAGTAGGTTTACCAGACACATTCTCTTAGAGACGGGAGGGACCAAGGAATAAACAGAAGACGTCATCAAGGAAATCTCTGGCTCTAAGTTTAGGTGGAATGAGGCGATATCTTCTCTATATAAAGTAAATAAACCATTGATAGTAGGTTTACCAAACACATTCTCTAAGAGACGGGAGGGACCAAGGAATAAACAGAAGACGTCATCAAGGAAATCTCTGGCTCTAAGTTTAGGTGGAATAAGGCGATATCTTCTCTATATAAAGTAAATAAAGCATTGATAGTAGGTTTACCAGACACATTCTCTTAGAGACGGGAGGGACCAAGGAATAAACAGAAGACGTCATCAAGGAAATCTCTGGCTCTAAGTTTAGGTGGAATGAGGCGATATCTTCTCTATATAAAGTAAATAAAGCATTGATAGTAGGTTTACCAAACACATTCTCTTAGAGACGGGAGGGACCAAGGAATAAACAGAAGACGTCATCAAGGAAATCTCTGGCTCTAAGTTTAGGTGGAATAAGGCGATATCTTCTCTATATAAAGTAAATAAAGCATTGATAGTAGGTTTACCAGACACATTCTCTTAGAGACGGGAGGGACCAAGGAATAAACAGAAGACGTCATCAAGGAAATCTCTGGCTCTAAGTTTAGGTGGAATGAGGCGATATCTTCTCTATATAAAGTAAATAAAGCATTGATAGTAGGTTTACCAGACACATTCTCTTAGAGACGGGAGGGACCAAGGAATAAACAGAAGACGTCATCAAGGAAATCTCTGGCTCTAAGTTTAGGTGGAATGAGGCGATATCTTCTCTATATAAAGTAAATAAAGCATTGATAGTAGGTTTACCAAACACATTCTCTTAGAGCCGGGAGGGACCAAGGAATAAACAGAAGACGTCATTAAGGAAATCTCTGGCTCTAAGTTTAGGTGGAATGAGGCGATATCTTCTCTATATAAAGTAAATAAAGCATTGATAGTAGGTTTACCAAACACATTCTCTTAGAGATGGGAGGGACCAAGGAATAAACAGAAGACGTCATCAAGGAAATCTCTGGCTCTAAGTTTAGGTGGAATGAGGCGATATCTTCTCTATATAAAGTAAATAAAGCATTGATAGTAGGTTTACCAAACACATTCTCTTAGAGACGGGAGGGACCAAGGAATAAACAGAAGACGTCATCAAGGAAATCTCTGGCTCTAAGTTTAGGTGGAATGAGGCGATATCTTCTCTATATAAAGTAAATAAAGCATTGATAGTAGGTTTACCAAACACATTCTCTAAGAGACGGGAGGGACCAAGGAATAAACAGAAGACGTCATCAAGGAAATCTCTGGCTCTAAGTTTAGGTGGAATAAGGCGATATCTTCTCTATATAAAGTAAATAAAGCATTGATAGTAGGTTTACCAGACACATTCTCTTAGAGACGGGAGGGACCAAGGAATAAACAGAAGACGTCATCAAGGAAATCTCTGGCTCTAAGTTTAGGTGGAATGAGGCGATATCTTCTCTATATAAAGTAAATAAAGCATTGATAGTAGGTTTACCAAACACATTCTCTTAGAGACGGGAGGGACCAAGGAATAAACAGAAGACGTCATCAAGGAAATCTCTGGCTCTAAGTTTAGGTGGAATGAGGCGATATCTTCTCTATATAAAGTAAATAAAGCATTGATAGTAGGTTTACCAAACACATTCTCTTAGAGACGGGAGGGACCAAGGAATAAACAGAAGACGTCATCAAGGAAATCTCTGGCTCTAAGTTTAGGTGGAATGAGGCGATATCTTCTCTATATAAAGTAAATAAAGCATTGATAGTAGGTTTACCAAACACATTCTCTTAGAGACGGGAGGGACCAAGGAATAAACAGAAGACGTCATCAAGGAAATCTCTGGCTCTAAGTTTAGGTGGAATGAGGCGATATCTTCTCTATATAAAGTAAATAAAGCATTGATAGTAGGTTTACCAAACACATTCTCTTAGAGACGGGAGGGACCAAGGAATAAACAGAAGACGTCATCAAGGAAATCTCTGGCTCTAAGTTTAGGTGGAATGATGCGATATCTTCTCTATATAAAGTAAATAAAGCATTGATAGTAGGTTTACCAAACACATTCTCTTAGAGACGGGAGGGACCAAGGAATAAACAGAAGACGTCATCAAGGAAATCTCTGGCTCTAAGTTTAGGTGGAATGAGGCGATATCTTCTCTATATAAAGTAAATAAAGCATTGATAGTAGGTTTACCAGACACATTCTCTTAGAGACGGGGACCAAGGAATAAACAGAAGACGTCATCAAGGAAATCTCTGGCTCTAAGTTTAGGTGGAATGAGGCGATATCTTCTCTATATAAAGTAAATAAAGCATTGATAGTAGGTTTACCAGACACATTCTCTTAGAGACGGGAGGGACCAAGGAATAAACAGGAGACGTCATCAAGGAAATCTCTGGCTCTAAGTTTAGGTGGAATGAGGCGATATCTTCTCTATATAAAGTAAATAAAGCATTGATAGTAGGTTTACCAGACACATTCTCTTAGAGACGGGAGGGACCAAGGAATAAACAGAAGACGTCATCAAGGAAATCTCTGGCTCTAAGTTTAGGTGGAATGAGGCGATATCTTCTCTATATAAAGTAAATAAAGCATTGATAGTAGGTTTACCAGACACATTCTCTTAGAGACGGGAGGGACCAAGGAATAAACAGAAGACGTCATCAAGGAAATCTCTGGCTCTAAGTTTAGGTGGAATGAGGCGATATCTTCTCTATATAAAGTAAATAAAGCATTGATAGTAGGTTTACCAGACACATTCTCTTAGAGACGGGAGGGACCAAGGAATAAACAGGAGACGTCATCAAGGAAATCTCTGGCTCTAAGTTTAGGTGGAATGAGGCGATATCTTCTCTATATAAAGTAAATAAAGCATTGATAGTAGGTTTACCAGACACATTCTCTAGAGACGGGAGGGACCAAGGAATAAGCAGAAGACGTCATCAAGGAAATCTCTGGCTCTAAGTTTAGGTGGAATGAGGCGATATCTTCTCTATATAAAGTAAATAAAGCATTGATAGTAGGTTTACCAGACACATTCTCTTAGAGACGGGAGGGACCAAGGAATAAACAGAAGACGTCGTCAAGGAAATCTCTGGCTCTAAGTTTAGGTGGAATGAGGCGATATCTTCTCTATATAAAGTGAATAAAGCATTGATAGTAGGTTTACCAGACACATTCTCTTAGAGACGGGAGGGACCAAGGAATAAACAGAAGACGTCATCAAGGAAATCTCTGGCTCTAAGTTTAGGTGGAATGAGGCGATATCTTCTCTATATAAAGTAAATAAAGCATTGATAGTAGGTTTACCAAACACATTCTCTTAGAGACGGGAGGGACCAAGGAATAAACAGAAGACGTCATCAAGGAAATCTCTGGCTCTACGTTTAGGTGGAATGAGGCGATATCTTCTCTATATAAAGTAAATAAAGCATTGATAGTAGGTTTACCAGACACATTCTCTTAGAGACGGGAGGGACCAAGGAATAAACAGAAGACGTCATCAAGGAAATCTCTGGCTCTAAGTTTAGGTGGAATGAGGCGATATCTTCTCTATATAAAGTAAATAAAGCATTGATAGTAGGTTTACCAAACACATTCTCTTAGAGACGGGAGGGACCAAGGAATAAACAGAAGACGTCATCAAGGAAATCTCTGGCTCTAAGTTTAGGTGGAATGAGGCGATATCTTCTCTATATAAAGTAAATAAAGCATTGATAGTAGGTTTACCAAACACATTCTCTTAGAGACGGGAGGGACCAAGGAATAAACAGAAGACGTCATCAAGGAAAGCTCTGGCTCTAAGTTTAGGTGGAATGAGGCGATATCTTCTCTATATAAAGTAAATAAAGCATTGATAGTAGGTTTACCAGACACATTCTCTTAGAGACGGGAGGGACCAAGGAATAAACAGAAGACGTCATCAAGGAAATCTCTGGCTCTAAGTTTAGGTGGAATGAGGCGATATCTTCTCTATATAAAGTAAATAAAGCATTGATAGTAGGTTTACCAAACACATTCTCTGAGAGACGGGAGGGACCAAGGAATAAACAGAAGACGTCATCAAGGAAATCTCTGGCTCTAAGTTTAGGTGGAATGAGGCGATATCTTCTCTATATAAAGTAAATAAAGCATTGATAGTAGGTTTACCAAACACATTCTCTTAGAGACGGGACCAAGGAATAAACAGAAGACGTCATCAAGGAAATCTCTGGCTCTAAGTTTAGGTGGAATGAGGCGATATCTTCTCTATATAAAGTAAATAAAGCATTGATAGTAGGTTTACCAAACACATTCTCTTAGAGACGGGAGGGACCAAGGAATAAACAGAAGACGTCATCAAGGAAATCTCTGGCTCTAAGTTTAGGTGGAATGAGGCGATATCTTCTCTATATAAAGTAAATAAAGCTTTGATAGTAGGTTTACCAAACACATTCTGTTAGAGACGGGAGGGACCAAGGAATAAACAGAAGACGTCATCAAGGAAATCTCTGGCTCTAAGTTTAGGTGGAATGAGGCGATATCTTCTCTATATAAAGTAAATAAAGCATTGATAGTAGGTTTACCAAACACATTCTCTTAGAGACGGGAGGGACCAAGGAATAAACAGAAGACGTCATCAAGGAAATCTCTGGCTCTAAGTTTAGGTGGAATGAGGCGATATCTTCTCTATATAAAGTAAATAAAGCATTGATAGTAGGTTTACCAGACACATTCTCTTAGAGACGGGAGGGACCAAGGAATAAACAGAAGACGTCATCAAGGAAATCTCTGGCTCTAAGTTTAGGTGGAATGAGGCGATATCTTCTCTATATAAAGTAAATAAAGCATTGATAGTAGGTTTACCAAACACATTCTCTTAGAGACGGGAGGGACCAAGGAATAAACAGAAGACGTCATCAAGGAAATCTCTGGCTCTAAGTTTAGGTGGAATGAGGCGATATCTTCTCTATATAAAGTAAATAAAGCATTGATAGTAGGTTTACCAAACACATTCTCTTAGAGACGGGAGGGACCAAGGAATAAACAGAAGACGTCATCAAGGAAATCTCTGGCTCTAAGTTTAGGTGGAATGAGGCGATATCTTCTCTATATAAAGTAAATAAAGCATTGATAGTAGGTTTACCAAACACATTCTCTTAGAGACGGGAGGGACCAAGGAATAAACAGAAGACGTCATCAAGGAAATCTCTGGCTCTAAGTTTAGGTGGAATGAGGCGATATCTTCTCTATATAAAGTAAATAAAGCATTGATAGTAGGTTTACCAAACACATTCTCTTAGAGACGGGAGGGACCAAGGAATAAACAGAAGACGTCATCAAGGAAATCTCTGGCTCTAAGTTTAGGTGGAATGAGGCGATATCTTCTCTATATAAAGTAAATAAAGCATTGATAGTAAGTTTACCAAACACATTCTCTTAGAGACGGGAGGGACCAAGGAATAAACAGAAGACGTCATCAAGGAAATCTCTGGCTCTAAGTTTAGGTGGAATAAGGCGATATCTTCTCTATATAAAGTAAATAAAGCATTGATAGTAGGTTTACCAAACACATTCTCTAAGAGACGGGAGGGACCAAGGAATAAACAGAAGACGTCATCAAGGAAATCTCTGGCTCTAAGTTTAGGTGGAATGAGGCGATATCTTCTCTATATAAAGTAAATAAAGCATTGATAGTAGGTTTACCAGACACATTCTCTTAGAGACGGGAGGGACCAAGGAATAACAGAAGACGTCATCAAGGAAATCTCTGGCTCAAAGTTTAGGTGGAATGAGGCGATATCTTCTCTATATAAAGTAAATAGAGCATTGATAGTAGGTTTACCAGACACATTCTCTTAGAGACGGGAGGGACCAAGGAATAAACAGAAGATGTCATCAAGGAAATCTCTGGCTCAAAGTTTAGGTGGAATGAGGCGATATCTTCTCTATATAAAGTAAATAAAGCATTGATAGTAGGTTTACCAAACACATTCTCTTAGAGACGGGAGGGACCAAGGAATAAACAGAAGACGTCATCAAGGAAATCTCTGGCTCTAAGTTTAGGTGGAATGAGGCGATATCTTCTCTATATAAAGTAAATAAAGCATTGATAGTAGGTTTACCAAACACATTCTCTTAGAGACGGGAGGGACCGACCAAGGAATAAACAGAAGACATCATCAAGGAAATCTCTGGCTCTAAGTTTAGGTGGAATGAGTCGATATCTTCTCTATATAAAGTAAATAAAGCATTGATAGTAGGTTTACCAAACACATTCTCTTAGAGACGGGAGGGACCAAGGAATAAACAGAAGACGTCGTCAAGGAAATCTCTGGCTCTAAGTTTAGGTGGAATGAGGCGATATCTTCTCTATATAAAGTAAATAAAGCATTGATAGTAGGTTTACCAGACACATTCTCTGAGAGACGGGAGGGACCAAGGAATAAACAGAAGACGTCATCAAGGAAATCTCTGGCTCTAAGTTTAGGTGGAATGAGGCGATATCTTCTCTATATAAAGTAAATAAAGCATTGATAGTAGGTTTACCAGACACATTCTCTTAGAGACGGGAGGGACCAAGGAATAAACAGGAGACGTCATCAAGGAAATCTCTGGCTCTAAGTTTAGGTGGAATGAGGCGATATCTTCTCTATATAAAGTAAATAAAGCATTGATAGTAGGTTTACCAAACACATTCTCTTAGAGACGGGAGGGACCAAGGAATAAACAGAAGACGTCATCAAGGAAATCTCTGGCTCTAAGTTTAGGTGGAATGAGACGATATCTTCTCTATATAAAGTAAATAAAGCATTGATAGTAGGTTTACCAGACACATTCTCTTAGAGACGGGAGGGACCAAGGAATAAACAGAAGACGTCATCAAGGAAATCTCTGGCTCTAAGTTTAGGTGGAATAAGGCGATATCTTCTCTATATAAAGTAAATAAAGCATTGATAGTAGGTTTACCAGACACATTCTCTTAGAGACGGGAGGGACCAAGGAATAAACAGAAGACGTCATCAAGGAAATCTCTGGCTCTAAGTTTAGGTGGAATAAGGCGATATCTTCTCTATATAAAGTAAATAAAGCATTGATAGTAGGTTTACCAGACACATTCTCTTAGAGACGGGACCAAGGAATAAACAGAAGACGTCATCAAGGAAATCTCTGGCTCTAAGTTTAGGTGGAATGAGGCAATATCTTCTCTATATAAAGTAAATAAAGCATTGATAGTAGGTTTACCTAACACATTCTCTTAGAGACGGGAGGGACCAAGGAATAAACAGAAGACGTCATCAAGGAAATCTCTGGCTCTAAGTTTAGGTGGAATGAGGCGATATCTTCTCTATATAAAGTAAATAAAGCATTGATAGTAGGTTTACCAGACACATTCTCTTAGAGACGGGAGGGACCAAGGAATAAACAGAAGACGTCATCAAGGAAATCTCTGGCTCTAAGTTTAGGTGGAATAAGGCGATATCTTCTCTATATAAAGTAAATAAAGCATTGATAGTAGGTTTACCAGACACATTCTCTTAGAGACGGGAGGGACCAAGGAATAAACAGAAGACGTCATCAAGGAAATCTCTGGCTCAAAGTTTAGGTGGAATGAGGCGATATCTTCTCTATATAAAGTAAATAAAGCATTGATAGTAGGTTTACCAAACACATTCTCTTAGAGACGGGAGGGACCAAGGAATAAACAGAAGACGTCATCAAGGAAATCTCTGGCTCTAAGTTTAGGTGGAATAAGGCGATATCTTCTCTATATAAAGTAAATAAAGCATTGATAGTAGGTTTACCAGACACATTATCTTAGAGACGGGAGGGACCAAGGAATAAACAGAAGACGTCATCAAGGAAATCTCTGGCTCTAGGTTTAGGTGGAATGATGCGATATCTCCTCTATATAAAGTAAATAAAGCATTGATAGTAGGTTTACCAGACACATTCTCTTAGAGACGGGTGGGACCAAGGAATAAACAGAAGACGTCATCAAGGAAATCTCTGGCTCTAAGTTTAGGTGGAATAAGGCGATATCTTCTCTATATAAAGTAAATAAAGCATTGATAGTAGGTTTACCAAACACATTCTCTGAGAGACGGGAGGGACCAAGGAATAAACAGGAGACGTCATCAAGGAAATCTATGGCTCTAAGTTTAGGTGGAATAAGGCGATATCTTCTCTATATAAAGTAAATAAAGCATTGATAGTAGGTTTACCAAACACATTCTCTGAGAGACGGGAGGGACCAAGGAATAAACAGAAGACGTCATCAAGGAAATCTCTGGCTCTAAGTTTAGGTGGAATGAGGCGATATCTTCTCTATATAAAGTAAATAAAGCATTGATAGTAGGTTTACCAGACACATTCTCTTAGAGACGGGAGGGACCAAGGAATAAACAGAAGACGTCATCAAGGAAATCTCTGGCTCTAAGTTTAGGTGGAATGAGGCGATATCTTCTCTATATAAAGTAAATAAAGCATTGATAGTAGGTTTACCAGACACATTCTCTAAGAGACGGGAGGGACCAAGGAATAAACAGAAGACGTCATCAAGGAAATCTCTGGCTCTAAGTTTAGGTGGAATAAGGCGATATCTTCTCTATATAAAGTAAATAAAGCATTGATAGTAGGTTTACCAGACACATTCTCTTAGAGACGGGAGGGACCAAGGAATAAACAGAAGACGTCATCAAGGAAATCTCTGGCTCTAAGTTTAGGTGGAATAAGGCGATATCTTCTCTATATAAAGTAAATAAAGCATTGATAGTAGGTTTACCAAACACATTCTCTTAGAGACGGGAGGGACCAAGGAATAAACAGAAGACGTCATCAAGGAAATCTCTGGCTCTAAGTTTAGGTGGAATGATGCGATATCTTCTCTATATAAAGTAAATAAAGCATTGATAGTAGGTTTACCAGACACATTCTCTTAGAGACGGGAGGGACCAAGGAATAAACAGAAGACGTCATCAAGGAAATCTCTGGCTCTAAGTTTAGGTGGAATGAGGCGATATCTTCTCTATATAAAGTAAATAAAGCATTGATAGTAGGTTTACCAGACACATTCTCTTAGAGACGGGAGGGACCAAGGAATAAACAGGAGACGTCATCAAGGAAATCTCTGGCTCTAAGTTTAGGTGGAATGAGGCGATATCTTCTCTATATAAAGTAAATAAAGCATTGATAGTAGGTTTACCAGACACATTCTCTTAGAGACGGGAGGGACCAAGGAATAAACAGAAGACGTCATCAAGGAAATCTCTGGCTCAAAGTTTAGGTGGAATGAGGCGATATCTTCTCTATATACAGTAAATAAAGCATTGATAGTAGGTTTACCAGACACATTCTCTTGGAGACGGGAGGGACCAAGGAATAAACAGAAGACGTCATCAAGGAAATCTCTGGCTCTAAGTATAGGTGGAATGAGGCGATATCTTCTCTATATAAAGTAAATAAAGCATTGATAGTAGGTTTACCAAACACATTCTCTTAGAGACGGGAGGGACCAAGGAATAAACAGGAGACTGTCTAACTCAGTTCCAGAGCTCAAACAGGTAAAACACTTCTTTACTCTAAACAAACAATTGGCTGCTTACTCTTATTTACTGGACATTGTCCCGTGAGATCATCTAAGTAAATAGTTGACGTCTGAATAGCGAGCAGCAGCAAAACATCTCTGTGGCGTAGGTGACAGCATATCTGTATCACCTTCATGTGTCAATTATCTGGATGGCTATTTTTTTCTTATGACAAGTGACTGTGTCGTAACCCTAAGCTCTATATACCCTGTACTCATTTGAACAATATACTAAACTTTGCTTCTTGGCTGGTTCCTTTTCATTTTGCTCAAAATAATATAAGAATCCGAAAATATAATAGTTTTATTGACTTTGTTGTTCACAATATATGACATAGCAGTTGGAATAGCGATTTCAGCTGAGTATATATATATATAGAGCAACTCTTAATTTTAATGTTATCTTCATTATTACAAAACTGAACGTCTTCAGCAATTTTTGATCCATCAGTATGATTTAAAAAGTGTTATGGAAATTACTCCACTAATTCAGAGACTGGTGTTTTCTTTCGGCCTTATCTTTCTCGTAAAGTTTGGGTTCCACATCCACTTGAGACATAATGTACCCGCCTCGGTAGCGTGGTGGTAGTATGTCTGTCTCACGTTCAAGAGGTCCCGAGTTCGAATCTCGGTTAGGTTGAGTTACCTGGATAAGTTTTTCCGGGGTTTTCCCTTATCCTGAAAGACGAATGTCGGGTAACTCTAAGCTCTATGGACCCTGGGCTCATTTGAACATCATTTCACCCATTTCATTCATCGTCCGATATGACTTAACATTGGAGGACGTAAATTACAACAACAAAAATACTCCAATGTACACAGTATATTGTAACCTAGGCAAACAATTCTCCTACATTTTATTGTGTTTTTCCCCAAATATACAAACGTACAAACACTTCCATGTAATAGAGTATTTTATTAGCATAGTCATCTCCTGTCATTTCACTGAAAACGAAGGTGGACCAACAAACTGATAGGTTTCACAGATGTTTATCACTGCAGTTCAATATTTACATGATCTTTTCCAAAGTAGTCCCCTCCTACTTCAATGCACTTTTTATAGCATCTCTACCAGTCCTTGAACACGTGCTGCAGACCATTCTTTGTCAGGTCCTTGAGAATCGCCTCACTTTTCTTGAGCACTGCTTCAGAGTTCTCAAATCGAATACCCCTAAGCTTTGCCTTTAGTGATGGGAATAAAAAATGTCACAGGGTGCAACATCGGGGCTATAAGTGGATGTGGTACATAGGTAATGTTGGATCAAAGCAGAAACTGCATGACTTGATTTGCGACGTGAAGCCGTGCATTGTCATGATAAAGTCGTCATCCAGTCCGAGAAAGCTCCGGTCGTTTCTTTGCAATGTGCTTCCTCAGTGTAGCCAATACTGACGTGTAGTATGCTGCTGTAACAGTAGTGTGAGAGGGAACTGCATGCTGGTAAATCATTATGAAGTCGCACCCAGTCCGAGAAAGCTCCGATCGTTTCTTTGCAATGTGCTTCCTCACTGTAGCCAATACTGACGTGTAGTATGGTGCTGTAACAGTAGTGTGAGAGGGAACTGCATGCTGGTAAATCATTATGAAGTCGCACCCAGTCCGAGAAAGCTCCGATCGTTTCTTTGCAATGTGCTTCCTCAGTGTAGCCAATACTGACGTGTAGTATGCTGCTGTAACAGTAGTGTGAGGAGGAACTACATGCTCGTAAATCATGATGAAGTCACCACCCAGTCCGAGAAAGCTCTGGTTGTTTCTTTGCAATGTGCTTACTCAGTGTAGCCAATACTGACGTGTAGTATGCTGCTGTAACAGTAGTGTGAGGGGGAACTGCATGCTGGGAAATCATTATAAAGTCGTCACACAGTCCGAGAAAGCTCTGGTCGTTTCTTTGCAATGTGCTTCCTCAGTTACTTCCAAAGTAACGACCAGAGCTTTCTCGGACTGGGTGGCAACTTCATCATGATTTACCAGCTTGCAGTTCCCCCTCACACTACTGTTACAGCAGCATACTACACGTCAGTATTGGCTACACTGAGGAAGCACATTGCAAAGAAATGACCAGAGCTTTCTCGGACTGGGTGACGACTTCATCATGATTTACCAACATGCAGTTTCCCCTCACACTACTGTTACAGCAGCATACTACACGTCAGTGTTGGCTACACTGAGGAAGCACATTGCAAAGAAATAACCAGAGCTTTGTCGGACGGGGTGACGACTTCATCATGATTTACCAGCATGCAGTTCCCTCTCACACTACTGTTACAGCAGCATACTATACGTCAGTATTGGCTACACTGAGGAAGCATACTACAAAGAAACGACCAGAGCTTTCTCGGACTGTGTGACGACTTTATAATGATTTCCCAGCATGCAGTTCCCCCACACACTACTGTTACAGCAGCATATTACACGTCAGTGTTGGCTACACTGAGGAAGCACATTGCAAAGAAATAACCAGAGCTTTCTCGGACTGGGTGGCAACTTCATCATGATTTACCAGCATGCAGTTCCCCCTCACACTACTGTTACAGCAGCATACTACACGTCAGTGTTGGCTACACTGAGGAAGCAAATTGCAAAGAAACAACCAGAGCTTTCTCGGACTGGGTGGCGACTTCATCATGATTTACCAGCATGCAGTTTCCCCTTACACTACTGTTACAGCAGCATATTTCACGTCAGTATTGACTACACTGAGGAAGCACATTGCAAAGAAACGACCAGAGCTTTCTCAGAGTTGGTGACGACTTCATCATGATTTACCAGCATGCAGTTCCCCCTCACACTACTGTTACAGCAGCAAACTACACATCAGTATTGGCTACACTGAGGAAGCATATTGCAAAGAAACGATCAGAGCTTTCTCGGACTGGGTGACGACTTCATCATGATTTACCAGCATGCAGTTCCCCCTCACACTACTGTTACAGCAGCATACTACACGTCAGTATTGGCTACACTGAGGAAGCACATTGCAAAGAAATGACCAGAGCTTTCTCGGACTGGGTGACGACTTCATCATGATTTACCAACATGCAGTTTCCCCTCACACTACTGTTACAGCAGCATACTACACGTCAGTGTTGGCTACACTGAGGAAGCACATTGCAAAGAAATAACCAGAGCTTTGTCGGACGGGGTGACGACTTCATCATGATTTACCAGCATGCAGTTCCCTCTCACACTACTGTTACAGCAGCATACTATACGTCAGTATTGGCTACACTGAGGAAGCATACTACAAAGAAACGACCAGAGCTTTCTCGGACTGTGTGACGACTTTATAATGATTTCCCAGCATGCAGTTCCCCCACACACTACTGTTACAGCAGCATATTACACGTCAGTGTTGGCTACACTGAGGAAGCACATTGCAAAGAAATAACCAGAGCTTTCTCGGACTGGGTGGCAACTTCATCATGATTTACCAGCATGCAGTTCCCCCTCACACTACTGTTACAGCAGCATACTACACGTCAGTGTTGGCTACACTGAGGAAGCAAATTGCAAAGAAACAACCAGAGCTTTCTCGGACTGGGTGGCGACTTCATCATGATTTACCAGCATGCAGTTTCCCCTTACACTACTGTTACAGCAGCATATTTCACGTCAGTATTGACTACACTGAGGAAGCACATTGCAAAGAAACGACCAGAGCTTTCTCAGACTTGGTGACGACTTCATCATGATTTACCAGCATGCAGTTCCCCCTCACACTACTGTTACAGCAGCATACTACACATCAGTATTGACTACACTGAGGAAGCACATTGCAAAGTAATGACCAGAGCTTTCTCAGAGTTGGTGACGACTTCATCATGATTTACCAGCATGCAGTTCCCCCTCACACTACTGTTACAGCAGCATACTACACATCAGTATTGGCTACACTGAGAAAGCATATTGCAAAGAAACGACCAGAGCTTTCTCGGACTGGGTGACGACTTCATCATGATTTACCAGCATGCAGTTCCCTCTCACACTACTGTTACAGCAGCATACTACACATCAGTATTGACTACACTGAGGAAGCATATTGCAAAGAAACGATCAGAGCTTTCTCGGACTGGGTGACGACTTCATCATGATTTACCAGCATGCAGTTCCCCCTCACACTACTGTTACAGCAGCATACTACACGTCAGTATTGGCTACACTGAGGAAGCACATTGCAAAGAAACAACCAGAGCTTTCTCGGACTGGGTGACGACTTCATCATGACAATGCACGGACTCACGTCGCAAATCAAGTCATGCAGTTTCTGACTCGATCCAACATTACCTGTCTACCACATCCACCTTATAGCCCCGATCTTTCACCCTGTGACGTTTTTTATTCCCATCACTAAAGGCAAAACTTAGGGGTATTCGATTTGAGAACTCTGAAGCAGTGCTCAAGAAAAGTGAGGCGATTCTCAAGGATCTGACAAAGAATGGTCTGCAGCATGTGTTCAAGGACCGGCAGAGATGCTATAAAAGGTCCATTGAAGTAGGAGGGGACTACTTTGTAAAAATCATGCAAACATTGATTTGAGTAATAAGCATCTGTCTGAAGTCTTTGTTGATCAGCCCTCGTATATTCATAAGGTTGTCATCCGTAGAATAACTTATCTTTGCTAATAGTTTGCATGAAAACAATTGCTGTCTTATTCTATTGCCAATGCATAAAATTCCTTGAGAGAGGCTCAGACATGGATAAGCATTACTTCAGTATGTTGGTGCTGATTTGTTTAAACCATTAACTTTGTGCAGGTGGCAGAACTGCTCGGAGAGCGCGGAGCTGATTTGCGTGCTCGAGACACACAGAGACGAACACCGCTCCATAATGCAGCTATTCGAGGCTTCTTCCCTGTGGTGGAATATTTGGTGCTGGCGGGTGCAGAAATGGGCGCCAGAGATGCTGAGGGCATCACACCGCGGGAATGGGCAGTAACCAACGGTCACACAGACGTCGCCAACTGGTTGGTGGACATGGGAGGCTGGTGATCCTGTCAAGACGTGCCTTTTATACTCTGTCATATGTATTAGCTAACTGTAATGACATCAGTCACAGCTTGCCATATAAAACAGCTTCTTGAAACAATGCATCCATAAAATAGGATGAATTATTGGATAATTTACAATAACGACATTTCTGTGTTGCTTTTTGATAGTTATACTCCTTACTTTCATGTTACGCCTTTGATTTATTAATATATACGATATTTATCACTCTGTGGCCTTTGGAACATTTCTGAACACAGCACTGCAATGCGCAATAGGATTTTATATATCCTTTTGTACAACACTTCTTTCTGTTTGTCACTATTTCTCAAACTATTTGATCTATTGCCTTTGAATCATTACTTAAGGGACGCATTTATGAAAACTGTTGTATTTAATCATTACCAGAATGTGACACAAATTTCAAGTCACTCAAATGTAAACGTATTATTTTCTAGATCTAAAGATAATAAGAAATTAGATTTTGGTATTTATAGGAAATCTACTCATTTTGATAATTACATAAAATAAAAGTTTTAACCCTTTTTCACATAAATTTGCTGTTTTTAATAGTTTCATTTATAGGTTAATAAATATACCAATAAATAAAGATGAATTTAATAAAGAATATGAACATATTATTAATACTGCTTTAATTGTTTTAATATAGACTTTATACAAAAGAAGATTGAAAAGTTTAAATATCAAAAAAGCTATTAACGATATTTCTACCCTTAAAAAATAAAAGACGATTATAATTTTAAAAAAATTACTTACCATCCTTGGTTTAATAAACAATTTCAAAAAGTTTTTAAAGACTTAGGTGTAACTTAAGTTTCTCAAAATAGATATGGTATTAAAAACTACTGATCACACAGAAAATGAAGCTAGTCAGAGTGAAGCAACAAATATTACACAAATAAAAATATTTGTAGCAGAATCTCCACTTAACTTAAGAAGTTGATGTTAATACTTCATTCTTCTTTATAAAATCGATTTCAAAAGCATATCGCTTCCATCATCAAACTCCGTTGTTAAGGAAATCTCGGTTACCATGTTTTTTTTCTTTTGTTATGTTACGTTTCCAGCATTACCAACATCTGAAGACGAAACAAACCTAAAAACAGAATCAATTGCCGGTATGTCAAAATTCATTACGCGATGTTTATTTTTTAAAATAAATATTTTTTTCCACACTTTATTTATTTTAAAGCATAAACATCGAGTAATGAATTTTGACATACTGGCAATTGATTCTGTTTTAGGTTTGTTTCGTCTTCAGATGTTGGTAATGCTGGAAAACATAACATAACAAAAGAAAAAAAAAACACGGTAACCGAGATTTCCTTGACAACGGAGTTTGACTGAGGATGAAAGCGATATGCTTTTGAAATCGATTTTATAAAGAAGAAGGAAGTATTAACATCAACTTCTTAAGTTAAGTGGAGATTCTGTTACAAATATTTCTATTTCTGTAAGAGCATTAAAAATTTACTACATTTTTCTAAAAAAGATGAAATTGCTAATAATAAAAATCTGATATTTATCAGTTTAATTGTGATCAGGTTTATATTGGAAAGAAGAAACGTAATTTAGAAACCAGAACGAAAGAACATTTTCGTAACATTAAGTATAAACAAACTTGATAAATCGGGCGTAGCAGAACATTTTTGGTCATTTAACCATGAAATAAATCCAGAAGTTAAATTATTAAGACAATCAAATGTTCCTATAGATTTAATGGTTTGAGTAAAGATATTTACTTTAAAAAATAAACATCGCGAAATGAATTTTGAAATACCAGCAGTTGATTCTGTTTTTAGGTTTGTTTCGTTTTCAGATTTTGGTAATACTGAAAAAACATAATAACATGGTAAAACTGATTGATCCATGAGGAAGGAGAGAGTAATGTATTTAACATAACCGTAAAAATCCTACATTTTTAGCTCAAATAGTTTTCCTAATACAAATAAATAAAGTAGACACCATTATATTATAACAATGCATTGTGACGTAAGCACTGTTATGAATATCATTATTGGTTGACATGTATGCGTGAACGTATATTTGAAATTACTCAGAACTGAAACGTAAACATTTGACATGACGTGATAAAAGAAATATGTACTTTGAATAAGTAAAGGTGTTTGTTAAATTCAATGAGAGGAAACAATACACTTCTTGCTGGTCTGACAGAACGTGTCTGGTCACATTATATCTTTGTTTATGAATGTTCCGTAATCTCTATTTACTTTAGAGAGTTCAAAACAGCATTATTCAGTTACTCTTCCATGAAAAAGTGTATCAGCTGGATCAATGAGACGCGATCCCCCCTTACTACTGCTAGAACAATCCAATAGAGCTAATGTGGGCTCAAATTATGTTGCAAACAGAAATAATATTTTTAAACTGACTGACGTTGAACGACTTATTCACGAAGAAATTAACAAGGAACACAACAAGACTGGGAAAACTACGTGAGACATCAGATAAACTACAAGAAGACGACTTTTGGAAAGAAATAGCACGTAACGAGATTTTGGAACCTATCATCACAAATTTGCAGTACTCAGACGTTGAAGACAATGACAATGACGAATTATCTCTTAACATAAGTAACATTCACAGCTATACAGATACACTGCTGGTATTTTCGTTGGATTAGAAAAATAAGTAATTCATAAACTATAATTAACTTTAAATTAAATATTTAAAACATTTGCGTAATATATGAATATCCATGTTGCAATTGTGATTACAACTGCATTATTATAACACTTTGGAAAATTCAGTTTGCGCTCCCTTACGTCTAGCGCCAAAAACAGTTGCAAGTGTGAGAGAGAGGGAGATATAAGAAGAGTGGGGATAACGAGGTGGCAATGATGAAGGCTCTAACGCATCTGATTGGCTACAGGCGAGAACTCTTCCCATGGTATTTCACAATTGTATTTGCATGCGTTACTTTGATCTTGATCCTTTGGCCTTTGTGCGTTAGATGGCAGCAACTGCTACCTGGATAAATTGTATAATGTAAGGAAAGGGGAACAATTTTCCAATAATTAACATAACAATATCTTAAACAAATGATTGACGCAGATGAACTAACAGTTTGCTACAATACACGAATCCAAATGGGCGTTAGTGGCGGCCATCTTCGTTTTCATTAACAGGAAAAGCCATGGAATTTTCTGACGCCATTAGAATTAGGCAATTTCTGCTCCACTTTTGTAATCTCCCATGAAATAATGATGTAACTGACAGGAAACTGTTACTATGCTCATGATCTGTATTCGCTTGAGAGTTTGATGATATCATCTCTATTGTATGTAGGACCGCAGCGGAGTGGAACCGCAACGCCCCAAAGATGTCACATTCGACAACTTGCAAGTAGCTCCTGGACATCCCCCGTGGGCTCTGTGCCTGTGTGTATACCTCTGACCGCAGTACTAATCCCTCCCGTAAATATGCCTATATGTTCCTACATATTCTGAACTAATTTTCGGATACTTCCAGTTGAACTCCGCACCCAATTTTTGTGACACAGGCCCCATTGGATAGGGACGTATTTAAGGGAGGGGCCCAGGTGGTCCGGACCCCCCAAATGAATTATCATTTCAAAGGTTTAATAAATAGTTGAAATAAAACTTAGTTTAAAATAAATCGAAAAAGTTTATTCAAGCTTCTCATCTTAACGTCTCTATTCAGTGTCAGGCAGACATGAAGTTATTTGAGAGATAAACAAAAAGTTACTGCACAGCAGCTGTACAACTTGTTAAAATACACAAATAATGTCAATAACAATAATGTATTGCAAAGTTAACCAATTCCGACATATTATAATTTGTTGATTAGAATTCCCATAAACTTAAGGTATGTAATTTTTATCTTCTAAGTTCCTATTCCCTTTTTCATTCAAGGAGAACTAATACTTCAAATGCATCAATCAGTGGTTCGGTTTTTAAATATCTGATTACTGCTTATATCACTTTGTCCCAGCTACAAGAACAAAAAATGTGCAATGTGCAAGTCCTTTCTACAGACTTTATCCAAAGAAACAAGACATAAACAAACTCTTCTAATAACAATTTGTAGAAGCTTGGGTGGAGAAAGTCATGTGAATATAATATATTACATGTGTTTTTGTTGTTTACTGACATAATAAAACACATCCCTGATTAATTATTTATTAAAAGCAAATAATTTAACGTAGAGTTTTGGAATGCCCCTGAAACTGACTTCTACATACGTGGCTACCACTGGAACAGAGATGCTCCCATACTTGTTAAAACAAGAGTGAAGTATGGCAGCAGCAACTTACAATGAATACCCAGTAAAAGTCCTATACGAGATTAAAAACATTAATGTACAAGAAACAAAATTGTATGAGGAAGTTTGTCAAACTTGCTAAAGAATGAGCATCACTCATTTTGTATTACATATTTTATTAGCAACCATTCGCAATGGAAATGCCCCACTGCAGTAAAGCAAATCAAAATTGATAGGTGATTAATGAGAGGTTAAACGTTATTAAATACTAGCCAGTTACTAGGCACTACACAGTATGTTCTTAATGCAGTGTATTGCAGTCATGAGAAGTCTTGTTGCTCAATGACATCTCGAAGCTTCAAATAGAGGGCGTGAGTAATACATAACCTAACTTATTCCAGGTAGTGCTGCGAGTAGACAAGCTACTGTATTTACTCAAAATCATGGTGCGCTTTAGATTCGAGTGAAAATCCGTTCTGCAGAACGCCAGTAACTTCACTGTATTTTCGTTTATTACGTCACAACAGATTGCTGGAGATCATTTATCTTTAGCCTATTACTGAGCGTTGGTTTGATACGCTGCGGAACTACACTATTATTGAGAAGGGAAAAAGGAAGCGCTTTTAGTTACAATATGGAGAGCAAACAGAAAAGAACGTCTTACGATGCTTCTTTAAAACGTAAAATAATCCTTTATGTTTGGAAAAAATAATAGAAAGGCAGGAAGGGTGTTCAATGTATGAACGAGTAACGTTCGCTTGAGGCGAAAACAGAAACCTCGCGTGCATTTATTTAACTACTGGCCTATGGAGAGTGTTCTTCCCTACAGCACAGCTCGAAGGTGGTTTAAAATTTTTAAAGAGGGGAGACAATCAATTTCAAACGAAGGTGGACACGGTGCTCCAGTTACTGCTCTTATGGAAGAAAACATCAACACTTCTGCTGCCATTGTGAGAGAGGATCGACGAATTACCTTAAGATCACTTTCTGAAATACTGAACATTTCATTGGGTGCCACCCACACACTGGTGGCAGAAACATTACACATGAGACGTGTTTATGCGTGATGGGTTCCAAGACTGTTGATTCCCAAACAAAAGGACATTCGCATGCAGTTAAAGTTGATGTTAGAGGAAGATCCGGAGCTTCTTTCAAACGTAATCACTGCTAATGAAACTTGGCTACACCATTTTGATTCTGAGACAAAGTGCAATGCTCAGTGTGGAAATCTCCTTCATCAACAACCCCCCAAAAAAGCAAAAGTGGTTGCTTCTGCTGGGAAAGTTATGGTCATCTCTTTCTTTGATATTCATGGAATGGTTTATCAGTATGTTGTACCTGTACACACATTAGTAACTGGAAAATACTACAGGGATGCCCTGAAAACATTGCAAGTCCATATCAGGTGCAAAAGACCACATTTCCGTGAAGCAGGCTGGATGCTGCACCGCGATAATGCGCGGCCGCATATTGCCAATGTTGTTGCATGAAGTACATCCCTCACCCTCCCTATAGTCAGGATTTAGCCCCATGTGACTTTTTTCTATTCCCTAACTTGAAGAAACGCCTTCGTGGGAGACATTATCCATCATCAGAAGCAGTGGTGAAGGCTGCGGAGGCGATTTTGAAGGATCTCTCAAAATAATGGTTTCCAGCATGTCTTTGAAGACTGGCAGAAACGCTGGGACAAGTACATCGCATTCAGGAGAGACTATTTTGAGAAGGACCGTCAATATTATGAGGATCAGTAAAGGTACTTAGTCAAAAAAACATTGCGATCATTCTTTATTGAACAGCCCTCGTATATTAGAAAAAGAAAGACAACTAAAGATAACCTAATCTCCCATGTATCAGAAGTCTAGACTTATATAAATACTTAATCATAGCACCGTTAAGGAACACAATCTCTTACTTGCATGCATCTATTCAACTACTGGCTATTACTTAACATATACTAGAAGAAGAAAGACAACTAAAGATAACCTAATCTCCCATGTATCAGAAGTCTAGACTTATATAAATACTTAATCATAGCACCGTTAAGGAACACAATCTCTTACTTGCATGCATCTATTGAACTACTGGCTATTACTTAACATATATTAGAGAAAGAAAGACAACTAAACTTAACCTAACCTCCCATGTATCGTCCGTCCATCCCTCGGTGAGAAGCCCAAACTTATACAAATACTCAATCATAGCATCGTTAAGGAACGAGGAAGCCTCACTTCCAAAGAGTTTCCATTTTACACTTTCATCTTTGTTATCTCTGACCTCCGACACGGATATCTCCATTCACAAAGAATACAACTTGAATAAACAAACCAATAACCATGGAATAGTCGTGTAAATCCATCTCTCTGATTGGTTCACAGATAAAAATATGCACCTAACCACTGACAAAACAAGCTACCACAACAACAGATCCCAGTTGGTCATGTGCTTGATACTAGAAGGCGTAGAAAGCTGCTACAAATATGTAACAAAAAGTAATAGGCTATTTGATATACAGTTTATAGCTATTCAAATGTGATGCATTCATTTAGCAACCTGATATTTCATTTAAGAGCTTTGAAATTAGCCTATCTCTGAAGTTCCACTTCAGGAACCAACTAAGATGGCTGGAGAGGAACATGTTCCAGACGTGCATACACAAAAAAGATTGATTAAAACACATTTGGGAAAACGAATGGTGAAAGGTCAGACGTGGTATTTGGTTGACAGCGAATGGATCGCGAATTTCAGGTATTATGTTGGACTAGACGAAGCATGGAATATAATAAGTGCAGGAAACGTTCATCCGGGACCTATCGACAATACACCCTTACTTGCTGATGGTACAACTGGTGAGATCCGTGATGGTCTTATTGAAGAACTAGACTACATCTTAGTCCCAGAAGAGGCGTGGCAAATGTTGGTCAAGTGGTATGGTGTGCTTTCTGAAAAGTTTGTTATTCCAAAAAAAGTGATTGAATATGGTGCATACGTTAAACAGTGTAAAGCGGAGGTTTATCCTTTAGAGCTGAGGTTATGTAGAGATTTTAAACATGAAGAAGAAGTGCGTCAAAAATTCAGTAAATGTGACACAATTGGTAGCATTGAAAGTGTTGCTAGGAAGACGTTTAAAATCCCCGATGATGCAGAAACACGACTTTGGAGCTGCTTTACTCCAAATACGTGTTATATACTAACAAAATCAGAAAGTACAGCTCAAGATGAAGGACTGTTCCCCAATCAGCTCATCGTAATAGAAACTCGTAAATCTGATGGTAGCTGGATACGTCAGCACAAAAGAACCTCTTCTACTCCAACAATATCTGTTACAATGGGGGAGAGGACACCTGAAAAGTCTACAGTAGTAACACCTGCAGCTGCTGGACCAAGCTCTGTAACACACAGCTACAATCAAAATTACCAGTTAGAAAAATCAGGATTATGTGGCCTCCAGAACTTGGGGAATACTTGCTTCATGAACAGCGTTATCCAGTGTATGAGCAATTGTCCACCAATAACGCAATATTTTCTAAACGGTGAGTATTTCAAGGAATTAAATGAAGAAAATCCTTTGGGAATGAAAGGTGAAATAGCAAAGGCCTTCGGCGAACTGATAAAGACCATGTGGTCAGGAAAACATAGCTACACCGTGCCTCATGATTTTAAGCAGCAGGTCGGTAAGTTTGCTCCTCAGTTTTCTGGATTTCAACAGCACGATTCTCAGGAGTTACTAACCTTCCTCTTGGATGGCCTACACGAAGATTTAAACAGAATAAGAAAAAAGCCATACGTTGAACTTCACAGTGCAAATGGACGTCCAGATAAGGAAGCAGCAGAGGAAGCATGGAAAAACTACAGAAAACGAAACGACTCTGTTATTGTCGACTTCTTTCATGGTCTTCTGAAGTCCACTGTTGTCTGCCCTGAATGCGCTACGATATCTGTGACATTTGACCCATTTTGTTACCTATCATTACCATTGCCACATACAAGAGAGAGACATATGGACGTCATGTTATTTCCATATTTTGAAGATGAAAGGAAACCCAGGAGTTACAAACTCATACTTCCAAAGAAAGGGCGCGTAAAAGACCTGGCCAACCAGCTTAGTCTATTAAGTGGCGTGAATCCAGAACAAATGATTGTCACCGAAGTACATAAACACCATTTTCATAAAATTTTCACTCTGAATGACTCATTGGAACAAATTTTAGAAAAGGATTTAATATTCGTTTATGAAGTTCCTTCCCCGTGTGAATCACAGGTGGCAGTGCCTGTTTATCTTTGGGAATCCCGTTCAACACAATCATATTCCAATAATAATTTGTTCGGATATCCTTTCTTCATCTGTATACCAAAGAGGGACTGCACGTATGATATGTTGTATGATATAGTAGTGAAGAAGTTAAGTCGAAACCTCCGTAAGCAAGGCGATAACAACAATTTTTGGAATGGAAAATCCAAAAAGGTGTCAAATGGAGAGACTAGCCTTTCTGAATCAAAAAGTGAAGGGAGTTGTAGCGATAACAGCTCAAACGAGAGTATAATGAATCAAAGAATGTTTTCGTTCTACTTCGTAACTAATAAGCAATACACCTCCGAGATTAGCAAGTTACATAATGATGGCAAGCCTATTAATATACCAGATCCAATTGGTAAGTCACATATAGTGACAAAATGGTTGCCAAAAACACGTGAGATGTTCTACTGTGAGCAGTCTTTTACAGACTCTGAGATTATGGATAAAAATAAACAAAACAGCGTTCAGAACCTGCAACTGAGAGACTGCATAGAGTTATACACTGCAAAGGAAAAGCTTGGACAGGAAGATGCGTGGTATTGCCCAAACTGTAAGAAACATCAGCAAGCTACCAAGAAATTTGATCTTTGGAGTTTACCAAAAATTCTGATAATTCATTTAAAGAGGTTCTCATACAATCGCTATTGTCGTGATAAAATCGACACCCTCATTGAATTCCCTTTACGTGGTCTCGATATGTCTGACTATATTATAAACCCAAATCATCCGGAGGCGATTTACGACCTCATTAGTGTTTGTAACCACTACGGTAGCATGGGAGGTGGACACTACACGGCGTTTTGTCAGAATCAGAACGATCATAAATGGTACTTGTTTAACGACAGCAGGGTGACAGAAGCCATAGAGAACACCGTTGTCTCATCCGCTGCGTATGTTTTGTTCTACATGAGACGCAACTGCTAGGAGGAAAATGTCGCAACGGGATATAATCAATCACCTCTCAATGAAGCTGCTTCAGGCGCCACATTGCACATGCTATTGACATTTTCATGCTTAGTTGTTCGACAGAAGGTGAAATTAGAACCGGAAGACTGTACAGAACATTCCTCGGTGAAGTGTATGCAATATGTATGTATGAAGAAAGTGGGAGGGGGTTAAGGGTTAAGAAAGTTACAAGTATACTTTTGTTGCTATGTTGTATCTTCTAAAACGTCTCACAAATTGCTGAATTAATATGGGTATACATTAATGTTATTATAGGAAATGTATTTGGATTACTGGAAAAAAATTAAATACAGTGACAACTTCAAAATAAATCATACGTATGCCTGTTCAAATATGTACACAATTGATAGAGTCGAAATGAAATATTCAATGCCACGTGGAAATGTACGAGTTAATTGGAGAATTTAATGTCATGACGGCAAACTGGCCATGGTAGCTCAATGAATTAGAGCGACTGGACGGAAACCAGGAGATCCGTGGTTCAAATCCCGGAAGTAGCACTGAATGTTTTATGTCGACTCTATCAATGCAAAACCTTAGCCTATATATGGCCAGTGTGAAGAAATGATTAATTTCCATTAATAAGAGTTAAATGATGAAGCCTGGCACTCAAGTACTAACGATAGTAAGTCGCCACAAACGGTGTATCTCGGATGTGAGAGTCCCTAGTGGTCTACCGGAGAAATATACGAGTCAAATGGAGAATTTAATGTCATGACGGCAATTTGGCCATGGTAGCTCAATGGGTAAGAACGACTGGACGGAAACCAGAAGATTCTTGGTCCAGATCCTGGCTGTGGCATTGAATTTTTCATGTCGATTCTGTCAATCCAAAATATGTTTCAATATTAATGAGGTTAATTGCCTCAGGCATTACCTGGCCGTGTTTACGGCTAGTGTGAAGAAATGAATAATTTCCATCAATTAACTAAAATAAGAGTTAAATTATGAAGCCTGGGACTCAAGTACTTACAACAGTAATTTGCCACACACGGTATATCTCGAATGCCAGCGCCCCTATTGGTTTACCGGGGAAATATACGGCTCAATTGGAGAATTTAATGTCATAACGGCAAGTTGGCCATGGTAGCTCAATGGGTTAGAGCGACTGGACGGAAACCAGGAGATCCGTGTTTCAAATCCCGGCCGTGGCATTGAGTTTTTTCATGTCGACTCTATAAATCCAATACCTTAGCCTATATACGGCTAGTGTGAACAAACGAATAATGGATCTTCTTTAGAAAATGTCCCATACGAAATTTTGTGTAAGTCCAACATCGGAGGCACGCACGACGCATGACGAAACCTGCCGAAGTAACCTTAAAGTTGTAGTGCACCTGAAATGGTTACTGGCGTAAGCTTCTGTTGCCAACTTTTAGACCAACACCCCAAGCATCTATTTTGCAGATGTTCGAAACTTCACATGTGCACAGTTAGGAAGGTAGCAGCTTAACTGCAAAATGTGAAAATGAATATTCCACTGGGACCCTGGCATTCAGTAAATAAATTTATTAGATGGAATGGCTCGTTTTATAAGTTTTATTGATCTTGCGCCTTTATGCGAAGACGAGGAAAAGTGTATACACTTTCTGTACAACGAAAGTTTGTTAAGAATGAGAATGTTGTGCTGGGAGTGCGATGCCGTCCTACATCAATCAAAAATACCCGGAGTTGTTTAAATTTTCATTGACTAGATTTATTTTTTATTTATTTTTTTATTTCTTGTTATTTTTTAATTTTATTCTTTGTGTGAGTTACGTCCTCTAACGTTGTCATATCGGACGATTCTTTTAAAAACGTAGATAAGAGAAGACCCAGCATTGCAACAAAAATAGTGTAGTTGTTAGATCAGTATTAAAAGTGGCATGCATGCCACTTCGGCAGGTTCCGCCAGCCCTCGTGCGTGCCTCCGATGTTGGACTTAGACAAAATTTCTTACGGGACATGTTCTAAAGAAGTGCCTGAATAATTTCCATCAATTAATTTAAATGTACACAGTTTTGTTTTAAAACCTGCTGCTTGTTTTGGGCTTTTCGCCAATGCTACATAATAGAAGAGTAGCTACGTTACTATCCTGGCGCTATTCCTCAGTGCATATACCATGCTGTGCTTAACGAGCACAATGATGTCAGCACAGAAATTGTGTTTTGAGGTTAAGGATGGCGACGTGATACCAACAATTTTTTTCTGAATATATTTCCAAAAGACAGAGAATAATGGATTAGATGCATAAATCGGAGAAACTTCATGCATTTGAAAGATTGGGCTGTTAACATATATAATTTTGCTTTCTTCTTTGTTAAAAGTAAATAAATTCATTGTGATTCTAGTTCCTTAAAATGTACTTCCAATAAAGAAAATGTATTTGCAGGGTGGTACATTTCCTATAACTTTCAAATTCGTATTTATGCTGTTATAATGTTTCACAAAACTCAGTGTTCTGTTTGTTGCATGCAAAACAGCACAACTGCTGTCGTTCCGGCACTAGTATAAGGTTATGTACTCGTATTTCACATATTTCAGTTGCAATCTTGGTTAATTGTGTTACTTATTTCATTCCGTCAGTGCAAACTTCAGCTGCAAAAACTAGTAAAGAAGTGCCTTATGGTGGTAAGTAATATATATTTTAATAATTAGTGTCTACTGAGAAATGAAAAGCATAAAATGAAAACAAAAGCAAAATTCTGTCCTAAAGTTTTTGAATGCTGTATTCATCTGCATCGGTCATTCAATTTATTTTGCATACTATTATATAATTTTGTGTATAACTTGATTAACAGTGTGAATGGTAACATAATTATTTCCAATGACCTCAGTATTAACTGCAATTCAACAGTTTAGGGTTGGAAATATATAAATGTTTGATAGGATGCAGGTTAACGTGTCAATATCGCACTGACGGAATTGTCAGTATTTTCTTTAAATTACACATTTATACTTTTTTATTGCAAAACAATACGTTCTTGAGAGAGATATTGTCTTCATGCAAATATGATTAGTACAAGTAAAGATATGCTGCAGAATGTCAACTCAATAATGGAGGTAAGGGCTAAGATGTACATATCACTCCAAGTGGTTAAGTCGTGACCGATTCAAAGGTCACAGTTTGAAATTCGGTGCAAACCGATGGTTTTTAAAAGTGTCAGGCGAGGCGAGTCAAATTTTCTGGCAAGTAAAAGAGGTACAGCAAACGTCGTGACTGGACATTGAAGATCTGAATGTCAGCCCTTCGGTCTCGAGCCAGATCAGGGCTAGGCCCTCTACTGGCGGTGGAGTGTTTTGTAAAGAAGGATAATATGCGGCAGAAGATGAGGTTGGAGTTATATATAAGCCATCTGATGTGTTATTTTACGTGCCTAGAAGTAGTCTCGGGCGTTTGTAGTGCTCTCCAGGATCCAGGCCCTCTACTGGTAGTGGAGTGTTTTGTAAAGAAGGATAATATTCGGCAGAAGATGAGGTTGGAGTTATATATAAGCCATCTGATGTGTTATTTTATGTGCCTAGAAGTAGCCTCGGGCGTTTGTAGCGCTCTCCAGGATCGATGTCGTACTCACCTAGACCGCGGATGAGGGAGTTGAAGTTGTGGGAGAGGTTTTGACAGAAGGAATGTGAAAGGGTATGGATGTAGTCTGTTATTGTGGGGATATGCAGGTCATGTCGGATAACCAGATCCGGGATGTACTAAGGGGAGTCTGCGGCAATGTGCAGGAATCGGGATTGTAGAATTTCAAGGTGTAGGTGAGACTTGGCCGCTACTCCCCGTATTTCACTTGTGTATGTGATGGTTAGTCGGAGTACTTGCTTATACAGAAGCAGTTTTGTAGTCAGAGACATCACCGATCGTTGGTTATAGAGAGGGCAGAGCATACCCATTCTTTTGCTAACTTTATTAGCCACATACGTAATGTGGTCTCTCCACGTCAATTTGATGTCGAGTACAACACCAAGATACTTAACGTAAGTTTTCCAATGAACGCCCTCACCAGCTAGGCGAATTGGTGGAAGATCCGCTATTCGTCTTTGAGAGAAGGTGATGGTCTGGCTCTTCTGTGCGTGGACGCGTAGGCGCCAACGTTCGAACCAGGTGGTGAGGAGGTCAGCATATTGTTGAATCCTGCGAGTACACAGGTTGAGCTCTGATGATGTGGAGGTGACAGTTGTATCGTCAGCAAAGAGATACAGCGAGCAGCGTGGCAGGGATGGTAGGGTGTTGATGTATAGAAGGAAGAGAGTGGGTGCCAGGACACTACCTTAGGGAACGCCAGCTCTGATGGGATGGGAGGAGGATAAGATTCCGTCGTGGGAGACAGCAAGTGTTCTGTCACTGAGGTAGGAATGAATGAGATGAATTAAGTAGGAAGGGGTTTGGTAGCTGATGAGACGGGAGAGTAAGCCTTCGTGCCACACACTGTAGAATGCTCTTCTGATATCTAGGAGTAGTGCTGACACGAACTGCTTCCTGTTAAGGGCTGTGTAAACTTCATCGACCAGACGAAGTAGTTGGTGTTGAGTGGAATGTTAAGAGCCACAGAACCCCAAAACGGAATTGCGGTAAGAAATTCCGCCACAGCGGTGGCGCTGATATCCTGACAATTGAGGGTAGTTATCAAAATCACAGAACATATACTTATTAATCAAAATCCTTATTTGTTTTCACAGTAAGTAGCTATATAAACATCTCTTTGAGCTTTCCATTTCTAACCAGCTGGTTCAATCGTTGGCGCCTCCGCGTCTACCCTCAAAAGAGCCAGGCATAACTTTTACCAGATGCCACCTGGATGAAATATCACCGATACGTCTAGCTGGCGAGGATATTGAATGGCAGTCCTATGTGCGAAATCTAGGAGTTCTACTGGATACCAAAATGACGTGGAAGGAACACATTATACACCTAGCCAACAAGATCAACAACCGGATGGGAATGCTCTACCCACTATAAACCGTAAATCCGCCATGTCAGTGCCGTTGACGCCACTCCTGTACAAGTGCTGCGACCAGCAATGATCTACGCCTGCGAAGTCTGGGGTGTTGCAGTCAAGTCCCATCTCCATCACCTAGAAATACTTCAAGCCCGCTACAACCGTATTGCCACGGAGTCACCCTGATATATACCTAACCTCGTTATCTACATCCCTTCTGTAACAGAATACATTCATATCCGTTCCCTCGTTCGTGGTTTAGGCGAATATGACCTCGACCTGGGTGAGAAGTACAAACCCGCAATGCTTGTTCTAGGACAATAACGACCATCCCTCTAACCTCATCAAAACATCCAATTCATCTTCATCATAATAACCCGAAAATTCGACACCTTCTCCAAACATAACCTCTGCAGTCATTACCCCTTCCAAATAAACTTCACCACCAGTGGAGGGCTTAGCCCTGATCTGGTAAAAGACAGACGCCCTGCCTCAGGTTTTCTAATGTCCACTCGCTGCTGCTCCATTTCTGAAGCACTCCGCACATTCAATTGCTACATCCCAACACTGGCTTACCCGTATTATTTAGAAATCGCCTGAATGTTGGATGTTACTTTTATTATGCAAATGAGACGTCAATTTAGTCTTACGTCACGAGATTTGAGAAAAATGTTTAAATAAAGTATCAACCATTCTGACTCAAATACTGACAAACATCGATTTATGTCATCCATGCAAAAATTTGCATTATAGTTAAGTAAATGTGATACCTACTGAAAAATAGGACAAATACAATGAGCGCTTCGGATGAACATTACGTACATGGTTAGAAAGAAAAAACAGGCAGAAGTGTGCTTTTCTTTTGTTTTTCTTCTCATGTTATCTATTCGTTGAATACCGATTATGTCTCTATGAGAAAAGCCCAGTGGGTTACGTTTCCACTACGTGCACTTTAAATAGCATTACATGTAGCATTAATGACGAAATATTGCAGTATGGCAAATATTATATTTTAGCTAAATAAAGCAGTCAATTGTTTTCATTTTTATTACCTATTTTCCACCGAGGGGTATGAAAGCTTCTTTTGTTTGTATGTAATTTACGTTTTCCAACGTTAAGTCATGTCGGACGATGAATGGAACGGGTGAAATGATGCTCAAATGAGCCCAGGGTCCATAGAATTTAGAGTTAACCGACATTCGTCTTTCAGGATAAGGGAAAACCCCGGAAAAAACCTTATCCAGGTAACTCACCCTGGCCGAGATTCGAATTCGGGACCTTTAGAACGTGAGGCTGCCACCACGCCACCGAGGCGGGCTTGAAAGCTGTAATAGATAGCTCACGTGATCACAGCTTATGCATAATTAGCCATTTCGTTTGTTAAATTGTCATTGTAAGCAGAATAACCGTCATTCTTTCGCATCATCAAGCCCAAAAGTAGGTAACTATATCAAGTAAGTCACTTCCCTTACCTTTATAGTGCGATTTGAACACTTCGGCACTTAACACGCCGGGTGTATAGCGGCATATTAAGTTTTTAACAAGTGTTTGTGTCATAAACAAATTATGCAATATCAACCATAACGTTATTTTCTTTACCTACTACCTAAGCGCAGGATCCAAACACACGTCCCTCATGTCCCACATCTGTGTGTGTGTGTGTGTGTGTGTGTGTGTGTGTGTGTGTGTGTGTGTGTGTGTGTGTGTGTGTGTGCGTGCGTGTGTGTGTGTGTGTGTGTGAGAGAGAGAGAGAGAGAGAGAGAGAGAGAGAGAGAGAGAGAGAGAGAGAGAGAGAGAGAGAGAGAGAGAGAGAGAGAGAGAGAGAGAGAATGTAGGTGTGTGTATGTGTGTGTGCGCGCCCACGCCCGTAGTTTAAATATAGTTTAGCCTTTTTATATAGTTTGCGATTGATGAAAGGTTAGGTTAAGTTAAGTATAATTTAACATATACCTAAGCTTAAGTTTGACATTCTCTTTATTTTCCCCTTCTTGTCGCCTAATTACACACTCCTGCTGCTTTTATAATTCCGCGACTCCCTAAAACTTCGCCTGTGTTTGTTTTACGAAGATGGCAGCACTGTCACAGCATCAAGTGTCATCTACAGAGACAACGTTGTACTATTCCCTCGCGGTGAATACGGAAGTTTCATCCATATACAATGACGTTTAATCATGTATTGCTGTAAATCATATATCCTCAACTATGATGAGCTAAGCTAATAAAATGTTACAGATCTCTGGAGACAGACCACATGCAGTTCCACTTAGAGAAAGTATACTTAAGTAAATAGCACTGCTTTACACTAGCGGCAACTTTCGGTACTACTTGCTCTTGTAAGATTCCTGTCAGAATGGAAATAATTTGTTCAAATCAATGGGGTGCAATCAAATAAAACTTTTAACACAAAAATGTCCAATAACGTTCTCTTTGAATAAATCATTGATACTATCATGGGAATTTTAATGAGATGCAGAAAAATGAAGGCAAATTTCTCTACCCATTACAAATTCATGTATTCATTACGTTCATATAAATAGTGAATTTATGTAGATTATGCTATGCATGATGTTGAGAAAATTAATACAAATTACAAACTAAGCAATAAATGAAACTTGTACAAAAGAGAAGATAAAGGCCCTACATGGTACACTGGGTGATTTGCATGAATTGTCACAAGAAACAGAAACATTTGAAAAATTCTGATATGTTAAGTTCACTTTACTTTCTTCATAACCGCTGTTCTTGCGATTGACTACGAAGTTGACTGATGATGAAAACAATGTTTTTGAAATCGATCTCCATTAGAAAGAACAATGAACACCATTTTCTTAAGATAAGTGAAGCCTTTTGTTACAAATATTTATATTTGTGTAATATTCATTGCTTCACTGTAGCTAGCTTCATTTTCTATGTAATCAGTGAAAAAGCATGTTTATTGTTACAGTATAATAGCTAATAATTATATTGCATGCATGCACTCACATGTTTGTAACTATGAGAGCAAGTCAGTAAAATAAAACTATTAACATGGACAGGTGCGCAGGGAATTTAATATCCCAGCTCGACAATGCTGAACAAACATGACTATAAACAATCCTTCACACTTGCAAAACTGGATGTGACAATATCAACACATGTTCAAAGGAACGGTGAACAAATTGCAAGCGTAACAGACTGATGGAATCATTAGCAATGCTGCCACATGCAAAAATGTAAGATTGGGGTAATTTATACACCAGTGTGTCCGCTCTTGGGTTGTTTTCCACAGGAAATAAGATATTTCTCATAGTTGTTTGTGAAAATGATATTAATTAATCTTTTAACTGTTTCATAGGATATTTGTTTGTTTTGTTTGAGAATTTTGGAATGTTTCTTGGCCAAAATTTCTGCTTGTCATTCCCAAAAGTTCCACATTTGGATGGAATCCATTGGAAAACTACGCATTTATTTTAAAGTTTGAGATCTATAAACATATTATAAATTTCACTATTAAATCTATTATTGAAAATTAATTGTCCTTTCACTCTAGCCATGTGTAGGACAAAGGTTCGGACAGGTAGAGTCAGATTGAAAAGTTTAAATCTTGCCTATGGTGTTGAATTTTTCAGCCTGATTCTACGTATCTAAATTATGAATTTCATTTTTTCCCCCATTTTAGGGCAGTCTCTTGAAATAACAGCCTGAAGAGCTGCTTTATAATCTGATAAGAAAACTACGTTGAAGAGCTTATTTGTCTAGAAGAATAGATTTTGTAAGGAAGTATAAATTGCATCAATTTCTTCGACACAACTTGTGAAACAACTTCCACATAGGTAGCTCTTGCTCCTGCTCCATCTACTTGATTGTTAACAGTCATGTGTAGAGATGCAAGTCCTTTCATCATCTGGATATCTTACATTTATGGTTTCAAGGGCATTGCTTTAACTTCTCAAGATGATTATGTAGAAAATAAAGCTAGTTACAGTGAAGCAATAAATATTACACAAATATAAATATTTGTTACTAAATCTCCACTTAACTTAAGAAATTGATGTTAATATTTCTTTCTTCTTTCTAATGAAAATCGATTTTGAAGGCAAATCGCATTCGTCTTCAATTCAAAACAAACTCCATTGTCAAGGAGATCTGCGTTACCATGTTTTTTCTTTTGTTATGTTATGTTTTCAGCATTACCAACATCTGAAGAGGAAACAAACCTAAAAACAGAATCAACTGCCGGTATGTCAAAATTCATTACGCAAATTTTATTTTTTAAAAATAAATATATTTTCCCAAGCTATTAAATCTATTGTACCATTTAATTGTTTTAATAATTTAACTTTAGGATTTATTTCATGGTTAAATGACCAAAACTGATCTGCTACGGCCGATTTATCTGTTTGGGATTCTGTTTTTAGGTTTTTTTTCATCTTCAGATGTTAGTAATGCTGAAAACATAACATAACAAAAGAAAAAACATGGTAACCCAGATTTCCTTGACAACGGAGTTTGTTTTGAACTGAGGACAAATGCTATTTGGCTTTGAAATAAATCTTCATTAGAAAGAAGAAAGAAATATTAACATCAATTTCTTAAGTTAAATGGAGATTTATATTTGTGTAGTAATTTATATTATTATTTATATTTGTGATAATAATATTTATATTTGTGTAATTATTTCTATAGATGGATTTTCTTTCTTTCTAAAATCTGCAAATAAATCAAGGTGTATTCTAATTGAATGGCATTCAGTATATTGTTAAACATACTGCTTTCATTCAAGAGTGTTAGGCTTTGATTTGAATATCTTAATTTATAATGCACTCCCTCTATCCTATAATAGTTGTGTAGTGTGCTAAAATAGCATTACAGTTGTTACTGACAAAGGACGTATTTTGAATTTATATTCATGCAGTGATGCACAGTAGCTCAGTAAATATGATTGTATCCACATAATCTTTTTGGATTGACTAACAAATGCAGTCAAGACGATTACCAACAGTTGGCATTGATTTTTATAGCACCAGTATGGCATCAATGCAGTTTAGTGAAGCAAAGACCCTGAAAACTGTTACAAGACTATAACCCTTCTGGAGCACATTTGTAAACAACAGTAATTAATTCCATGTGAACACAACATAGAGTAAAAAGCAACAGGTTTAGCAGAAACCTTTCAGACAATGTACTGTAGGCAATATATGAGGTTATGTTTGAAAATAACTGAGTGAGATGGCTCAGGTATTTTGTCTGTGGCCTGCATTTGGAAAGTCTGGGTTTGATTCCCGTGGTTGGCCTACCTGACCCATAGTTTTTTTCTTTTTTTTTTCCCCAGGGGTTTTCCCCAGTTGCTAGGTGAGTGCTGGGTAAGTTAATTACATCTTCAAAATTTCCTGTGCCTCCATTTCATCTCCATTTTCATTTCACATTGTCTCTCTCAACTGGTGCTCTCTTTTGTGTGGAAATGTTGGCACCACATGGCAGGATGACATGCTCCTGTTAAACACCTCCTTCTCCAGTAGAATGGTCTCCGAACCGCCTAGTGGGCCTTTCAAGACCACAGGGATGGGATGCCAGTTTTATTGGCCTGCCAGGGAATTTCCAACTGGTCAACAGTTGGGCCCCACCCTCTGCACTATTGTGACGGCCTCCTCTCGCCTCATGCTTAATCCCAGAGATCCACTTAGCCCATAGACACAATACATTTAGTCTGATCGACATACCAAATCCTCTCTGTAAGATTCTATCCTACATTTGAAAATGATGTGGTTGGCATGATAAAGGAAAGTGCCACTACAGCTGCGGTCAAGAAATTTAATGTCGTAAGAGAAGAGTGTGTCATATTTGACAACAGTAGCAGCAATTTTTGGAATGAGGATTGAGTTGTGCTCTAGTTGCATCTCAGATGAAAGGGAAAGAAGCAGGATTGCGCTGTACAACAACTATGGCATCAGCCAATGCAAAAGCAGTGGATATTCGTTCAATTTCAGCAGTGCTAAGCATCTCTAAGAATATTCTTAATGAGTAAGGACTATTAAGCAATGAACCACAAAATTGACATACATGTTATTATGTTAATAATTAATACATATGCAACAGTCGACATAAGCTGTGGAGGTTAGGAAGGTCCTAACAAAACACACTCTAGGTAAACACTAGCAATATATGGAGCTTGAGCACTATAAGGTATACGGTACTAGAAGGCATATGAGGCAGAGTGGGAGAGGGGCACCTAGAGCAACTGTCCTATCATAGGCGTGCAGAGTTGCCTAGTTCAGAACACATAACACAAGCATTCACAACAGAAATTTATCTTTTTCATGTACCCAAAATTACTACTAGAAATTTGATAATGTAATGTGTCTTGGAATATGTGGCAAGAATTTTTGATACAGTCTGTACTAAGACCATTTTTCTACAGTGTATGGTTCTCAAGTTATTACTTTGAGAATAAACACCTGACTCCTGTTTTTATGTTTATGATATGCTACAACTTCCAATCTTGCCCTATATTATTCCTTTTCATTATGCAGTACTGTGTAAGACATTACGAAGTATCATTAGGAACTGAATATATTTAATTCATATGTTAAGAGACCACGGATTTCTGCAGTCCAGGACCGGGTGCACATATTCTTTGAAGCTCCATTCAAGACGAGTGTGTAAAGCAAATTTGAGTGTAAAGTGCTTTTTATAACTATGACAAAATTCACTTGTTTACATTGTTTTTTGTGAAATGTTAACACTGTCACTTTCAAAACCAGTGGCACAAGCACTAAGGGTAAAGTATTCAGCTCTCATAAATATTATTACACCCATAGAATTGGATATTTGGGAAAAAATATTCATAAACAAAAACCGTGATAAAGTTATAAATTTTGAAATCCCGGCATTAAATGATGTATTAAAACTTAGTGCCCCTAACACCAGATGGCAGAGTGATCGGAGCTCCATAGTAGTGGAAGAAGAGAGAGGTTCATTTAGTCACCAAACAGCTGGTGATGAGATCGAATGATCTTGAAAACGTTTCAATTATACAACAACAAGTAAGTGAAGACTGAGTGTAAACATAGTGACTCATAAATTCAAACTTAAATAAATACTCAGCTCTCAGGCTAGAAATATTACATTTAAAGTGTACAGTTTCTTTAAGGAATTGTCATCTGAGGAAGTGTGTGACTGGATCAGTTTTTCCAAAGGCAGGAACTCGGGACTAGAGCATGCAATGTGAATGTGCATACTGTGTCACGTATTGTTAAACAGGGCAAAACTTATAGCAAATAAATTGGTGAACCTTTATTTATTTTATGTAAGTTAGCTACTCCTCTACAGTAAGTCATTTTCAGAAATCCAGGTATGTTATTTTCAGTAAATAAGCATGTTAGTATTGAATGTTACAGTTTCTTTATGTACGTTCTGTCAATTTGTCACACGACGAATGTTACTTTCCTCATTCCATCTCCGTATCATACAAAAGTGAAACAAACTTTCTAGGCTTGTGGATACAGGATAACTTAACATGGAAAACTCATACAAACCATCTACTAACCAAATTAAGCAGGAATATATATGTTCTATGAATATTAGGTCAAAATGTCAGCCTTCATTTACTTTTAATGTCCTATTATGCACATATACATTCTATAATTAAATATGGAATAATATTTTGGGGAAATTCACCAGAAGTCAAAGATGTATTAAACAAGCACTTTTATCCCTGTACTATGTATAATTTCACTGTATCATTTCTTATGATATAATACTATGGGGGAACTGCGAAAAAGCGATTACCATATTTAGATTACAAAAGAGATACGTACCATACTAAAGGTAAACAAAAGAACTAGTTGCAGAACACTTTTTCAAGAATTAAAAATATTGCCTCTACCTTGCTTGTATATCCAAGAAATAGTAACCTTTGTTAAATTAAATATCCATTTATACTCCACTAATACACAAACACATAATCATGATACTCGAAGAAAAGAGCAAATAAGTATAATCCCCCATAACACCAGTTTTTTTGGTAAAAGCTTTATATATACTGGACTTTGCCTTTATAACGGCCTACCTGAACACCTAAAGAGCATATCTGCACTTCCTAAATTTAAATGCTGTGTAATAAAGTTCCTGTTAGAACATTGTTTTTATAGTATAGGTGAATTTTTTGAATATGTCAACTACAGATAAATTATTATTATATTGTACATACAGTTTCTGAATTTTCATTTCTAAACTTGTGTTGTGCATATGTTTATTGTGTAATTTTTACTTATAAGTACTTGACGTGTCCTATATCATGTACTATGATCAAAAGGATGAATAAATACAAATACAAACACAAGTACAAAAAACAAGTCATTCAAATGATAGGCAATGAAAGACTGCTATGTTCATGTAAGCCACTGTTCAAAAAGCTTTGCATAATTCCTTTAGCATGCGTTTATACACTGGAGACAGCTTTATTTGTAAAAAGAAACAGATTTAACTTTCAAAACATCGGAAGTGTTCATATGCATTACACAAGGCATATTAACCTCAATTAGAACTACAATGTTTAAGAATGGAGTACTGCATTCCTGTACAGTAGTTTATAATTCCCTTCCTAATGACATCAAAAGCATAGGTAACTACAACAGTAAAGGAATATCTGCAACTTAACAAATCCAGATACTCATAAAACATGAATTTACTTAGCTTGTTCATTTCTCTCATTTATAATTATATCCAATTTGTGTTACATTATAATTGAATGTAAGTTAGGTATACTTTATGTATAACCTTGTAATATAAAGTGTAAACTTACTGACCTATCCTATATCAAGGTACTATGTACAGATTTGATTTTAAAGGATGAATAAATTTGAATATCTGCAACAGGGCAGCCACCATGTGCACATATTGGTTCAGCTCATATACCTTCTAAAACCATATGCTGTATAGTTTGACTCAAATTATATTAATATTGTCATATTTACAGTATATAAGAAAAGTTTAAGAAATGAAAGGGTACAGCCAGACTGAAAAATTCAATGCTATAGCCGGGATTTGAACCACGGATCTTCTGGTCTCCATCCAGCCACTCTAAACCATTGAGCTACTATGGCCAACATGCCGACATGACATTAAATTCTCCAACTGACTCATGTTTTTCCCGGTAAACCACTAGGAGTTCTCATAAACACATGAGACAACTACCTTAATGACGACTTACTATGCTGTAAGTACTTTAAGGCCCAGGCTTTATAATTCGGAGCACTATTAAGTACAATTAATGGAAATTGTTGTTTCACACTAGTTGTGTGTAGGATGCTCTATGAAAGGGTAGAGCCAGACTGAAAAATTCAATGCCACAGCCGGGATTTGAACCACAGATCTTCTAGTCTCCGTCCAGCCACTCTAGCCATTGAGCTACTATGGCCAACGTGCTGATATGACATTCAATTCTCCAACTGAGTCATGGTTTTTTAAATGTTATATTGGCACATTGGCCATAGTAGCTCAATGGTTAGAGCGGCTAGATGGAGACCAAAAGATCCGAGGTTCAAATCCCGGCTATGGCATTGAATTTTTCAGTCTGGCTCTACCCTTTCATAGAGCATCCTACACACGACTAGTGTGAAAGAACAATTAATTTTCATTAGTTTAAGAAATGACATAAGGTTGCACTGAGATGAAACACAGATACCGAGCACTTGCCTTAATGACTGAGGGAAACCTCTGTAAAAACCTTAGTCAGATATACAACTGCATTTGGACATTTTAAACTGATTATATTTATATGTACATTATATTTACAACTGAGGTGATTAGAGTACTAAAACAAGGTGATATAGAGTTCAATCTTGGTCTTGGAGGTTGTCGCCAAGCTTCTTCTTGAACAAAAGTACGTGTCCCAAATGAACAAGATCCATGAAACAAACAAGTTCAAAGGTCAAAAATTAACTGGGATGGTTGACTTATTTACCAATTTTAATTCTAAATAAACAAGTTGTAATGGATTTATGTTGCAAATGTGTGTTGGTTGAAGATGTTGTTCTAGATACCCCACGTTGTGGCGATCCTTTTGCAACAGGATGGTTGCAAAATTGTGTGGGATGGAAGATGCTGTGATGGTTTGTTTCTCACCTTTGTCAAGCTCTTGTAGTCTAATCCTGTAGCTTTCTTTGCAGCATCAGTGAAGCAAGAAATCTTACCTCTAGGCATGATCACATAGTATAGAAAGTTGATACTCCTATTGTTGGAGAATGAACTAAAACACTTCTCTTTAAATAATGTGGATTTTATTTCAGGGAAACAATTTTAAATTCTGAAACAATTTTAAAGGATGTAAATGCTGTCTTTTAACATACGATGGTTGTTGCATCGATGAACTATTTCTCCCTTGCACACATTATTAGTGCAACATAAATGCATTCACACTATTTTTTTGCACACTCTCAGAGCAACACAAATGCACATCTTATTTGTACGATAGTCACTTGCAGATCCTGCTAATAGCAGTTAATCTCCTGCTCCCTTGTTTCTACATTGCTATAGCAACCAAATAACTTATCTTCTACTGGCCCACGTCACCCATTGCACATGTCACACTCTTACAGCTACCAATAGCAACAATATTACATTAAATTTCGCTGACATTGCATCATCTCATGACCAACTCAATTTTACACTTCCATTTCTGTACAAACTACTTTTTTCATAACAATTCCAAATCAATTTTTAAAATAAAGAAACATGAAATAACTGCCAAAAAGTGCAAGGGGTATTCAAAATTGGGTTAGATCTCTAAAAAGTTGTTTACTTGGACTACTTTGGTTCACTTGTTTGATTACTCTTATTCTTTTTTCGCAGTTTGAACATGTTAATGCAGTTGTTGGAAGATACCCAAAAGGAGATTCCATATTTTAACACTGAATATACATAGCCAAAATACACTGTTTTTAAGACATCTAAGTTGCATGTTTCAGCTAGTACCCCATGACTTAAGCACCCTAAATGACTTAATTTGCTGGCTAGAAAATTGACAAGCTCTTCCAAAGTTCAGCACGATGAAGGAGACAATACATGAGGATGAAAAATGATTCTACCTGATGGAGGGTTGGAAAAGTTCCTACTGCCACACGAATCTGTCTCACAGAAAATGGAAAAGCAAATAATTTATCCCAAAGATTATTTTTCTGTTGACATAGGTCAGCCTCAGTGGGACACTGATCACAACCAATGGTTTGATGGTAAATTACTCATTCAGCCATTCATCGGCGAGAAGCATGCCAGCAAGGCAATCCAGGATTTTACAATTACTTATTACTACCAGACATCAGATCACATACACCTTAGCAATCAATGTATGCACACAGGTACCGTACAAGGCGAAGCAAGACATCAATAAACGTCCGTGTCAACAAGTATACCAATGTGCTGTGTGTATACACTCTGGTACAGATACAAAATGTAACCTACGTTACAATATGCCATCTTCATTGCTTTCAATGCAGGAATTACAGTGAACAGCCATGTTCATTTGTAAATTGTCCAAAGTGAATTTTCTGCACCTCTCGCTGAAACAAAAAATATTGGCAGAAATTAAATTTATTGGGAGTCGATTAATGACACTAAACAACACTTACTTTTAAATTTTCCCGGAACTAGTTTCAGAGGCCTTCCCTCTATCCTCAGCCGGACATCGACTGGTTCTCCTTGGTGTAGCTGGTAATATTTTGTCATCAGTCTCCTCTGGTTGATGACAAAATATTGCCAGCTACACCAAGGAGAACCAGTCGATGTCCGGCTGAGAATAGAGGGAAGGCCTCTGAAACTAGTTCCGGGAAAATTTATAAGTAAGTGTTGTTTAGTGTCATTAATCGACTCCCAATAAATTTAATTTATACAACAACACTGTTTTCAACACTGCCATGAAAGGATTTATTGGCAGAAAGTTTGTCACATGACATTAATGGTGCATATGAGTAGTACAAATCATTTTCCTGTGTGTGTCTGAGACTTAGTTTATTTCCTTTATCATGCAGCACTGAAAATCCAGTATTTTTGTGTAGAATACTGGACAGTTTATTTTTTATTTATTTATTTTTTTGCTTGTTTGGTAGATGGTGCATTCTGTATATTGTTAATTTTTGCAGGCACCTCCTCAACTGCTTTTAGACAGTTTCAAACTGTTTAATGGCTGTTGATAATACCCAAAACTTTTGATTTTTAAGATGAAGATTGTCCAATAATTGTTGTGAAAGTATGCTATTAACACAATACGTCAAACACCTTGCACTCCCTGGCAGACAGAACTACCTGTGTGGGGAGCAGTGGTTGTAATGCAACTAATCCCTGTGTGTTGTCCACGGGACTGATGTCAGCAGTTATATACTGCAAGACTAGTAAACTTCACATCCTTTTAAAGGTGTATGGGATCCAATGCCTGCTTATTAACTTTCTCATAAGCAGTCTTTTGTCTTTCTGATTCAGCTTCTGTGGATGTCCAGTTTGTGGCAAAGACCAATTCTATATTCTTCTCTTTATAGTGGGATGATTCAGCAACAGTGCTTTGTGGTCTATTCAAGTTCACAGTAATTTCTCTATACGTAAGACCTTTAGCATAGTAAAAGATTACAAGTTGCCACCATTTAAATGTTGTATTGCTTCTGTTACATCATATTTGACTTTATGGTACCCTACTGGGATTGTCACTAATGGCAGTGGGGTTGCGAGCGTCCCCTTTTTATAAATATCTAAGCGGATGAATTCAAGCCTAACCGAGAGTGGTTGAATATTAAAGTAGTGTATGTCCTAGATTCTGAAATGAAAAAAACCAGGACATTTTGACATTATGTTATCGGAAAACAGAAAGACCTGTTACATACACAAATTGGGTAAATAATGAATTAATACAGATATTAGCACAGTACCATTAGTTGAACTTTATTGTATTGAACAACATGATCCATGATATCAGATTTCCCTTTATGGCTAACGTTAAACACACTGTGGCTGAAATTACACTCCACTTCACGGGAAGTAAGCTAGCTGCATTATTGACACGTGAGCACCAAGAGAGCGGTTCCATTACAGAATATAACCTGGAGATACGTAAAATATGAAGTATTAACAGTGAAGCAAACAAATATATACAAATGTAATAATTTGTAACTTAAAACTTCACTTATCTTATAAGACATGATCTTACATTTCTTATAAATTGAACTAGATCACAATTTCGTGAAACTTCTTCCACATGCTCAGCTAGAATCACAAACAAGATCGTCATTTGTGATTCTAGCTGATGATGTGGAAGAAGTTTCACAAAATCGTGATATTGTTCAATTTATAGGAAAAGTAACATCATTTCTTATAAGTGAAGTTTTAAGTTACAAGTTATTATATTTGTATATATAACTTGGAGAACTTTTATAAAGGAACATAAAACATAACCATGTAGGTTATTCAAAAACAAGTAGGTGAATTGGCAATTCAAATGCATCATGGAAGAACTGCCACTTCTAACCTTACATATCAGACATGCAGCTCGCAAGTGCTTCATTTGTTACATTGCTTACTGTGCGCCAACTTACTAATATTTCACTCTACTAATCAGCAGATAAGAAAACGATCGGAGCTCTGGTCACTGAAGGTCAATACGTCTCAATGCTCTGTCGGGTAGTACCTAATATAAAATATTACTCTAAAACGGGGTTACTTGGAACACTTTTGAAATTTGATATTATGCTATGTCTCCTGTGATCATAAAATTTTCTATATTATACATTTATCTATTTAATAGTAACCTATAGAACAGATATCTAAAGTCAAATGGTGTCTCCACTCAATTGCGTAACAGGTTTACTGATTTAAATGGATGTTCCAAGTTACCCACAGCAAGGGTGTTACTTGGAATGATTATGTTTAAACTTCAAAATTCCAAGTTAGAAATGCTGCTGTTTACTTGGAACACCTAGGATGTGTTTGGAAAGGTTACACAAGAAGAAAAATAATTTCAAAACTCACAAGTATTACTCTTACAGTATTTTAATTGGAAAAAAAAAGAAAGAAAAACATACAAATTACGTTTGCTGAAGCAGAAGCGACCTATTTTCACAAATGTGGGTTTTTTATTACACGGTCCAGACCTAGAGTAGCAGTATCTGGGATGTTTGGAAAGTAGAATATTCCAGCTGCTTTAGACGATTCTCTCATTAGTTCAGAGTGACAGCTTGTCACTCTTCTATCTTTGTGATGAACATTTTCTTGTGCTCTTTTTTAGTATCTTTGTCATATGTTAATTGCACTTTAACAAAATATCCTTTTCTCACCTCACTGGTAGAAATACATGAGAGATGGTTTTCTGCAGCAGCAATATCCACATCTGATGCTGCTTCAATGGGTGTAGAGTCATCTACGTCGGATTCTGATTCCATAATTACTGACGATTGGGGTTGGTCTTTTCTTTTATTTTGCTGCATCCAGGTTGAACAGCAAGCTCTTCCTGTACTAAACTTCTACCAGGAGGGACAATTATTCTTTGTTTTTTTGGTTCTCTGTGTCGTCTTCTTGCTGGCCCTTGTTGCTGCAAGAAATTCCTGAAGACTTCTGTTCCACTCTTCTCCAATTCCATCTCAACTCACAGCTGATGACTGTACGGGTAGTCTATTGCTGCCTATCAATTGGACAAATGCCACACGCCTTAAATCCTGATTTAAGATTAGAGGAAGCAACATTATTTTGAGTGAGTTCTTCAAGGATTTTCTTCAGCAGAGCTGGAAATCGATCTTTTGGCAAGACCCCTCTGTTCTTCAGCTTCCAGGAGTTCAAAATCCCTCTCCATTTACCTTTTAAAGGCCTAAAAGTACCACCCCAAGCGGCTGAGTTAAATGAGTGCTGTTAGAGGCAGCAGCACAAATCTGATGTTGTTCTCCTTGCAACACATTTAGGGAAATATGTCTACTTAAATGGTCCCCAATTAACATTTTCACCTCTTCTTTTCGTGGCTTTTTAAAATATGTTAGAGCTATGGTTTGAAACTATTCTTCAAAAATCATTTCATTGAACCATCCAGACTTACTTCTAGTAAGACCTCCTTGTTGCCAAGTGTCATACAGATTTTTGATATAGAGGGCAGCACTTCCATTGCCAGTAAACATCACTGAAACACTGCATTTAGAGTGATATAGTATTCTCTCTGGGTATTTAGTGCCTCTTCTTGTGATTATCTGCACCTTCCCAGGATCATCTTGCATAATGGTTTCGTCATAGTTCACAAATGCACTTGGAGGGACATCTCTCAAGGTTATTTATAATTAATCAAAATAATCATTGATTGTGTCATTTTCTACAGAAGCCCTAGCCCTTTTAATATTTTGTGTATGTCTTACTGTCACTTCCTTATGTCTGGAAAAAATCCTTTCAGCCAATCTAACCCTGGGAGATTGTTCTTGAAACAGAGCTCATTTACACCTCTCCTATCCAAGTTTCACTTGACGATTAGTCTTATATCAAGGCCTGTAAGTGGGGAAACCCCAATCACTTGCCATCAGAATGCCATCTCATAAGATCTCTTCGTCTTTTGATGAAAGTACACTTGGACGACCAACTTTGTTGAAATTGTGGCCCCCAAACTTCCTACTAAGAGTGGATTTTACGATGCCATACTTTTCAGATGCTTTATTAACTTGACATTCCATTGCCAATATCCAGAAAGGCTGCATCCAGTGTTTCCACAGCATAATTTTGGTAAGGACGTGACCCTGGTGACATTTTGTATGTTCTTCCCATTGCCTGAGAAGTTAAAACATAAAAATTCATGATAAACACATTTGTCCCAAGTTACCCCCACTCTTTCCCATATCATCTATTCTTAATTTTTAAAAAAATCTGTTTGCGATGTTAAATTTTTGGCTACTGGCTTACATAACCTACATTCAAGACTCGTGATTTCTGATGTTACATAAATTTGAACAATAGTTTAGTCGTGTCTATATAAGTTATTTCTTCATAAAAATAAACGAAAGGCTGGTTTTATTCACTTATTTAATATACTTACACAAGTTATGCAGCAAATCCCACAATATATCTTTATCTTTGTACTCACTCTTGTTGATGGCCATTATCAAATATGCCATTTTGGCGGGAACAGTGCTGCCAGCACACAAATGTTCCATTTACCACATTTTGTTCCAAGTAACTCCGTGTTGCGGTAGTTTTTGTATGAGCATTATTGGCACTACTGTTTGGCATGTGCTGGCAACAAACAATCGCATGGATTTCTGCTAAACCAACACCAACTCCAATACTCAGACCTTAATACAGATTCCAAGATGGCGCCCGTCGAAGCCCAGCGACTCTGGTTACGCAAAATAGGAAACTATATAGAATGGACATAATATAATCCATATTAAGAAGCAGTAAGATAACTCCTAAGCATTTATCACTTTTATGCTTTCTACCAAAACGTGTAATAACGTAAATAAAAAGTACCATGACCAATCCTAATCGTTTATCACATATAGTAGCACGACCCACTGCATTTTCCAACTTATACTTCCAATCAAAATTTAACTTATAAGGCATGGCAACTCATAAGCATTTAACACTTTGCACAGTAAAACATAGAGGAAAACATGATTAAATGAAACAAAAAATAAGGTTTTCTTCAACACAACAAAAATGGTAAAATCAAGAACACATGTACAAGAAAAGAAAGAAAGAAAGAAAAAGAAAACGAAAAAGCTAACCTGAAATATTTACTGGGTGCTAAGTTTGAGCTCCTTCCTCACCATGTTCACCATGGCTTTTCTTTTGGTTTCTCTATTTTGCACTTTCTTGGATAAGTGTTCAGACAATTTTTTTTTCATTTAACATTTTGTGTAATTGTTCATGGATATGTTTGCCAGAACTTTCACACACTTCTTCGCTTTGACAAGTAAAGGCTCATTTATATTACTTTCTCTTTTGTGAGTGTTCTATGCCAGGGGTGCTTGTACATCTTTGTTAAAAATTGCCTTAGATAAACAGGATGTGTCAATACATTAGTCTTTCTTATAGTTTCATATGCTTCTGGATATGCATATGATATGTTTGTAGCCCAAATCAAAACATCTGGAGAACATTTAATCCGACTAGCACAGGCTAGCTCCAGCTGTTCTAAAGCAAACTTTATCTTATTAGACTGTATCATCATCTGTAGAACAAGAACAGAACAAGAACGACCCATTTCGACAATATTTCACACTACTATACATTTACACACACTTTATAACTTAATGTTATGTTAAAAGGTCACTATAAACTAACTCGTTGGTCACTAGTTGCCACTATAATGTGAATTACATTAATTCTGCAAACACACAATCAAAGTAAACAAACACATACTTCACTAGGTGGATATAACCTAACATAAAATGCTGGGCCACGAGCGGCGCCATTTTTGCTACAATCGATACTCGTATTATGGTCTGAGAATTGGAGTTGGTGTTGGCTAAACCTTCGCCTGAACAATCTTGTCTCAGTCATGAAGAGTGACGTAATTTCGTGCCAGATTCCATATAGCACTGATCCACAGAATAGTAGGTAATACAGTAGTAATGAGACTGAAAACGTATTAGTAACTTTTGATAGTTACGATATTTCAGCACGTCTTCAACAGTAAATACACAAACATGACCACATTATAAGAAGGCAATTAATTTAAAATCGTATTTCCGCTCCTTTTTTTGAGGCAGTGCCATGGCACGCAAACGCTACACCCGGAGCCGCCCGTGTGTTTATAAAATTTCGATTTCTTTTTTCCAAAAATGGCTCTAACGATAGTACCCCATGTTTCAGATATTTTCATGACATGAAATATATATCTTGAGTTTTCTTGGTTCTGAATGCTTGGTAAACCTGAAATGAACAAAACCTTACTATACAAACGATGTAAAGCTCGTTAAAACATCAGTTATGTCTGACAATTTACTAACAAGGAACGCACTTTACTGATGTAGAGTTAAGCCCTTTGTTACGGGATGGATTAAAACCAAATTTAAGTAAGGCCCTTAATATTTTGCTACGACGAAGCACTTATCTTTTCACTAATCAACAAAAAAGAAGTACTATACATTACAGAATGTATTACCAACTGTTCTAAAGAGTTACTAGTCTAGTGATTTGCATTTGTCAACATCCTTTTTATGGCTGACCCGGTGCGGACATTAAACCTGGAATTTTGTTATTTTATACGCCAGTGAAATATGTGGAGTAGCAGCCAGGTCTCACCCACACTGCCTTGAAATTCTACAATCCCGATTCCTGCACATTGCCACAGACTCCCCTTGGTACATCCCCAATCTAGTTATCCGACATGACCTGCATATCCCCACAATGACAGACTACATCCATACCCTCTCACGTTCCTTCTATCAAAACCTCTCCCACAACTTCAACTCCCTCATCCGCGGTCTAGGTGAGTACGACATCGATCCTGGTGAGCGCTACAAACGCCCAAGGCTGCTTCTAGGCACATAAAATAACACATCAGATGGCTTATATATAACTTCAACCTCATCTTCTGCCGAATATTATCCTTCCTTACAAAACACTCCACCGCCAGTAGAGGGCCTAGCCCTGATTAGGGTTGAGACCGAAGGTCTGACATTCAGATCTTCAATGTCCAGTCGTGTGTGTGTGTGTGTGTGTGTGTGTGTGTGTGTGTGTGTGTGTGTGTGTGTGTGTGTGTGTGTGTGTGTGTGTTATTTGTATTAGCCATGTAGCCCAGAGAGCATTAAATAAGAACATAATCAGTTGTTTATCAAGTCAAAGCCCCCGATATGACCAAAAAAGTTAGATAACACTAAATAAACGAAACACTTAAAAACAAGAAGTAGATAACTTCTGCAGTTTGATGCTCTATGGTTTGATCTTCTTATGTTTCGAGAATGTCTAAATTTGCAGACATGAGTTTTTGGTTTTAACTTTTGTAAATTGTAATATCGGAGTCCACATTATGCATTCTATTTCTAAATTGAATAGAATTGTTTATTTTGAGAAGACACAAGAAAAGCTATAACGGTTGCTAGATGGATTTCTCGCGACAAAATAGGCGTAGATCAGTTATGCAAAGAAGGAAATGTGGAAGGAATGTGAATGTGCCAACTATTGGAAATGTGACCAATGTTTTATGTCCATCTGTTGGCAACAACGTGCACCAAGAATTCAACGCTAGAAGTCTAGGACCAGAGCTAATTGCACCAACCAGATTATCTCTGTCTGATTATGTTAATCCTTACGGTCCTCACATGGGAAAACAACTAGGTGAAACAATGTATGAGGATACAGTTGATGAAGAAGAGGAGGAGGGGGAAGAAAGTGAGACTAGTGCATTCGATTATGATCCCAATCCAATACATCACGAAAGACATCTAAGAACACGGAGCTATTATCAGCCTGTTGCAGCCCAGGATCCTTATGCTACCCAACAGAGGTCCTCGAAGTCACCTGTTCCAGCCCAGGACCCTTATGCTACCCAACAGAGGTCCTCGAAGACACCTGTTCCAGCCCAGGATCCTTATGCTACCCAACAGAGGTCCTCGAAGACACCTGTTCCAGCCCAGGATCCTTATGCTACCCAACAGAGGTCCTCGAAGACACCTGTTCCAGCCCAGGATCCTTATGCTACCCAACAGAGGTCCTCGAAGACACCTGTTCCAGCCCAGGATCCTTATGTCACACAACAGAGATCCTGTAAGACACCAGTTAGAAGCGGTGACGTTACGCAACAGTCACCTTCCTCTGGAACCGTTTCCCATCCACCGACATCAACTGCAAGGCCAGGGAAGCTTGTTACCAGGAGCTGCTATGATGGAGATGTTGGGCCCTACATGCCAGGTCCTTCTCCAGAAATTCATTTCAGTGAAGGAAGTAAGCCTCCAGGTGGTCAACGACATACGACACCAATAAGACGTAAACCGGGACCATGCAGAGATTTGAACGAAGATATCCCATGGCCAACACCTGAACATGAACCTCCTCAGCCTCAGGATATGTCACTCAGGGAAATCTTAAATTTGACAGCAGAAGCAGATAAACGAGTAAAAGAGATACAACTTCAGTTTGAAGAAAATTACAGTGATTTTAAAAAGGTAATGGCTACAAAAAGAGCCGAATTAGAAGAGCAAAAAAGAAGAAAAAATACCATAATGAAACCTGATCACTGGGATTGAAAGGTAGAAACTTTACAAGTAAAATAATAAACAATTGTTTAAAATGCAACTGGGGTTCCATTATAGTATAGGTAAAAGAGACAGATTTGGGAAATTCGCTTCAAATGTTGCCTGCAATTCCAGCGCTATGTAGCACTAAATTTGAAGTGAAGCCTTATTTCAAACAGAAGTATACACAAACATTCATTATTGCTAATTACATGTATATCTTCAAGTTATAAATAAAGAAATGTAATACATCTACACGTGAATTTAACACATAACTACAAACTAAGGTACGTAACACAAAATGCAAAAACGCTTTTTCTTAATTCTCTAAAACCCACTTTTGTTTGCTTAATTTGCATTTCTCTTATACTCACCTTTCTTCTTTTTCTTCAAATAGAAATGATTTTAATTTTGATTTATAATGAAGTTGTGAATTAAGTTAAAAATAGACACGTCTGTGCTTTGGGGTTAACGTGCCTTCCTCACGTTCAAGTGCTCCGGAGTACCAATCTCTGTTAGAGCGAGTTACATGGATAAAACATCTCCTTTGAGATTCTCCCTTATCCTCATAGATAAAAGCTCTAACTCTAAGTTCTATGTATCCTGCACTCATTAAAACATCATTTCATTCATCGTCCGATATGACTTAACGTTGGAGGTTTTCTCTTATCCTGAAAGATGAATGTCTGGTAACTCTAAGCTCTATGTACCCTGTACTTATTTGAACATCATTTCATTCATCGTCCGATATGACTTAACGTTGGAGGTTTTCTCTTATCCTGAAAGATGAATGTCTGATAACTCTAAGCTCTATGTACCCTGTACTTATTTGAACATAATTTCATTCATCGTCCGATATGACTTAACATTGGAGGTTTTCTCTTATCCTGAAAGATGAATGTCTGGTAACTCTAAGCTCTATGTACCCTGTACTCATTTGAACATCATTTCATTCATCGTCCGATATGACTTAACGTTGGAGGTTTTCTCTTATCCTGAAAGATGAATGTCTGGTAACTCTAAGCTCTATGTATCCTGTACTTATTTGAACATCATTTCATTCATCGTCCGATATGACTTAACGTTGGAGGTTTTCTCTTATCCTGAAATATGAATGTCTGGTAACTCTAAGCTCTATGTATCCTGTACTTATTTGAACATCATTTCATTCATCGTCCGATATGACTTAACGTTGGAGGTTTTCTCTTATCCTGAAAGATGAATGTCTGATAACTCTAAGCTCTATGTACCCTGTACTTATTTGAACATCATTTCATTCATCGTCCGATATGACTTAACGTTGGAGGTTTTCTCTTATCCTGAAATATGAATGTCTGGTAACTCTAAGCTCTATGTATCCTGTACTTATTTGAACATCATTTCATTCATCGTCCGATATGACTTAACGTTGGAGGTTTTCTCTTATCCTGAAATATGAATGTCTGGTAACTCTAAGCTCTATGTATCCTGTACTTATTTGAACATCATTTCATTCATCGTCCGATATGACTTAACGTTGGAGGTTTTCTCTTATCCTGAAAGATGAATGTCTGATAACTGTAAGCTCTATGTACCCTGTACTCATTTGAACATCATTTCATTCATCGTCCGATATGACTTAACGTTGGAGGTTTTCTCTTATCCTGAAAGATGAATGTCTGGTAACTCTAAGCTCTATGTACCCTGTACTTATTTGAACATCATTTCATTCATCGTCCGATATGACTTAACGTTGGAGGTTTTCTCTTATCCTGAAAGATGAATGTCTGGTAACTCTAACCTCTATGTACCCTGTACTCATTTGAACATCATTTCATTCATCGTCCGATATGACTTAACGTTGGAGGTTTTCTCTTATCCTGAAATATGAATGTCTGGTAACTCTAAGCTCCTTGTACCCTGTACTCATTTAAGCAGTATTTCATTCGTCGTCGGACAGGACTTTACGTTGGAGGATGTACATTAAAAACAATTCCTACGCTATCCACTGATTCAGTATCAGGATTGTTTTGATCAATAGGTAGAAATATTTATTAACAAATTATTTGTCGTTTAGTGAAGTTGATCGCTTAGTTTCCTGAATACATAGATGTTAGACCAATTTTTAAATAATTTGGAGTTCTACGAAGAGAGAAGAGAATTTCATTCAGTACGTAAACTTATGAATGTTGTTAAAGAAAGGATCTCATATGAAGTTAGAAGGATACATTCTGGAGCATACTTAAAGACATGGGATATCGATAGAGAGAGTCAACATGAACTACTTAGGATAGTAAGTCGCCACAAGCGGTGCATCTCGGATGCGAGTGCCTCTAGTGGTTTACCGGGGAAATATGAGAGTCAAGTGGAGAATTTAATGTCAGGACGGCACGTTGGCCATGGTAGCTCAATGGGTTAGAGCGACTGGACGGAAACTAGGAGATCCGTGGTTCAAATCCCGGCCATGGCATTTAATTTTTTCATGTTGACTCTATCTATCAAAAACCTTAGCTTATATACAGCTATTGTGAAGAAATTATTAATTTCCATCAATTAACTAAAATGGAATATCGATTTAGCAAGTACAAAAATATACGTCGTGTTACGTACGCCGTTCTGTTGTTTTGATGGTCAGCGTGTGCTGTCGCCTTCTCTGTCGTCTCTAAACCGAGCTATGCTACACTAGCGACCTCCTGCACTCATTCGTCAGACAGGTAATAAATGAAACGTTGGTCGTGGTATTAAAAAATATATATCCTACCCAATGTTTGCCTTGACAAGTGAGAGAAACTCCAGTCAGATTGCCAGCCCTCGTATTCGAACCCGTAATCGTGCCCACATGCATTTCCAATGAAACCTTGATACTAAAATGTCATGCTTTTTGTTTGTATAACGCTGGACCTGTAGAGAGAATGAATAGTACGCATGTTTGGAGGGGAATTCCAACAAGAGAGTGATGGTCTCTCCTTGAGCAGGCGTAAAAAACAACAAAAGGACAATACGCGTGGCCTCGTGTGACAGATGACAGTGCGCATGTCCAGTACCGTTCCAAACAGGTGTGAGACAACAGACAATCGCATGCACAGCTGTAAGTACCATTTTACATCACTTCAGCTTGATGACTTAAGGTCCATTCATAATATTCCTTGATTATACTCACATGGCTTCCTCTGATCTTCATCGTTTAGGTCTACAAAATATTCGTTTTAAATAATTGTAATAAATATTCTTATGAAACATTAATTCCTGTTTTATGAACTTTCTTCCTTCTTACGGTGTAAGGAACCCATACCTGAAGTTAGTAAAAGTACTTCTGTTACATCCTGTATAAAAGATACTGAAGCAAGTGCATATTTTGAGGACCTCTGAATTTAAAGGCGTTTTCCATATGACTGTGTTCAAAAGAACTAACATAATATTGTTAAACAGAACACTTGATACTTAAGTTAATGGGATACGAAGATGTTTCATATCTGCCCAGCCCCAACTACCTTTTACATAGAAAGATTTTTACCCACCTCTGTAACGTTGATGGTAGCGTGTCTACCTCACATTTAAATGATTCCGAGTTCGAATCTCAGCCATGGCGACTTATCTGGAAAACGTTCTTTTTTCTGGGACTTTTTATCTTAATAACTTTGGTAACTCTAAGCTCTATGTACCCTGTACTCATCTGAACATCATTTCATTCTTCGTAAGATATGACTTAACGTTGGAGGTTTTCTCTTATCCTGAAAGATGAATGGTAACTCTAAGCTCTATGTACCCTGTACTCATTTGTACATCATTTCATTCATCGTCCGATATAACTTAACGTTGGAGGTTTTCTCTTATCCTGAAATATAAATGTCTGGTAACTCTAAGCTCTATGTATCCTGTACTTATTTGAACATCATTTCATTCAACGTACGATATGACTTAACGTTGGAGGTTTTCCCTTATCCTGAAAGATGAATGTCTGGTAACTCTTAGCTCTATGTACCCTGTACTCATTTGAACATCATCTCATTCATTGTCCGATATGACTTAACGATGGAGGTTTTCTCTTATCCTGAAAGATGAATGTCTGGTAACTCTAAGCTCTATGTACCCTGTACTCATTTGAACATCATTTCATTCATCGTCCGATATAACTTAACGTTGGAGGTTTTCTCTTATCCTGAAATATAAATGTCTGGTAACTCTAAGCTCTATGTATCCTGTACTTATTTGAACATCATTTCATTCAACGTACGATATGACTTAACGTTGGAGGTTTTCCCTTATCCTGAAAGATGAATGTCTGGTAACTCTAAGCTCTATGTACCCTGTACTCATTTGAACATCATCTCATTCATTGTCCGATATGACTTAACGATGGAGGTTTTCTCTTATCCTGAAAGATGAATGTCTGGTAACTCTAAGCTCTATGTACCCTGTACTCATTTGAACATCATCTCATTCATTGTCCGATATGACTTAACGTTGGAGGTTTTCTCTTATCCCGAAAGATGAATGTCTGGTAACTCTTAGCTCTATGTACCCTGTACTCATTTGTACATTATTTCATTCATCGTCCGATATGACTTAACGTTGGAGGTTTCCCCTTATCCTGAAGGATGAATGTCTGGTAACTAAGCTCTATGTACCCTGTACTCATTTGTACATTATTACATTCATCGTCCGATATGACTTAACGTTGGAGGTTTCCCCTTATCCTGAAAGATGTATGTCTGGTAACTAAGCTCTATGTACCCTGTACTCATTTGAACATCATTTCATTCATCGTCCGATATGACTTAACGTTGGAGGTTTCCTCTTATCCTGAAATATGAATGTCTGATAACTCTAAGCTCTATGTACCCTGTACTCATTAGAACTTCATTTCATTCATCGTCCGATATGACTTAACGTTGGAGGTTTTCTCTTATCCAGAAAGATAAATGTCTGGTAACTCTAAGCTCTATGTACCCTGTACTCATTTGAACATCATTTCATTCATCGTCCGATATGACTTAATGTTGGAGGTTTTCTCTTATCCTGAAAGATGAATGTCTGGTAACTCTAAGCTCTATGTACTCTGTACTCATTTGAACATCATTTCATTCATCGTCCGATATGACTTAACGTTGGAGGTTTTCTCTTATCCTGAAAGATGAATGTCTGGTAACTCTAAGCTCTATGTACCCTATACTTATTTGAACATCATTTCATTCATCGTCCGATATGACTTAACGTTGGAGGTATTCCCTTATCCTGAAAGATGAATGTCTGGTAACTCTAAGCTCTATGTACCCTGTACTGATTTGAACATCATTTCATTCATCGTCCGATATGACTTAACGTTGGAGGTTTTCCCTTATCCTGAAAGATGAATGTCTGGTAACTCTAAGCTCTATGTACCCTGTTCTGATTTGAACATCATTTCATTCATCGTCCGATATGACTTAACGTTGGAGGTTTTGTCTTATCCTGAGGGATGAATGTATGTTAACTCTAAGCTCTATGTACCCTGTACTCATTTGAACATCGTTTCATTCATCGTCCGATATGACTTAACGTTGGAGGTTTTCTCTTATCCTGAAAGATGAATGTCTGGTAACTTTAAGCTCTATGTACTCTGTACTGATTTGAACATCATTACATTCATCGTCCGATATGACTTAACGTTGGAGGTATTCCCTTATCCTGAAAGATGAATGTCTGGTAACTTTAAGCTCTATGTACCCTGTACTGATTTGAACATCATTTCATTCATCGTCCGATATGACTTAATGTTGGAGGGTTTCTCTTATCCTGAAAGATGAATGTCTGGTAACTTTAAGCTGTATGTACTCTGTACTGATTTGAACATCATTACATTCATCGTCCGATATGACTTAACGTTGGAGGTATTCCCTTATCCTGAAAGATGAATGTCTGGTAACTTTAAGCTCTATGTACTCTGTACTGATTTGAACATCATTTCATTCATCGTCCGATATGACTTAATGTTGGAGGGTTTCTCTTATCCTGAAAGATGAATGTCTGGTAACTTTAAGCTCTATGTCCCCTGTACTGATCTGAACATCAATTCATTCATCGTCCGATATGACTTAACGTTGGAGGTTTTGTCTTATCCTGAAAGATGAATGTCTGGTAACTTTAAGCTCTATGTACTCTGTACTGATTTGAACATCATTACATTCATCGTCTGATACGACTTAACGTTGGAGGTTTTCTCTTATCCTGAAAGATGAATGTCTGGTAACTTTAAGCTCTATGTACCCTGTACTGATTTGAACATCATTTCATTCATCGTCCGATATGACTTAACGTTGGAGGTTTTGTCTTATCCTGAGGGATGAATGTATGTTAACTCTAAGCTCTATGTACCCTGTACTCATTTGAACATCATTTCATTCATCGTCCGATATGACTTAACGTTGGAGGTTTCCTCTTATCCTGAAAGATAAATGTCTGGTAACTCTAAGCTCTATGTACCCTATACTCATTTGAACATCATTTCATTCATCGTCCGATATGACTTAACGTTAGAGGTTTTCTCTTATCCTGAAAGATGAATGTCTGGTAACTCTAAGCTCTATGTACCCTATACTTATTTGAACATCATTTCATTCATCGTCCGATATGACTTAACGTTGGAGGTATTCCCTTATCCTGAAAGATGAATGTCTGGTAACTCTAAGCTCTATGTACCCTGTACTGATTTGATCATCATCTCATTCATTGTCCGATATGACTTAACGTTGGAGGTTTTCTCTTATCCTGAAAGATGAATGTCTGGTAACTCTTAGCTCTATGTACCCTGTACTCATTTGTACATTATTTCATTCATCGTCCGATATGACTTAACGTTGGAGGTTTCCCCTTATCCTGAAGGATGAATGTCTGGTAACTAAGCTCTATGTACCCTGTACTCATTTGAACATCATTTCATTCATCGTCCGATATGACTTAACGTTGGAGGTTTTCTCTTATCCTGAAATATGAATGTCTGATAACTCTAAGCTCTATGTACCCTGTACTCATTAGAACATCATTTCATTCATCGTCCGATATGACTTAACGTTGGAGGTTTTCTCTTATCCAGAAAGATAAATGTCTGGTAACTCTAAGCTCTATGTACCCTGTACTCATTTGAACATCATTTCATTCATCGTCCGATATGACTTAATGTTGGAGGTTTTCTCTTATCCTGAAAGATGAATGTCTGGTAACTCTAAGCTCTATGTACTCTGTACTCATTTGAACATAATTTCATTCATCGTCCGATATGACTTAACGTTGGAGGTTTTCTCTTATCCTGAAAGATGAATGTCTGGTAACTCTAAGCTCTATGTACCCTATACTTATTTGAACATCATTTCATTCATCGTCCGATATGACTTAACGTTGGAGGTATTCCCTTATCCTGAAAGATGAATGTCTGGTAACTCTAAGCTCTATGTACCCTGTACTGATTTGAACATCATTTCATTCATCGTCCGATATGACTTAACGTTGGAGGTTTTCCCTTATCCTGAAAGATGAATGTCTGGTAACTCTAAGCTCTATGTACCCTGTACTGATTTGAACATCATTTCATTCATCGTCCGATATGACTTAACGTTGGAGGTTTTACTTATCCTGAGGGATGAATGTATGTTAACTCTAAGCTCTATGTACCCTGTACTCATTTGAACATCATTTCATTCATCGTCCGATATGACTTAACGTTGGAGGTTTCCTCTTATCCTGAAAGATAAATGTCTGGTAACTCTAAGCTCTATGTACCCTGTACTCATTTGAACATCATTTCATTCATCGTCCGATATGACTTAACGTTGGAGGTTTTCTCTTATCCTGAAAGATGAATGTCTGGTAACTCTAAGCTCTATGTACCCTATACTTATTTGAACATCATTTCATTCATCGTCCGATATGACTTAACGTTGGAGGTATTCCCTTATCCTGAAAGATGAATGTCTGGTAACTCTAAGCTCTATGTACCCTGTACTGATTTGAACATCATCTCATTCATTGTCCGATATGACTTAACGTTCGAGGTTTTCTCTTATCCTGAAAGATGAATGTCTGGTAACTCTTAGCTCTATGTACCCTGTACTCATTTGTACATTATTTCATTCATCGTCCGATATGACTTAACGTTGGAGGTTTCCCCTTATCCTGAAGGATGAATGTCTGGTAACTAAGCTCTATGAACCCTGTACTCATTTGAACATCATTTCATTCATCGTCCGATAAGACTTAACGTTGGAGGTTTTCTCTTATCCTGAAATATGAATGTCTGATAACTCTAAGCTCTATGTACCCTGTACTCATTAGAACATCATTTCATTCATCGTCCGATATGACTTAACGTTGGAGGTTTTCTCTTATCCAGAAAGATAAATGTCTGGTAACTCTAAGCTCTATGTACCCTGTACTCATTTGAACATCATTTCATTCATCGTCCGATATGACTTAATGTTGGAGGTTTTCTCTTATCCTGAAAGATGAATGTCTGGTAACTCTAAGCTCTATGTACTCTGTACTCATTTGAACATCATTTCATTCATCGTCCGATATGACTTAACGTTGGAGGTTTTCTCTTATCCTGAAAGATGAATGTCTGGTAACTCTAAGCTCTATGTACCCTATACTTATTTGAACATCATTTCATTCATCGTCCGATATGACTTAACGTTGGAGGTATTCCCTTATCCTGAAAGATGAATGTCTGGTAACTCTAAGCTCTATGTACCCTGTACTGATTTGAACATCATTTCATTCATCGTCCGATAGGACTTAACGTTGGAGGTTTTGTCTTATCCTGAGGGATGAATGTATGTTAACTCTAAGCTCTATGTACCCTGTACTCATTTGAACATCATTTCATTCATCGTCCGATATGACTTAACGTTGGAGGTTTTCTCTTATCCTGAAAGATGAATGTCTGGTAACTTTAAGCTCTATGTACTCTGTACTGATTTGAACATCATTACATTCATCGTCCGATATGACTTAACGTTGGAGGTATCCCCTTATCCTGAAAGATGAATGTCTGGTAACTTTAAGCTCTATGTACCCTGTACTGATTTGAACATCATTTCATTCATCGTCCGATATGACTTAATGTTGGAGGGTTTCTCTTATCCTGAAAGATGAATGTCTGGTAACTTTAAGCTCTATGTCCCCTGTACTGATTTGAACATCATTTCATTCATCGTCCGATATGACTTAACGTTGGAGGTTTTGTCTTATCCTGAAAGATGAATGTCTGGTAACTTTAAGCTCTATGTACTCTGTACTGATTTGAACATCATTACATTCATCGTCAGATACGACTTAACGTTGGAGGTTTTCTCTTATCCTGAAAGATGAATGTCTGGTAACTTTAAGCTCTATGTACCCTGTACTGATTTGAACATCATTTCATTCATCGTCCGATATGACTTAACGTTGGAGGTTTTGTCTTATCCTGAGGGATGAATGTATGTTAACTCTAAGCTCTATGTACCCTGTACTCATTTGAACATCATTTCATTCATCGTCCGATATGACTTAACGTTGCAGGTTTCCTCTTATCCTGAAAGATAAATGTCTGGGAACTCTAAGCTCTATGTACCCTGTACTCATTTGAACATCATTTCATTCATCGTCCGATATGACTTAACGTTGGAGGTTTTCTCTTATCCTGAAAGATGAATGTCTGGTAACTCTAAGCTCTATGTACCCTATACTTATTTGAACATCATTTCATTCATCGTCCGATATGACTTAACGTTGGAAGTATTCCCTTATCCTGAAAGATGAATGTCTGGTAACTCTAAGCTCTATGTACCCTGTACTGATTTGAACATCATTTCATTCATCGTCCGATAAGACTTAACGTTGGAGGTTTTCTCTTATCCTGAAAGATGAATATCTGGTAACTCTAAGCTCTATGTACCCTGTACTGATTTGAACATCATTTCATTCATCGTCCGATATGACTTAACGTTGGAGGTTTTCTCTTTTCCTGAAAGATGAATGTCTGGTAACTCTAAGCTCTATGTACTCTGTACTCATTTGAACATCATTTCATTCATCGTCCGATACGACTTAACGTTGGAGGTTTTCTCTTATCCTGAAAGATGAATGTCTGGTAACTCTAAGCTCTATGTACCCTGTACTCATTTGAACATCATTTCATTCATCGTCCGATATGACTTAACGTTGGAGGTTTTCTCTTTTCCTGAAAGATGAATGTCTGGTAACTCTAAGCTCTATGTACTCTGTACTGATTTGAACATCATTACATTCATCGTCCGATATGACTTAACGTTGGATGTATTCCCTTATCCTGAAAGATGAATGTCTGGTAACTTTAAGCTCTATGTACCCTGTAGTGATTTGAACATCATTTCATTCATCGTCCGATATGACTTAACGTTGGAGGTTTTCTTTTATCCTGAAAGATGAATGTCTGGTAACTTTAAGCTCTATGTACCCTGTACTGATTTGAACATCATTTCATTCATCGTCCGATATGACTTAACGTTGGAGGTTTTCTCTTATCCTGAAAGATGAATGTCTGGTAACTCTAAGCTCTATGTACCCTGTACTCATTTGAACATCATTTCATTCATCGTCCGATATGACTTAACGTTGGAGGTTTTCTCTTATCCTGAAAGATAAATGTCTGGTAACTCTAAGCTCTATGTACCCTGTACTCATTTGAACATCATTTCATTCATCGTCCGATATGACTTAACGTTGGAGGTTTTCTCTTATCCTGAAAGATGAATGTCTGGTAACTCTAAGCTCTATGTACTCTGTACTCATTTGAACATCATATCATTCATCGTCCGATATGACTTAACGTTGGAGGTTTTCTCTTATCCTGAAAGATGAATGTCTGGTAACTCTAAGCTCTATGTACTCTGTACTCATTTGAACATCATTTCATTCATCGTCCGATACGACTTAACGTTGGAGGTTTTCTGTTATTCTGAAAGATGAATGTCTGGTAACTCTAAGCTCTATGTACCCTGTACTCATTTGAACATCATTTCATTCATCGTCCGATATGACTTAACGTTGGAGGTTTTCTCTTATCCTGAAAGATAAATGTCTGGTAACTCTAAGCTCTATGTACCCTGTACTCATTTGAACATCATTTCATTCATCGTCCGATATGACTTAACGTTGGAGGTTTTCCCTTATCCTGAAAGATAAATGTCTTGTAACTCTAAGCTCTATGTACCCTGTACTGATTTAAACATCATTTCATTCATCGTCCGATATGACTTAACGTTGGAGGTTTTCTCTTATCCTGAAAGATGAATGTCTTGTAACTCTAAGCTCTATGTACCCTGTACTCATTTGAACATCATTTCATTCATCGTCCGATATGACTTAACGTTGGAGGTTTTCTCTTATCCTGAAAGATAAATGTCTGGTAACTCTAAGCTCTATGTACCCTGTACTCATTTGAACATCATTTCATTCATCGTCCGATATGACTTAACGTTGGAGGTTTTCTCTTATCCTGAAAGATGAATGTCTGGTAACTCTAAGCTCTATGTACTCTGTACTCATTTGAACATCATATCATTCATCGTCCGATATGACTTAACGTTGGAGGTTTTCTCTTATCCTGAAAGATGAATGTCTGGTAACTCTAAGCTCTATGTACTCTGTACTCATTTGAACATCATTTCATTCATCGTCCGATATGACTTAACGTTGGAGGTTTTCTCTTATTCTGAAAGATGAATGTCTGGTAACTCTAAGCTCTATGTACCCTGTACTCATTTGAACATCATTTCATTCATCGTCCGATATGACTTAACGTTGGAGGTTTTCTCTTATCCTGAAAGATAAATGTCTGGTAACTCTAAGCTCTATGTACCCTGTACTCATTTGAACATCATTTCATTCATCGTCCGATATGACTTAACGTTGGAGGATTTCTCTTATCCTGAAAGATAAATGTCTGGTAACTCTAAGCTCTATGTACCCTGTACTCATTTGAACATCATTTCATTCATCGTCCGATATGACTTAACGTTGGAGGTTTTCCCTTATCCTGAAAGATAAATGTCTTGTAACTCTAAGCTCTATGTACCCTGTACTCATTTGAACATCATTTCATTCATCGTCCGATATGACTTAACGTTGGAGGTTTTCTCTTATAATGAAAGATGAATGTCTGGTAACTCTAAGCTCTATGTACCCTGTACTCATTTGAACATCATTTCATTCATCGTCCGATATGACTTAACGTTGGAGGTTTTCTCTTATCCTGAAAGATGAATGTCTGGTAACTCTAAGCTCTATGTACCCTGTACTGATTTGAACATCATTTCATTCATCGTCCGATATGACTTAACGTTGGAGGTTTTCTCTTATCCTGAAAGATGAATGTCTGGTAACTCTAAGCTCTATGTACCCTGTACTCATTTGAACATCATTTCATTCATCGTCCGATATGACTTAACGTTGGAGGTTTTCTCTTATCCTGAAAGATGAATGTCTGCTAACTCCAAGCTCTATGTACCCTGTACTCATTTGAACATCATTTCATTCATCGTCCGATATGACTTAACGTTGGAGGTTTTCTCTTATCCTGAAATATGAATGTCTGGTAACTCTAAGCTCTATGTACCCTGTACTCATTTGAACATCATTTCATTCATCGTCCGATATGACTTAACGTTGGAGGTTTTCTCTTATCCTGAAAGATAAATGTCTGGTAACTCTAAGCTCTATGTACCCTGTACTCATTTGAACATCATTTCATTCATCGTCCGATATGACTTAACGTTGGAGGTTTTCTCTTATCCTGAAAGATGAATGTCTGGTAACTCTAAGCTCTATGTACCCTGTACTCATTTGAACATCATATCATTCATCGTCCGATATGACTTAACGTTGGAGGTTTTCTCTTATCCTGAAAGATGAATGTCTGGTAACTCTAAGCTCTATGTACCCTGTACTCATTTGAACATCATTTCATTCATCGTCCGATATGACTTAACGTTGGAGGTTTTCTCTTATCCTGAAAGATGAATGTCTGGTAACACTAAGCTCTATGTACCCTGTACTTATTTGAACATCATTTCATTCATCGTCCGATATGACTTAACGTTGGAGGTTTTCTCTTATCCTGAAAGATGAATGTCTGGTAACTCTAAGCTCTATGTACCCTGTACTCATTTGAACATCATTTCATTCATCGTCCGATCTGACTTAACGTTGGAGGTTTTCTCTTATCCTGAAAGATGAATGTCTGGTAACTTTAAGCTCTATGTACCCTGTACTGATTTGAACATCATTTCATTCATCGTCCGATATGACTTAACGTTGGAGGTTTTCTCTTATCCTGAAAGATGAATGTCTGGTAACTTTAAGCTCTATGTACTCTGTACTGATTTGAACAATCATTACATTCATCGTCCGATATGACTTAACGTTGGAGGTTTTCTCTTATCCTGAAAGATGAATGTCTGGTAACTTTAAGCACTATGTACCCTGTACTGATTTGAACATCATTTCATTCATCGTCCGTTATGACTTAACGTTGGAGTTTTTCTCTTATCCTGAAAGATGAATGTCCGGTAACTCTAAGCTCTATGTACCCTGTAGTCATTTGAACATAATTTCATTCATCGTCCGATATCACTTAATGTTGGAGGTATTCCCTTATCCTGAAAATGAATGTCTGGTAACTTTAAGCTCTATGTACCCTGTACTGATTTGAACATCATTTCATTCATCGTCCGATATGACTTAACGTTGGAGGTTTTCTCTTATCCTGAAAGATGAATGTCTGGTAACTCTAAGCTCTATGTACCCTGTACTCATTTGAACATCATTTCATTCATCGTCCGATATGACTTAACGTTGGAGGTTTTCTCTTATCCTGAAAGATAAATGTCTGGTAACTCTAAGCTCTATGTACCCTGTACTCATTTGAACATCATTTCATTCATCGTCCGATATGACTTAACGTTGGAGGTTTTCTCTTATCCTGAAAGATGAATGTCTGGTAACTCTAAGCTCTATGTACTCTGTACTCATTTGCACATCATATCATTCATCGTCCGATATGACTTAACGTTGGAGGTTTTCTCTTATCCTGAAAGATGAATGTCTGGTAACTCTAAGCTCTATGTACTCTGTACTCATTTGAACATCATTTCATTCATCGTCCGATATGACTTAACGTTGGAGGTTTTCTCTTATTCTGAAAGATGAATGTCTGGTAACTCTAAGCTCTATGTACCCTGGACTCATTTGAACATCATTTCAATCATCGTCCGATATGACTTAACGTTGGAGGTTTTCTCTTATCCTGAAAGATAAATGTCTGGTAACTCTAAGCTCTATGTACCCTGTACTCATTTGAACATCATTTCATTCATCGTCCGATATGACTGAACGTTGGAGGTTTTCCCTTATCCTGAAAGATAAATGTCTTGTAACTCTAAGCTCTATGTACCCTGTACTGATTTGAACATCATTTCATTCATCGTCCGATATGACTTAACGTTGGAGGTTTTCTCTTATCCTGAAAGATGAATGTCTGGTAACTCTAAGCTCTATGTACCCTGTACTCATTTGAACATCATTTCATTCATCGTCCGATATGACTTAACGTTGGAGGTTTTCTCTTATCCTGAAAGATAAATGTCTGGTAACTCTAAGCTCTATGTACCCTGTACTCATTTGAACATCATTTCATTCATCGTCCGATATGACTTAACGTTGGAGGTTTTCTCTTATCCTGAAAGATGAATGTCTGGTAACTCTAAGCTCTATGTACTCTGTACTCATTTGAACATCATATCATTCATCGTCCGATATGACTTAACGTTGGAGGTTTTCTCTTATCCTGAAAGATGAATGTCTGGTAACTCTAAGCTCTATGTACTCTGTACTCATTTGAACATCATTTCATTCATCGTCCGATATGACTTAACGTTGGAGGTTTTCTCTTATTCTGAAAGATGAATGCCTGGTAACTCTAAGCTCTATGTACCCTGTACTCATTTGAACATCATTTCATTCATCGTCCGATATGACTTAACGTTGGAGGTTTTCTCTTATCCTGAAAGATAAATGTCTGGTAACTCTAAGCTCTATGTACCCTGTACTCATTTGAACATTATTTCATTCATCGTCCGATATGACTTAACGTTGCAGGTTTTCTCTTATCCTGAAAGATAAATGTCTGGTAACTCTAAGCTCTATGTACCCTGTACTCATTTGAACATCATTTCATTCATCGTCCGATATGACTTAACGTTGGAGGTTTTCTTTTATCCTGAAAGATAAATGTCTTGTAACTCTAAGCTCTATGTACCCTGTACTCATTTGAACATCATTTCATTCATCGTCCGATATGACTTAACGTTGGAGGTTTTCTCTTATCCTGAAAGATGAATGTCTGGTAGCTCTAAGCTCTATGTACCCTGTACTCATTTGAACTTCATTTCATTCATCGTCCGATATGACTTAACGTTGGAGGTTTTCTCTTATCCTGAAAGATAAATGTCTGCTAACTCTAAGCTCTGTGTACCCTGTACTCATTTGAACATCATTTCATTCATCGTCCGATATGACTTAACGTTGGAGGTTTTCTCTTATCCTGAAAAATGAATGTCTGCTAAGTCTAAGCTCTATGTACCCTGTACTCATTTGAACATCATTTCATTCATCGTCCGATATGACTTAACGTTGGAGGATTTCTCTTATCCTGAAATATGAATGTCTGGTAACTCTAAGCTCTATGTACCCTGTACTCATTTGAACATCATTTCATTCATCGTCCGATATGACTTAACGTTGGAGGTTTTCTCTTATCCTGAAAGATAAATGTCTGGTAACTCTAAGCTCTATGTACCCTGTACTCATTTGAACATCATTTCATTCATCGTCCGATATGACTTAACGTTTGAGGTTTTCTCTTATCCTGAAAGATAAATGTCTGGTAACTCTAAGCTCTATGTACCCTGTACTCATTTGAACATCATTTGATTCATCGTCCGATATGACTTAACGTTGCAGGTTTTCTCTTATCCTGAAAGATAAATGTCTGGTAACTCTAAGCTCTATGTACCCTGTACTCATTTGAACATCATTTCATTCATCGTCCGATATGACTTAACGTTGGAGGTTTTCTCTTATCCTGAAAGATGAATGTCTGGTAACACTAAGCTCTATGTACCCTGTACTCATTTGAACATCATTTCATTCATCGTCCGATATGACTTAACGTTGGAGGTTTTCTCTTATCCTGAAAGATGAATGTCTGGTAACTCTAAGCTCTATGTACCCTGTACTCATTTGAACATCATTTCATTCATCGTCCGATATGACTTAACGTTGGAGGTTTTCTCTTATCCTGAAAGATGAATGTCTGGTAACTCTAAGCTCTATGTACCCTGTACTCATTTGAACATCATTTCATTCATCGTCCGATATGACTTAACGTTGGAGGTTTTCTTATATCCTGAAAGATGAATGTCTGGTAACTTTAAGCTCTATGTACCCTGTACTGATTTGAACATCATTTCATTCATCGTCCGATATGACTTAACGTTGGAGGTTTTCTCTTATCCTGAAAGATGAATGTCTGGTAACTTTAAGCTCTATGTACTCTGTACTGATTTGAACATCATTACATTCATCGTCCGATATGACTTAACGTTGGAGGTTTTCTCTTATCCTGAAAGATGAATGTCTGGTAACTTTAAGCACTATGTACCCTGTACTGATTTGAACATCATTTCATTCATCGTCCGTTATGACTTAACGTTGGAGTTTTTCTCTTATCCTGAAAGATGAATGTCCGGTAACTCTAAGCTCTATGTACCCTGTAGTCATTTGAACATCATTTCATTCATCGTCCGATATCACTTAACGTTGGAGGTATTCCCTTATCCTGAAAGATGAATGTCTGGTAACTTTAAGCTCTATGTACCCTGTACTGATTTGAACATCATTTCATTCATCGTCCGATATGACTTAACGTTGGAGGTTTTCTCTTATCCTGAAAGATGAATGTCTGGTAACTCTAAGCTCTATGTACCCTGTACTCATTTGAACATCATTTCATTCATCGTCCGATATGACTTAACGTTGGAGGTTTTCTCTTATCCTGAAAGATAAATGTCTGGTAACTCTAAGCTCTATGTACCCTGTACTCATTTGAACATCATTTCATTCATCGTCCGATATGACTTAACGTTGGAGGTTTTCTCTTATCCTGAAAGATGAATGTCTGGTAACTCTAAGCTCTATGTACTCTGTACTCATTTGAACATCATATCATTCATCGTCCGATATGACTTAACGTTGGAGGTTTTCTCTTATCCTGAAAGATGAATGTCTGGTAACTCTAAGCTCTATGTACTCTGTACTCATTTGAACATCATTTCATTCATCGTCCGATATGACTTAACGTTGGAGGTTTTCTCTTATCCTGAAAGATGAATGTCTGGTAACTCTAAGCTCTATGTACTCTGTACTCATTTGAACATAATTTCATTCATCGTCCGATATGACTTAACGTTGGAGGTTTTCTCTTATTCTGAAAGATGAATGTCTGGTAGCTCTAAGCTCTATGTACCCTGGACTCATTTGAACATCATTTCATTCATCGTCCGATATGACTTAACGTTGGAGGTTTTCTCTTATCCTGAAAGATAAATGTCTGGTAACTCTAAGCTCTATGTACCCTGTACTCATTTGAACATCATTTCATTCATCGTCCGATATCACTTAACGTTGGAGGTTTTCCCTTATCCTGAAAGATAAGTGTCTTGTAACTCTAAGCTCTATGTACCCTGTACTGATTTGAACATCATTTCATTCATCGTCCGATATGACTTAACGTTGGAGGTTTTCTCTTATCCTGAAAGATGAATGTCGGGTAACTCTAAGCTCTATGTACCCTGTACTCATTTGAACATCATTTCATTCATCGTCCGATATGACTTAACGTTGGAGGTTTTCTCTTATCCTGAAAGATAAATGTCTGGTAACTCTAAGCTCTATGTACCCTGTACTCATTTGAACATCATTTCATTCATCGTCCGATATGACTTAACGTTGGAGGTTTTCTCTTATCCTGAAAGATGAATGTCTGGTAACTCTAAGCTCTATGTACTCTGTACTCATTTGAACATCATATCATTCATCGTCCGATATGACTTAACGTTGGAGGTTTTCTCTTATCCTGAAAGATGTATGTCTGGTAACTCTAAGCTCTATGTACCCTGCACTCATTTGAACATCATTTCATTCATCGTCCGATATGGCTTAACGTTGGAGGTTTTCTCTTATCCTGAAAGATGAATGTCTGGTAACTTTAAGCACTATGTACCCTGTACTGATTTGAACATCATTTCATTCATCGTCCGTTATGACTTAACGTTGGAGTTTTTCTCTTATCCTGAAAGATGAATGTCCGGTAACTCTAAGCTCTATGTACCCTGTAGTCATTTGAACATCATTTCATTCATCGTCCGATATCACTTAACGTTGGAGGTATTCCCTTATCCTGAAAGATGAATGTCTGGTAACTTTAAGCTCTATGTACCCTGTACTGATTTGAACATCATTTCATTCATCGTCCGATATGACTTAACGTTGGAGGTTTTCTCTTATCCTGAAAGATGAATGTCTGGTAACTCTAAGCTCTATGTACCCTGTACTCATTTGAACATCATTTCATTCATCGTCCGATATGACTTAACGTTGGAGGTTTTCTCTTATCCTGAAAGATAAATGTCTGGTAACTCTAAGCTCTATGTACCCTGTACTCATTTGAACATCATTTCATTCATCGTCCGATATGACTTAACGTTGGAGGTTTTCTCTTATCCTGAAAGATGAATGTCTGGTAACTCTAAGCTCTATGTACTCTGTACTCATTTGAACATCATATCATTCATCGTCCGATATGACTTAACGTTGGAGGTTTTCTCTTATCCTGAAAGATGAATGTCTGGTAACTCTAAGCTCTATGTACTCTGTACTCATTTGAACATCATTTCATTCATCGTCCGATATGACTTAACGTTGGAGGTTTTCTCTTATCCTGAAAGATGAATGTCTGGTAACTCTAAGCTCTATGTACTCTGTACTCATTTGAACATAATTTCATTCATCGTCCGATATGACTTAACGTTGGAGGTTTTCTCTTATTCTGAAAGATGAATGTCTGGTAGCTCTAAGCTCTATGTACCCTGGACTCATTTGAACATCATTTCATTCATCGTCCGATATGACTTAACGTTGGAGGTTTTCTCTTATCCTGAAAGATAAATGTCTGGTAACTCTAAGCTCTATGTACCCTGTACTCATTTGAACATCATTTCATTCATCGTCCGATATCACTTAACGTTGGAGGTTTTCCCTTATCCTGAAAGATAAGTGTCTTGTAACTCTAAGCTCTATGTACCCTGTACTGATTTGAACATCATTTCATTCATCGTCCGATATGACTTAACGTTGGAGGTTTTCTCTTATCCTGAAAGATGAATGTCGGGTAACTCTAAGCTCTATGTACCCTGTACTCATTTGAACATTTCATTCATCGTCCGATATGACTTAACGTTGGAGGTTTTCTCTTATCCTGAAAGATGAATGTCTGGTAACTCTAAGCTCTATGTACTCTGTACTCATTTGAACATCATATCATTCATCGTCCGATATGACTTAACGTTGGAGGTTTTCTCTTATCCTGAAAGATGTATGTCTGGTAACTCTAAGCTCTATGTACCCTGCACTCATTTGAACATCATTTCATTCATCGTCCGATATGGCTTAACGTTGGAGGTTTTCTCTTATCCTGAAAGATAAGATAATCTGGCGGATTACTTCACAAAAATTGCGCATAACTTGCAGGTAATATTCGTTATTGACCGTTCTACGCTATGGCAACAACTCACGCCCCTGCAATCGAAGAAAACTGTAAGTAAAACCTTCACATTCGACCGAACTTGGCTCGTGTGGCAACATTCATTGGAAGGAATGAGCTTTAGTTTCTACGTCTAGGAATGCGTGGAAGAGAATATTGAAAAAGGGGGAGCGGTAGGTCCAGGGAAATTGCCTCGGTTATGGAATATGGAGTAGCATGCTGGGACCCGTATAGAGCTAACCAGATCGATCCATTAGAAAAAATACAGAAGAGGGCAATAAAATTCATAAAAAGAGGCAAGTATTTTGTGCCTATAAAAGGAGATGAGACTAAATGGGAGGAATTAAGAATTAGGCGTAAAAAACATAGGTTGGTAGCATTATTCAAAGCTAATGCTGGTGTAAAGGCATGGGTGGACGTTAGTGTAAGGTTAGATAATCCGGATTATTATGGACGAAACGATCATAGGTATAAAATTAAGGGTAGAAGATACAGAACCGACGTAGGAAAATTTTCTTTTGTTAATAGAACCATTGAAGAGTGGAATGAATTGCCTGTAGCAGTCTTTCAGGGCTGTCCCCTGTCGCTGAAGAAATTTAGAAAAAATCTAGATGGTTTATAGTTTAACTTTTGAATTATAATGGTATATAATATGTAAATAGAGAAGTAATTAGATAAGTTTTAAGTGACTAAAGTAAAATAATATCATGTTTGTATTGTTTACTGTGTTATTGTTGTAAATCTAATAATTGTAATTTGATCTGTATTCTTAACTCTGCCACCGGGTAGTACTCAATTGCAGTGAATATATACATACATACATACACATGTCCCCAAACCCATGTTTCGTCACAGTTATGACCGTCTGTCGCGGACAGAATTTAACAACTTCTTAGCAACTTTAATGCGATGCTGTTTTTGGTTGAAATTGAGCAACTTTGATGTGAATTTTGCGACGATCCGTCTCGTGCCCAGATCATTGGACAAACTCGAATGGCACGAGCCATTCCATATGTTTACGGCCTCAGCAACTTCTCTAACGGTAATTGGCCAATAATATTTTCTTCACTTCTTCGATGTTTTTGTCTGTTGCCGACGAGCTCGGGACGTCCACAACACTCTTCGTCGTTTACTCTGAGAAACTGTTGCACCACCCATAAATGTTGACTTCATCACATGTCACAGTCAACATTCGGAATGCATCCGCGCACTTAAATTTGTTTTTCACACAAAATTTGATACAGATTCTTTGTTGTATTTTTTTAAAAATAGGCAAAAATCGAAGACGAGCCAAGCAAACTAGTTGTCAACAATTAACTGGCCGAGCTTGCCAACATAAGTGAGGGACATGAGTGCCAACATAACGCCGCAAAACAATTGAAAATCGAATATATGTAGCGCGTGAAAATTCAAAATTCACATTCTTTTTGAACAGACCTCATACATACCACAAAGCGAGCAATTATATTATCAGAAAAGAATACCACGGCAGTTGGCGGCTGACTGAGGGTCAGCACGTTGTGTGTCATTCGTGTACCTGTCCTAGACGGACTTAACCACTTATAGTGCGACCGCTCTATCTTCGGCTCTGACATTTAGTGGCTGCAGGAGCTGGAGGGAGAAGGTTAATAGTACCAACATATAATAATGAGTAATTGAAAACATATCGTCAGAATTATCTTTATAATGAGAGTATAGGACTATATTAGTTTCAAAACATTGAAATACAACTTGTAATTTCATTATCATGCAAGATATTCTTTACAACACCACTCTATTCGAATATTTCGTTCACACCTTTCACGCACACCAACTGCTTCTGTTGGTGGTACTGGGAGTCTGTACATCCGGTGTCGTGGTCAGGAAGTTAAAACTGTCTGCTAGTGCCAATCAGCGTTGTCGCTGCTAGGCGTGGCTTGCAAATCCAGCACCGTGTTGCCGCTGCAATTTTGTGTGGACCACGTGGCTTTTAGTTGCTTTTGGATTTCGCGCTGGTGGTTTGTTTAATTTGTTGTGTGTGCGTGAATTCCGATTTGTAGCGTCTGTAAGTCTTATTATTATTGCTATTATAGTAATATGGCTACTGGTTCGTCAGAATCCAAGAAAAGAATCGGCTCTTATAAGAGCCAAAGCCATGAATTTATATTCAGGCTACGTGAGTACTTCGAGAAGGAGCGGGACAATGGTGGACCTCTACTACCTGTTACCAAGGTGCTGGACAGAGTTTGTGACACCTTGAAGGTGGGAAGAATGTGACCAAGGAAAAGTGCCAGCTGATTTAAGTTCGCCGTCAGCAGTTCTGCGTACACCGGGAAAGCAAAGACAACGAGGCAGCCTTAAAGCTTCACTTGATGCTTTTAATAAAGCATGCTATAAGGCGACATGTATATCAATATTATATGAGAAAGGAATTTCCCACTCGTGCGAAGTAGCATTTTGTTATTTCTTTTCCAGTAAATGGTATATTGTCTCCATATGCAACTATTCTGAGATCATGTATATACACGTTGTCCACGTACATTTACGAAGTTACGATCTGCAAATGCGTGAAATATTTACACATGTTCCTCTGCTTGAAATTCCCGCTAAAGAACTGGCAACAACGCGCTTCCCCCTCTCGAGAACTGTCAGAGCCGGAGATAGAACGGCCGGACAGTAATGACAGGATATGTGGGGTTTTGTAGGGTGGTGGGTTTAGTTTAGGTGGAGGAAAAGAAGAGAGATAGCCGTAGCTCCTCATTGGTTGCCGACTCGGGTACAACGCTTGTGTGCACCGCTGGTGTGAGAATATCTAGGAAGAGTTTCATTTAGAAAGATTTCCAGTCTAATTCTCAAGTAGGTATAATTTTGATGTTGTAATAACAACTTTATTGTTACCGGATGTGCCCGCATGCCATGCAGGGAAGCCGATGGAGCTTGAAGCGGCGTTCTGTTGGTTGATACTTCCCAAGAGACCTAACCAGGGCACCCTGATGTTGAGGCAAACTCGCGTAGAGTTTTGTGGCCCGGCGCCTAATGACAGCTTCCACATAGTGAAGAGATGAGGCTTCATTAAGACATCTCACCGGTATACAGAACAGATAGCCCTAAGATACACACGTTGAAGCTGCAGCAGTTTGGATCTTGCGGCCATACTCCAGATCTCGCACGCATAAGAGAGAAGGGAATAGCTTCCAACAATCAAGAACTACCTTGGCTTTATTTGCTACACCTTTTACACCTGGAAGATAATTGCAATTTATTTTGGAGGAGCTTTGTTCTTGAATCATTTTTTTTCATCTTTACGCTCACACATTTCATGGTTTCCTAGTTTTGGAGTTGAAAGAGCTACACTGTCATTCGCGTCAGATTATTCTGTTGCTGTGTCAAGTTTCTCGTTTTCAGAATGAGCATTCGATTCAGAGCCTAGAGCATGTATGTGCATATCATCCACTCTCCCTCAAATCACTTGAGAAGCTGTTCTTCTGTAGCCATGTTGACAATCGCAAATAGGCATTATGAACGCAATTATCAAGTTAAGAGAAGTTGCGAAAACACAACTACAAATAAACGTAATAATTAACGTCCTATACCTTACGTTTCTCCCAGGCAGCACAATTGATGTTGGAAATTTTCACGAATAATAACAGTGCTTCAGAATCAACTCAATGATCACAATTTCTTTTTGACAACGTACCTTTACTCATTCTAATAATTTTGATTGTCCTCAAAATAGTCGCTCCTGAATGCGATGTACTGGTCCCAGCGTTTCTGTCAGTCTTCAAAGACATGATGGAAACCAGTTTTTGAGAGATCCTTCAAAATCCCCTCCGCAGCCTTCATCACTGCTTCTGATGATGGATAATGTCTCCCACGAAGGCGTTTCTTCAAGTTAGGGAATAGAAAAAGGTCACATGGTGCTAAATCCGGACCATAGGGAGGGTGAGGGATGCACTTCACGTTGATCTTTGCAAGATATTCAGCAACAACATTGGCAATATGCCGCCGCGCATTATCGTGGTGCAGCATCCAGCCTGCTTCATGGAAATGTGGTCTTTTGCGCCTGATATGGACTTGCAATGTTTTCAGGACATCCCTGTAGAATTGTCCAGTTACTGATGTGTGTGCAGCTACAACATGCTGATAAACCAGTCCATGAATATCAAAGAATGAGATGACCATAACTTTCCCAGCAGAAGCAATCACTTCTGCTTTTTGGGGGTTGGTGATGAAGGAGATTTCCACACAGAGCTTTGCTGTTTGCTCTCAGGATCAAAATGATGTAGCCAAGTTTCATCAGCAATGGTTACGTTCGAAAGTAGATCCGGATATTCCTCTAACATCAACTTTAACTGCATGTTACCTCCATTACAGCGAACTTGCCTGGTTCTCACAGGCGGAAACCAGGAGTACCAATAATGAAACTACTACGGCGTGTTTGTTTCACATTAAGCTAACAGAATATAATAAGACTGAATTTTAGTGCGAAAAATTATGACCGTAAAAAATTATGATCATTCTTTATTGAACAGCCCTCGTATTTATACACTTAATTCCACTTGAATTGTATTTAGAGATAGTAAGTCTGCCATTGTGTGGCCTTTTCCACCCCCGCTACGTCTGCAGATACTCTGTCTTTGGTATCATCCACTCTGGATGTGACCTTAGCAGCCTGGATCCCGGTGATCTGGTCGCCTAGTAGATTGCTCTGAGTTGACTATTCTTTGCCCTGGCTAGTCATTAGAGCTGAGACCACGCTATCTACAGGGTATGCGTGAGATAGGTTGACGAAATAAAAACAACACAGTTCATACTATCAGCTTTACTATTCAGTTCGTTCCGTGCTTACAGTTCACCAGGAGTTGCCGCCGCGTTCAGATCGAATTACTCTAGATTTCCACTATCACGTTAAAACTATACTGAATTGCTGAAATCTATCACGATGGAATAAATTACTAACACTGTTTTGAAAGTATACTTCGCCGCTTAATTAACTGCTGGGAGACCTTGTTCACTTAATAAGATTCTCATTACTGATTGTACTTCTCGGCGCAATCCGACGTTTGTGTCCCCGGCAGGCAAAACACGTCTACACTGTATCACGTCTCAGACTAGAAGACCGACGCTAAAACCTAATATTCCTTACCAAAACAGATATAGCCTCGCCTCCAGCTGTATTTCTCTGAAAAACTCTAGTTAGCGAGCTACAACCACGCGGACATTTCCCCGAAATACTGGTTTGTGCCAGCTTTGGACCGGTCTACTAATGACCCAGGTAACGACCCAACCCGTGACCACAGCCTTTCGACGGAACATTTTCATCCATATGGACCAGCAACTTTATTATATAGCTCTGGGTTAAAATACTTATTCGCATTCTAGTAATTGAATTTAAATACTGTTGCTTCGTTTCATGAACTTATCCATCTGTAATATTCATTATCTTAAATTCTTTCACCTTACTTCCTCATTATAATTTAATTATCATTTTATTCATTGTTAAAATCGTATTCAATCATACGGCTGATAAATACGGCATCAAACTGCCCCCGTTTCATTATTTAATTATCCCATAATTTAAGAATGGAACGTCCTTGCCCGAATAACATTACGATTATTATCAACAACTCCACACGTCGGCAACTCTGGTTCACTTTACAATTTTCTTTGCATTTCAGCTGCGTTGCATACAATCATAGTGACAAAATTTATAATAATGGTACATCATTTCTTTTTGTTTTCAACACTTCACATTATAACCATCTGAAATAATCCAATACATATTAGTTTACCATACGCTATATACACTCCACTTCTGAAAGTTTTACATTTTCTTGCGTCATACAACGAACGTTGACATCGTATTAGTTATGAACTACGTAAAACTTAAGCTAGTTTACAAAATCTGTTTGTCTTCTGATTCTATATAAAGGTGTAATTTGCCAAAAGTCCTTGCACCTTCTTGGATTTGTAAATTGTTTTGGTACTCAGTTTTGTTGCTTTGAGTTGGTTATTTTCATAGGATTCACTGCACTTCCACTTCACTTTAAAGTCTTAAAAGTACTTATCACCACAAGTTTTTTTTTTTTTCACAATTTCGATATTTTGTGATTGGATACCATTAAGATTATATATAGTTGTTCGTCTGAATTCATTTTCATTAATTGAGTTGTATACATTTTCATCCATACCTTATCCTATATGCCTCTGCATGATTATTTGTTTATGTCCGGTACGGACGGAGAAGTTGTTTGTGCCACCTACCCATGAGTTTTCTATTTACCGCATCTACTATTTCAAATGTATGTTCCCCAAATTTTTGAATAATTTCCCCAGGACCTTTATATAGTAACTCCATGCGCTTGTTTCTGTTCTTCAAGGCGCAGGACAACTTGTGATCTTTATACCTTCCTGGGAGATGACATATCCTAGGAACTCGGTTTGTTTGACGAAGAAGGCAGTTTTACTTGGTTTAATTGTCATGTTGGCAGCTTTGAACCGGTTTAAAACGTATCAAGGTGCTTCAGATGTTCATCAATTTCTGACGAAAATATGACAAAGTCGTCCACATATTGAGCCACGAATTTCTTTATGGTTTCTCCAAAAATAGCATACAATGCTCTCAACAATGCGCCTCCGCTTGTGTTCATTCCAAATGCGCAGACGGTAAACTGGTAAAGAATTCCAGAATGTAAAAATGCAGCAAATTTTCTCAATTCTCTCTTAAGTAGAATCTACCAGAAGGAGGCGGTCAGATCTAATGTAGAGAAGAATTTTCCTTTATGCAACTTGCTCAACGTTGCATCCACGCTCTCGGGTCTAAATCTGTCTGGTTTACAATGCTTGTTTAGCTTTCTTGCGTCTAGTGTTATTCTAATTTTCCCACTAGCTTTGCTTACTATGCACAGGGGTTCACGTATATGGAGTCTGAAATTTCGATAACCCCGTCTTCTAGCATGTCTTCTATCACTTTATCGACTTCTTCCCGAATAGCGGATGGTATGGGTCTCGCTTTATGTGTAAACGGCTCTATGGGCGTCATTTCGAAAGAGTGAATATATTTCGTGCATCTTCCTGGTTTATCCGAAAATACCTCCTGGTGTCGTACTAAAATCCTAAATAATTCTTCTTTCTGCGCTGTATTCAGGTAGTTAGCCTGACTGACTTTTTCTATGAACAAATCTTCCAAGTTTTCGTAGTTTTCCGCCTTGCGGTACAAATTTGTAGTCTCGTAATTCCAATTCCTGGCGGGATTTTCTCGGGGTTCAGCTTCCACATATTCCCTAATCGTTCCAACATCTTCATCATACATCTCATTGTTACTCGATTCGGCAGCATATTCTTCGACGTTTATCTCGCCAAGCTCCATTGCTCCAATTTTTATGTACTCAACAAAGAATACGTCTCCCCGGATTTCATCTTCACGTTCATCTCGTACAACTTCCTCTGAACCGCTATCGTCGACAAATGGCACCACTACTGTTTCTTGCCCTGTTTCTAACTTGACAGATCTGTTCTCGAAATTAACAATGGCTTTCCATTCATACAGGCATTCACATCCTATAATTATGTCGGTAACGAGTCTGGGTACGACCAGGAACGAAACCACAATAATTCTACCATTTATTTCTACGTTGAGCATGACTTGAAATTTCACTCTTTCTTTCCTCTTCCCTACAGCTAGTGAACAAAATATACCGCTTACTGGTAAAGACATTATCTTCAAACCCCGGTTGATTAGTTCTTCATGAAACTTTTGCGAGCACACTGTACTGTTAGCTCCAGTGTCTATTATTGCAGTGTCCGGAATTCCGTTAATGGCAACTGCTATTCGTGGTGGTTCAAACACTTTGTCACTGTCTTCACTTCTGTTCCTCAGATTGGTTTCCTTCTGTAACATCATTTGCCCTCTGACGATCTTATTTTTCGCATACGGTTCACATAGTTTCCTCCCAGTCTTCACTGAAGGCGCGTTTGACTGGGTACATAGTTTCCCTGAGTCTTGCTGTAAGCTCCAGTTATCGTTGCATTCTTTCCTTCCAAATTTGCTTCCTGAGAAGAATGGCCGCGGTTTTCGAACACTTGCCTGGTTACTTGTAGGGCTTCGGCCCTTTCTCCATTTATCGGCGAATTTCTACCGCTCCTGCTCCTTTCTCCGTGCTGCGGCGACTTTGGCCTAAATTCTGGAATGTTGTCGACCCTCCAGTAACCATTTCCCGTGCTCCGTTCTCCCTGCCTGGGTGACCTCGGCCTAACTTCTGGTATATTGTCGACTTTCCAGTAGTCATTTCCTGAATGTCTTCTTTTTCTCTCGTTCCATCCTCCTCGGTTCCTTTCATGTCTCGCCGCGTTTACGTAATTTACTCGTACATTTCTGTTTCGGTCGTGCCCGTTGCGGTTCCTCTGGTTGCCGTCAAAATTATTTCGGCCTCGGTTCTCCCACTGCGAATTTCCTCCTCTGGGTGCGGGACCTCGGTATCTATCTCGGACATCCTGGTTTTGATTGTAATTGATATGTGCCCCTTGCCCGAAATTATTTGAAATTTCCCTTTCGTTGCTCGCTCCAGGCCTAGCGAAACTTTCATTTTTACTCTTTGATTTGTTTGTCTCCAATGCCAACAGCAAATCGATCATGGTGGCGACGTTTGTGGGTTTAGCTATAATTAAATAGTTCTGGAGTGCCTCTGGGAAGTGCGTCGTGATAATGGCGATTAATTCTTGCTCACTCATGGGTGGATCCAACATTTTAGATTTCCTAGCAAGTTTCGTGAAATAATTAACCATCGACTGATCAGTTCTTGGGTCATACTTTCCACTACTCAGTTCTAACCTTATGCTAGACTGCCTGTTATGTCCCCAGTATCTGTTCATGAATAAACTTTCAAAGGTCCTGAAGTCATTATTATTTCCCATTGATACCTCTAACCAGTTAGCTGCATTTCCCTTAAGGCATTTCCTAACAATTGTCATGCAATACTGTTCAGGAATACACTTTACAGAAAAATATTCATGCAGACTCCTCATAAAATCCTTAGGATTATCAGAATCCTCATGTTCAAACACTGGTGGCACAATTTCATTTAAGATGTGGTTTGGCCATTGCATTTGACCACCACTCCTTTCAACATGTACATTATTACCTCTGGGTTCATAACTGGAGGTACTTGGACCCATATTAAGCATCGAAATGTTGGCTGAGGCACTTTGTCTCGCTTCGTTTCGTGCAGAGCTTTCACTTATCTGACTAGCATTAGAATTAGGTTCAGTTACACACAACCTCAAATTTTCTAATGTTTCCTTCATTCCATTAATTTCTGTAGCTACCTCTTTCATTTGTTCATTTATTTCGTCTACACCCCTACCTTGGCTTCTAATTTCCCTTTCTGCTTGTTCTAATCTACTTCTATTTTCCCCTGATTCTTTGCTAGCCGTTTCTCTAATTTGGTCTAATTCCTTGCTAACTATTTCCCTCTCTTTTTCCAATTGCTTTGCTACGTCCTCTCGTAATTTCTTGTATTCTCTGCCTGACTTCTCACTTACTTGATTACAAACTTCGATTCTTATACTTTCTATTTCCCCCCGTACTTCAGTTCTAACTTGATTGATTTCCCCTCTAACCTCTGCTTGAAAGGTTTCTAATGCTTTCTGCTGACTTTCGAGCTTCCTAACCAAATCTTGCTGTCCTGCCTCTAATTTTTGACTAGTACTTTCTAATTTCTGACTATTACTTTCTAGTTTCTGGTTAGTACTTTCTAATTTCTGACTTAATTCTAGGTTATTACTTTCTAACCTCTGAGTTAATTCTTGGTTGGTACTCTCTAATTTCTGACATAATTCTAGGTTATTACTTTCTAACCTCTCCATTATCGCTTTCATCATGGCTACCATACTCATATTCGTATCTGAGTCATTTACATCTACCCCCTGGCTATTATTAGTTGTTTCCTTAGCTACACTAACCTGTACAATTTGATTGTTACTACTACATTCTGTATCCCTTCCTACGTTATTTTCTAGACCCTGAGCATTATTACTTTCCATTGTCTTTTCTAATCTATTCTGTATCTTCTGAGCACTTTCTCCTATTTCTGCTACTTTCTCTTTAACAATTTGTATAGTACTCCCCTGCACGTCCATGATTTGTGAATTTGACCGACCTTTCACCTTTCCGTTTCTTAAAATACTCTCCATCAGTTCATTGCCGCAACGACAACAACACTAAAATGTTACACTCAGTACCTTTGGTTTTCTGCTGGAGCTTCCGACGATCCTGATGCTGGTTGCTTTTCGTCTCTCGAAGCCCCACGTTGGGCGCCAAGTTTGTGGCCTTTTCCACCCCCGCTGCGTCTGCCGCTACTCTGTCTTTGGTATCATCCACTCTGGATGTGACCTTAGCAGCCTGGATCCCGGTGATCTGGTCGCCTAGTAGATTGCTCTGAGTTGACTATTCTTTGCCCTGGCTAGTCATTAGAGCTGAGACCACGCTATCTACAGGGTATGCGTGAGATAGGTTGACGAAATAAAAACAACACAGTTCATACTATCAGCTTTACTATTCAGTTCGTTTCGTGCTTACAGTTCACCAGGAGTTGCCACCGCGTTCAGATCGAATTACTCTAGATTTCCACTATCACGTTAAAACTATACTGAATTGCTGAAATCTATCACGATGGAATAAATTACTAACACTGTTTTGAAAGTATACTTCGCCGCTTAATTAACTGCTGGGAGACCTTGTTCACTTAATAAGATTCTCATTACTGATTGTACTTCTCGGCGCAATCCGACGTTTGTGTCCCCGGCAGGCAAAACACGTCTACACTGTATCACGTCTCAGACTAGAAGACCGACGCTAAAACCTAATATTCCTTACCAAAACAGATATAGCCTCGCCTCCAGCTGTATTTCTCTGAAAAACTCTAGTTAGCGAGCTACAACCACGCGGACATTTCCCCGAAATACTGGTTTGTGCCAGCTTTGGACCGGTCTACTAATGACCCAGGTAACGACCCAACCCGTGACCACAGCCTTTCGACGGAACATTTTCATCCATATGGACCAGCAACTTTATTATATAGCTCTGGGTTAAAATACTTATTCGCATTCTAGTAATTGAATTTAAATGCTGTTGCTTCGTTTCATGAACTTATCCATCTGTAATATTCATTATCTTAAATTCTTTCACCTTACTTCCTCATTATAATTTAATTATCATTTTATTCATTGTTAAAATCGTATTCAATCATACGGCTGATAAATACGGCACCAATTGTTAACTCTACATCTGTTTGAACGAAGAAAATAAATTAGAGGAATATATTGTCAGGTGTTAGATTTTATATAACAAAGCGAGCGATCGCGGGAGATGCGATATGAATGTTCTGAACAAAATGCTCCACACCGAAGCAACGCTGTACTTGCTCAAATGCTTTTATTTTAACAATGGTCCCATGTGTAATTGTAATTAAAGTAGGCAGCGGATGACAAATGAAATCTCAACCAGACGTAAACAACTTAGTCTAGCATACACGTTGGAGATAGCAACAATGTCTGATTCCTTTTATGTGTTTTCTGAAAGGCATAAAGGAAGAACTAATGGATCAAGACTACAGGCATTACCCATCAATGTCAGGATAACCAAGTATCTTGAAGCATTAAATTTAAACACCCCTGCAATACTGCACTCAGATCATTTCCCTGATGTTCCACACTACTTTGAACTGAACATTAATGTCAAAGACCAAATCAAAATATCCCAGTACCATCAATTATTTCTTGAAATTACTAGCAGATATCCAAGACACACTGTAATTTACACTGATGGATCTAAATGCGAAGACAAACGGCTGTGCTGTAGTATACCCTGAACATATCATGCTTTTCTGACAGCCTGAGGTCTACACTATATTTTCAAGTGAACTCTTTGCCCTTAAATGTTGCACATTTCGGACGTAAACACTCGCAACAACTCATTTATAATTTGTTCGGACTTTAAAAGTGCATAACCGCCGTAGGCAGTTCATTATCAACACATAACATTAAATTACTCTTCAACAAAATCAGGAGCCGTGCTAGGGATCCCGGGTTAATTTTCCCGGCGGTGGGGGTGGGGATTTTTCTCCGACCAAGATAATTCCCCATCTTCCCCAGAGTCTGGAAGTATGAATGAGAGTGTGAATGTGTACGTGATCTAATGATTAAAAACCAAAAAGATAACGAGTTAACACCTTCGATATGTTCCAAAGGAGAACGACCGCCGATATGACCATTGTAGTTAAAGGCGGGGTATAAATGTGTACGTGATCTAATGATTAAAACCCAACGAATACGAGTTAACACCTTCGATATGTTCCAAAGGAGAACGGCCGCCGATATGACCATAGTAGTTAAAGGCGAGGTATAAATGTGTACGTGATCTAATGATTAAAACCCAACGAATACGAGTTAACACCTTCGATATGTTCCAAAGGAGAACGACCGCCGATATGACCATAGTAGTTAAAGGCGGGGTATAAATGTGTACGTGATCTAATGATTAAAACCCAACGAATACGAGTTAACACCTTCGATATGCTCCAAAGGAGAACGGCCGCCGATATGACCATTGCAGTTAAAGGCGGGGTATAAATGTGTACGTGATCTAATGATTAAAACCCAACGAATACGAGTTAACACCTTCGATATGTTCCAAAGGAGAACGGCCGCCGATATGACCATTGCAGTTAAAGGCGGGGTATAAATGTGTACGTGATCTAATGATTAAAACCCAACGAATACGAGTTAACACCTTCGATATGTTCCAAAGGAGAACGGCCGCCGATATGACCATTGCAGTTAAAGGCGGGGTATAAATGTGCACGTGATCTAATGATTAAAACCCAACGAATACGAGTTAACACCTTCGATATGTTCCAAAGGAGAACGGCCGCCGATATGACCATAGTAGTTAAAGGCGGGGTATAAATGTGTACGTGATCTAATGATTAAAACCCAACGAATACGAGTTAACACCTTCGATATGTTCCAAAGGAGAACGGCCGCCGATATGACCATAGTAGTTAAAGGCGGGGTATAAATGTGTACGTGATCTAATGATTAAAACCCAACGAATACGAGTTAACACCTTCGATATGTTCCAAAGGAGAACGGCCGCCGATATGACCATTGCAGTTAAAGGCGGGGTATAAATGTGTACGTGATCTAATGATTAAATCCCAACGAATACGAGTTAACACCTTCGATATGTTCCAAAGGAGAACGGCCGCCGATATGACCATTGTAGTTAAAGGCGGGTATAAGTGTGTACGTGATCTAATGATTAAAACCCAACGAATACGAGTTAACACCTTCGATATGTTCCAAAGGAGAACGGCCGCCGATATGACCATTGTAGTTAAAGGCGGGGTATAAATGTGTACGTGATCTAATGATTAAAACCCAACGAATACGAGTTAACACCTTCGATATGTTCCAAAGGAGAACGGCCGCCGATATGACCATTGTAGTTAAAGGCGGGTATAAGTGTGTACGTGATCTAATGATTAAAACCCAACGAATACGAGTTAACACCTTCGATATGTTCCAAAGGAGAACGGCCGCCGATATGATCATTGTAGTTAAAGGCGAGGTATAAATGTGTACGTGATCTAATGATTAAAACCCAACGAATACGAGTTAACACCTTCAATATGTTCCAAAGGAGAACGGCCGCCGATATGACCATAGTAGTTAAAGGCGAGGTATAAATGTGTACGTGATCTAATGATTAAAACCCAACGAATACGAGTTAACACCTTCGATATGTTCCAAAGGAGAACGGCCGCCGATATGACCATAGTAGTTAAAGGCGAGGTATAAATGGAACAAGGAAACAAAATCAGGAAAGAGAGTAAAGTAATGTTTATGTAGGTGCCTTCGCATAAGGGTATCCAAGGCAACGAAATTGCTGATCTGGCTGCTAAAGAAGCTACTAATATTTCTAAAAATAATACTGAAATAGCTACAACAAATACTGACTTTATTTCTTTTGTCAAAACCAAATTATACCAAAAATGGAAGATAAATTGGCTGAAAACCCCCAACATGAAATAACATCAGCAGGACACAACCCTTGCAGGCAAAATCAAGTTGTAATGTCAAGAGTAAGAATATGTCACACCAAAAAACCTCCCACCTGTACTTCGTGTAAGTGTGCACTAACTGTCGATTGCTCCTTCACAACTAACAGCGTCAGTGCTCTACAAGATCTCTCGTCGTCATCATCTATTGATAACTTCATTAAGTTCTTAAAACACACTGGATTATTTTCAAAACTATGGCTGTTGAAATGTCAGTATTTTATGTGTGTTTACAATATTCATTGATGTTCAACAATAATACATGTAAATGTAATGTAATAATGTAAAACTTAATGTACATGTAAACTGTGACATGTAAACCAGGAGTCACGATAAGACCTACATGGTTAAAGCGACTATAAATAAACTACTTAATAAAAAGAGGATAACAAAAGAAATCTATATTTTGCGTTCTCTAAGACTTGCCTGTGTCGTTTTCTTCATTATGATTGTTAAACCGAGAATCAGAGAGAAATGTAGCTACATCTCATTAAAGGACTAAGGTAACCTTTATAAACTTTCACTTATACCTTTTACAAATCTTAAATCTTTAACGTGGCTATTTCAAAACGTTGACAAATAGGTCTATTGTTTGTTATACCTACCTTCAAGAAGTAAATAGAGGTATAAGCTTTTGATAAACGTGGTGTCGGAAGTTGTCTGATTCCTGTAGTCAGGTACCACGTTGACAAGAAAGTTCCATTTCCTGTGCTCATTGTTTCTTTTGTTTCCACTAACACAACCGGAAATGGACGTACATAACCTCCTGCTGCGTGGAGCCACACACTACCGCCAATGTTTCAGCTTCACCTCTATCAAAACGTTTAAGAAGGATCTATATTTAGTATTGTTGAACAAATTATAAGTATCGGATGTAAAACGACTGTAAATTCTTTTTCTTCGATACATTATATTTCCAGTGAGCTCTTCAAGTTGAAGCTTCCTAACATTTCTTGTCTTTCAATATCCTCCGTTCTTAACCAAAACCCACTTTGCAATAATTCCCTGTTTTCCCACATGACACCAAATCCTATTTTTAACATTTCCTTTGTCTTATTTGTCCATGAATCTTTCTGATTTAGTCTTTCCTGTACTATCAAGCATTGACTGCTCATCTAAACTCCTAATTCTCGCCCAATATTTTAACACCCTTTCCACCATTATCCCTCTAGTTCCCAGTCTTCCCAATTCTGCTTGTGCCACTCCATTTGGTGAAGCTCATGGTAAGCCCAAAAGTTTCCATGTATCACATTCTTATTTGCACCCCCCTCCTCCAAACCGCATATCTCTACCCCATACAGCATTTTTGCTTCTACTACGGTTGTGTAAATTCTCTCCAGCTGTTTTATTTGCATTCCTGGTGATTTATCTAGACATGCATGCTTTAATAGCTTTTAATGCAATTGTCATTCTCTTCTGCTCTTTCCAGCCCCCCCCCCCCTTACTGCTTAATTGTACTCCTAGATAATTAAATGTATTGACCACCTCAATTTCTCTTCCTTGCCAGTACCATTTCTCCTCTTTTCTTAACTTGTTGCCTTTCTTAAATACCATAATTTTGGTTTTGTTTACATTCATTCTAAGGCTCAATTCCTTACCAAATGTATCTATTGCTCCAATTGCTCTATCTATTCCCACTTTGGAAATAGCTCCTGCTACTAAATCATCTGCATGTATCTAACATAACCTTAAAAATCCCATATTTTTAACTCAAATAGTTTTCCTGATACAAATAAAGTAGATGTCATTATATTATAACAATGCATTGTGACGTAAGCACTGTAATGAATATCATTATTGGTTTGCATATATGCATGAACGTATATTCGTAATTACTCAGAACTGAAACGTAAACATTTGACATGACGTGTGTAACAGTATTTTTGGGTTATGTTCAGAGGAATTATGAAGGGATTACGAATTTATAAAACTATATGTAGTTGTGTGATTGGCCGAAGTAGTAATGGTATGACGTAATATGACGTAATGTGGTGACGTGCCATTGGATCGGCCAATCACAAATATAAGAGAAGTAACGATAGTGACGATAAGTCAATAATCCTGAGGAGACATATATGTTCTTCAGTCTTGTTAAGATATGATAAATCAATAATCTGGCTTCATGATGGAAAAATGACACGGAGAAGATAAAAGTTTTGAATAGTAAGCGATAAATCAATAATCTCGTTTTAAAGAGAGAGAGAGAGAGAGAGATTTGTTGTAATGGTGGAGTGTGATGTATACTGGTACTAGATCAGGAACATTTAAGTTATAATTTGAATCTGTATAAATGTAACCAATTACAGAATTTGACTTCTTTATTCCGAACCACGCCTTGAAACACAAATGTCTCATTACCTTTTTTTTTTTTTTTTTTTTTTTTTTTTTTTTTTTTTTTTTTTTTTTTGCTTGTTCCATTTATACCCCGCCTTTAACTACTATGGTCATATCGGCGGCCGTTCTCCTTTGGAACATACTGAAGGTGTTAACTCGTCATCTTTTGGTTTTTAATCGTTACATCACGCACACATTCACACTCTCATTCATACTCTGTGGAAGATGGGGAATTAAGTTGGACGGAGAAAAAATCCCCACCCTCAACGCCGGGAATCGAACCCGGGACCCCTAGCACGGTAGGCAGGTGCTCTACCGACTGAGCTACGGGGCCAGCCCTGATGACTCTTATTTAGAATAAGACGATACAATTGGTGACCAGAAGAAATAGACAGCCGCAAAAACTCACACGTGAAGAGAGAGATTTGTGCGTGGATGCCTTGTACAGGAGGATCCACGTAAGAAATCAGAATTAACATTACATGGACTCAAATTCCTGTTACACGTGGTAATAGAAATATGTACTTTGAAATGGGATGGAAGTGTTGATTTGATCTTCACGTCATATATAAGACTTTTCCATCAGAAATCTGAAAATAGATTCATTTGAGAAATAAACTATTTCCCAGTCATTAGCAATCCTTAGCCCATTCCAAACGTTTTAATGCCATTTGAGGAGTAATGTTTGCTTTTCGGCGTGGACTGCGTGATCTGTTTACAGAAGATGGAGAAACAGTGACACCTACGTCTTGGAGCTGAACAGTGCATACACGATTCGACAGCACAATACTTTTCAGTTTTCTAACTGCTCTGTCCCGCCCACACTTTCCTATACGCTTTGGTCGGTACACATGCAAATTACATGCCGCTTGCTTAATACAACTGACGGATTTTTTAGATATTTCCAGTTTCAGACTTTGTATACCGGTTTTGTTCCAAAAGTAGCTGAACTCATGCAACTTTTCTTGGTGAAAGGTCAGTGGATTTACCCATAACCTCAAATTGCAAGATAACCAAACTCATTGCTCCAACTTCTAGCTCTTGTCACTATTATTATGTCACTCAAGGTTCAAATTTTATTCTCAAAACATGTATCTTTTATAAATTTAACAATACTCAATACATATTTCATAAAACACGAAAGAAACAATATTGTAAACACCAAGCATACACCATAGCAAATATGGGCATAGCTGACTAAACTACATTGTTGTAATATTTATGGAAACATGTTACCAACACTGGGATAGATGTATTAAGTGATAGGGACAAAGCTAATATATTAAATTCGCATTTTGTATCGGTTTTTCTTAAATCCGACGATAGTTCCGAACAGGAAATTGGGGAGAGTGGAGAAACGATTTTTCAAATAATGGCGCCCAAATCACGCAAAAGGATTAAGATGCTGCAAAACCGAAAATCAAGGGGACCAGATAATATACCTACTGAAATATTAAAGCTTGGGGGTGAAGCCATGATTCCCTATCTAATGCTCTTGTTCAACATGTCAATTAACAACTGTACCTTACCGGAAGACTGGAAAACAGCTATTATAGTTCCGATTTATAAAGGGGTTAATAAAACAGAAATAAATAATTATCGGCCAGTTAGTCTAACTTCAGTAGTATGTAAATTAATGGAGCATTTAATTGCAGAATATATACGAGAGGAGTTAGAAAATAAAAAGTGGTTTAATGAAGCGCAACATGGATTTAGACCTGGGTATTCGTGCGAAAGTCAAATTACTTCATTATTTCAAGATTTGGCAGATGAGGTAGATGCAGGGGGAAGAACTGATGCAGTGGTAATTGACTTTTCTAAAGCTTTTGATGTAGTGCCACATAGTTTGCTTATTTGTAAGCTAGCTAATACAGGAATTGATAAACGCGTAGTATTATGGGTTAAACATTTTTTTAAAGGGAGAACGCAAAAAGTTAAAGTAGGTAAAGAGCTGTCCGATAGTGGAACTGTAAGTTCGGGTGTGCCGCAAGGCTCAGTACTAGGGCCTTTACTGTTTCTCATTTTTGTTAATGACATTGCTGTTAATATTAACTGCCAGATAAGGTTGTTTGCAGACGATTGTATCATTTATAATAAAATTCGGAATATAGTGCATGAAACCGCTCTTCAGGATGATTTAAATGAAATCTGTAATTGGGCTGTGGCTAACAAAATGTCAATTAATGCCAAGAAAAGTAAGTCCATTGTTTTTAGTAGAACTAAGGGCAAAATTATTGTTAACTATCACATGGGAGGGGTGCAAATTCCACAGGTGGACAGCTGCAAATACTTGGGAGTGTACCTGGCAAGTAATGCTGGATGGGACGAACAAGTAAATTCCACAACTAGGAATGCGTGGAAGGCATTACATTTCGTAATGAGAATATTGAAAAAGGGGAGCGCTAGATCCAGGGAAATTGCCTACAAGGCCTTAGTGCGGCCGGTTATGGAATATGGAGTAGCATGCTGGGACCCGTATAGAGCTAACCAAATGGACCCGTTAGAAAAAATACAGAGGGCAATAAAATTCATAAAAAGAGGCAAGTATTTTGGGCCTATAAAAGGAGATGAGACTAAATGGGAGGAATTAAGAATTAGGCGTAAAAAACATAGGTTGGTAGCGTTATTCAAAGCTAATGCTGGTGTAAAGGCATGGGTGGACGTTAGTGTAAGGTTAGATAATCCGGATTATTATGGACGAAACGATCATAGGTATAAAATTAAGGGTAGAAGATACAGAACCGACGTAGGAAAATTTTCTTTTGTTAATAGAACCATTGAAGAATGGAATGAATTGCCTGTAGCAGTCTTTCGGGGCTGTCCCCTGTCGCTGAAGAAATTTAGAAAAAATCTAGATGGTTTACAGTTTAACTTTTGAATTGTAATGGTATATAATATGTAAATAGAGAAGTAATTAGATAAGTTTTAAGTGACTAAAGTAAAATAATATCATGTTTGTATTGTTTACTGTGTTATTGTTGTAAATCTAATAATTGTAATTTGATCTGTATTCTTAACTCTGCCACCGGGTAGTACCCAATTGCAGTTAATAAATACATACATACATGCAATATATTCTAAATTAACACACAAGAGCTAAAATAGTATGTAACACCCTGTTAGGTTTTAAAATTTCATTTTAGCTCTTTTCTAAGTTAAAACTGAAAAATTTAGATTTATGCCTGATTAGATTTATGTTAAGACTTAACACGGGTTTAACAAATGTTACAACAAAAAAGGCATTTCACCAACAAGTGTTAGCTTAAAACTTGTGTTAAATCTCTTGTTAAACCAACAAGCCAATTTTCTGTTGTTAAGTCGTTAACAATTGTAAATAGTCAAGATGGCGAGCATGAACTCAGCTGTTGATGTCGATTTGCTATATTTAAGACCGTCTAAATGGCATTCGTAACAGAGTACGGCCTATGAGGAGAAATGATTTTGAGGAGATCGCCAGAGGTATAGACTGTCGAAACAAGTTGTTATGAAGGTTACTGCGGAAGTACAAGAGAGGTTAGAATATGCATCGAAAGGAATGTGCCGATGTCACCTTTGCTTCAAGTATTAATAACTTTGCTATTTTATAATTCACTGAATTATGTGGATAATACACTGTGTACCTCCCGTCTTGAAACGTTCAAGTCACTTGTCACTTGTCCTTCGCTCCTCGTTTTAAATTTACGTAATACTAACGAAGTTGTTTCGTGCTTGTAGTAGTGACAAATGCATTTGAATTAAATTCGTTTCCAATTTTTTTCCCACGTGACATCTTTCTCTTTTACATTCACCGCATCCGTCCTTATATTTTCCACGATATCCTTATACTTCGTCATCATTTCAATTAACAATTCTTTCTCCGTCGATGAGAAATTTGTCTCACGGCTTTTGTTTACGATTTTATTTACCCGCCATTTCTTTAGCTGTTTGCAGACAAAAATGAAAACAAAAGCGCATCGGAGTATGTTCAGAAAATAATGCAACTCATCCATAGCCTTCTATAGCTGTAATATTTACAAGTCTTTTGGCGTTAACACGTGTTTGTTAACATTTTCAGAAAACAGGTTGGTGAAACGCAAGGAATTTGTTACGTTACATTTGTTAAAGTCGATTTTAACATCTGTTGGTGAAATCGGGCAAACCTCTGTATTCTCATTACAAGAAAAAATACAAACAAATAGAGAAAAATGGAAGAGACATTTAGAAATAATGTATAACTCTCGCATTCCATTACAAATACAAAGCTTTGGGTTATAGAACAACAGGAAGGGAACTGATCTGTATCGGATATAGACAGGTGCATTGCGTTAGTATTTGTGGAATGCCAAAAGCTTGTTCACATCCGCAGTACGAGTAGGGGGGGGGGGGGGCCTCATTTCCTTGGGCGGGCTCAGTTAGCATGCAGTCAGGTACAACACAACGGAAGATAACTCGTTTCCGTACAGCATTCTAATGTTCTGAGCACAACATCTTATCTTGCAGCGCTGATCTGCTCCAAGGCTGTGTGGAGGATGTAACGCTTTGCATTCATTCAACGGAAACATATGAATCGTAAAAAAAGGCATTTTTAGAAACAAAAAGTGCAATTGAGCCTATGGGGAAGAGCAAAGATTACTTATAATTAGGGAGCGGATTTATAAGCACAAAAATGGGCCAAATAGGCACTAACAATTTGCTAAGTAAACACTTAGAAATACACAATTTTAGTAATATGGCCCTTAAAATGTACTATAACAAAATGACAATCGCAACATTTGCTGTAACAAATTCGCTAAACACATACTATTTTGCGGTTCTCTAGGCGAAATAGTTCTACATTTATTCCAAATTTCATAAATGGCTCCACAGCAAGTTAAAATAACAAATACTGTCGTATAATTAAAATACATATAAATCCAATTCACTAAGTAAGAACCATAATGTGCAGAAAGATGTGAAGTAATTAACTATGTCAAAAAACAAAAACATGGGTTGGGAAATATCTGAAGATTTTGTTAGATTTGTTTAAAATTTATACCATTTATTTTTGTGATCGATCGAGAATGGAACAATACCAAGTTTCAGCTTTCTAGTCACATTAGTTTCTGAGGAATTAACAGTTTATGTCTAAATTACAAGCGATTTTCAAAATGTCCCACATATTGTAATTTAAAAAAATGAATGCTTGGGGTATAAGTTTCTGCCCCCATTTTAACTTATTAATGACCTGTACCTATGTGAAATATTTATCTTTGCCATATCAACGAAGTAAAAAAATAATCTTACCTAATTAACAATTTTTATTTTCCTAAGCGTTTTCAATAAGAAGTAAACATTATAATCCTTTTTCAATATAAATAACAAAAAACACAACAAATGTAAATGGGTACACTTAATATGCAGTTGCCCTTACAGACATGTTTAGAATTTCATAGAAATTAATAGAAAACTCCATCCTATGGAACATTTTGAAGTTAGGAAAACGTAGAAAATATGAAATGCGACGTTAAAATTACGTAATAACAGCTAAGATACAGGTGTAAGGTTATTTAAATAGTCACGTGATGTTTTCTGTACTGCCGCTAGAAAAAAAAAGTATGTCTATATTAATTTTAAGATAAAAACGTAATTTGGTATTGTTATAAGTTCTGGACGAATTTGCACAGACGTGTCTCCTTGATAAACCCCTTTTTATATATATCCAATGTGCCGCAGTAAGAAATTTCTCTTCCCCGAAAACTTCACGTTGAAACCAACAAATGCACAAGCAAAACAAATTGGCTAAAAAGGAAGTTTTAGGCAATAATAAGCAAAATCGGCACAAACATATGAAATAGGCATTTATAGGCAGTATAAAACTATGGAATTAGGCTAATAATTGTAGGAAACGTGCTTATAACTTAAAAGCCTACGTTTCTGAACAAAGAAATAAAATAGAAAATAAGGCAAAATCCGCCCCCTAGTGATAACTCAGAATCATTTACAGCTGATACTTTTATAATGCATCTTTCTTTAAAAAAAGTAATACAGTAGGCCTACATGTATAAAACTTAACAACAATAAAGATATGTAGGAAGCAAAAATTATTTAGAAATTTGCAATGTTCAATTAATTTGGCTGGTTTCATTTTGGACTGGAAGGAATTTGGCACGGAAAACTGAGGAGGAAGAAGTCATTAATAATAATAATAATGATAATAATAATAATAATAATAATAATAATAATAATAATAATAATAATAATAATCATAATCATAACAATAACAATAACAATAACAACAACAACAACAACAACAACAACAACAATAACAATAACAATAACAATAACAATAACAATAACACTAACAATAACACTAACACTAACACTAACACTAACACTAACACTAACACTAACACTAACAATAACAATAACAATAACAATAACACTAACACTAACACTAACACTAACACTAACACTAACACTAACACTAACAATAACAATAACAATAACAATAACAATAACAATAACACTAACACTAACACTAACACTAACACTAACACTAACACTAACACTAACACTAACACTAACAATAACAATAACAATAACAATAACAATAACAATAACAATAACAATAACAATAACAATAACAATAACAATAATAATAATAATAATAATAATAATAATAATAATAATAATAATAATAATAATAATAATAATAATAATAATAATAATAATAATAATAATAATAATAATAATAATAATAATAATAATAATAATCATCATCATCATCATCATAAATAATGCGCGCCTCGGTAGCGTAGATAGTAGCATGTCTGTCTCATGTTCAAGAGGTCCCGAGTTCGAATCTCGGTCAGGTTAAGTTATCTGGATAAGGTTTGAGCATCATTTTACCCATTCCATTCATCGTCCGATATGACTTAAAACAGTTAAAGGACGTAAATTATAACAATAAATATTAGAGTCTCAAAAGTTGCAAAGGATTCACAATGTTTTAAATGTTCTGTGTTCATTTGTTTCTCTTTGGAGTACAATAAACAACTTGGAGATGTCACCATTCCATTTCTGAAGAGATATTTATTTAAGTAATCATGTCCTGTGATCAGTCGAAATGCAGCAACTTCGTAAATCGAGAACTACTGATGAAACATCCAAACTCTTCTTCCATTTCGACTGCTCATTTCGAAGTAATTTAAGGTTATTTTTCTTTTAACAATTCTTTTAATTTATTCGTAGGAGAAACTTTGATTTACCACTAAACTGGTTTTGTATCCTATCTTTGCTAAAATATCAACCATTTCATTTTAAAAAATACCAAAATGTACAGGAAGGATATATTTTTATGTAGGTTTTGTATTTTTTAATTATATCCTGTATTTCTTTGATATTCATAATTTTGGGCCAAGTAATAGAACAAACAGTTTTAGAAGCAGACAGAATAACTACAGTTTTTGCATTTACAGGGTGTCTCTAAAGTCACTATACATTTCAATGAAGGAAGACAGTGATTAAAAAATCAATATTATTTTGAAGTGTTACACATATTCTAGTGTCCTTCTACAGGACCTCCATCTAGCTCAAAACACATACGCCATCTTTCAGTAGTGGAACGAATGTAGACTGTAACATGCCAACCGTAATTCGACCTGCTGCTTCCCTGATACGATTCCGTAACTCAGGCAGTACATTCACTTTGCTAGTGTACACTTTAGATTTGATGCTCCCCATGCAAGAAAGTCTAAAGGAGTAAGGTTCGGTGAACGGGAAGCCCACAGCCGAGGTGAACCTCTGCCTATCCATCTCCCTGGAAAGGTTCTATTCAGGTAATCACGGACGAAGTGATACGGACGTTTTCGTGTTGTGAGGGACCTTCAATTCCCTACTGAGGCGTCGAATTGATGCCTTCGGACTCCTAGCACTGGCAATTTGAACCTACACCACTGTTTCTGCCAAGACGTGTGGTCGTTCAGGACAGGTCTCATCATACACGCTTAAATTTGTTCACAAGCAGACGAATGTGTGCCCTTGATGGCGCTGGTTTGTGGAATTTACGAGTAAATTCCGCTCTGGCGTCTTCATATAACAATCCACGTACCCGTGCACAAACCTTGGCAACCCGTTCTTCTGTGCTAAACATCTTACACTAAAATACCGGTATCTGAAAAGAAAACAAACAAAATACTCCATTTTCATTGAAATGGGTAGCGACTTTAGAGACACCCTGTATATAAACGCATATAAAACCTCCAACGTTAAGTCATATCGGACGATGAATGAAAAGATGTTCAAATGAGTACAGGGTACATAGAGCTTAGAGTTACCAGACATTCATCTTTCAGGATAAGAGAAAACCTCCAACGTTAAGTCAAATCGGATGATGAATGAAATGATGTTCAAATAAGTACAGGGTACATAGAGCTTAGAGTTACCTGACATTCATCTTTCAGGATAAGAGAAAACCTCCAACGTTAAGTCATATCCGACGATGAATGAAATGATGTACAAATGAGTACAGGGTACATAGAGCTTAGAGTTACCAGACATACATCTTTCAGGATAAGAGAAAACCTCCAACGTTAAGTTATATCGGACGATGAATGAAATGATGTTCAAATAAGTACAGGGTACACAGAGCTTAGAGTTACCAGACATTCATCTTTCAGGATAAGAGAAAACCTCCAACGTTAAGTCATATCGGACGATGAATGAAATGATGTTCAAATGAGTACAGGGTACATAGAGCTTAGTGTTACCAGACATTCATCTTTCAGGATAAGAGAAAACCTCCAACGTTAAGTCATATCGGACGATGAATGAAATGATGTTCAAATAAGTACAGAGTACAGAGAGCTTAGAGTTACCAGACATTCATCTTTCAGGATAAGAGAAAACCTCCAACGTTAAGTCATATCGGACGATGAATGAAATGATGTTCAAATGAGTACAGGATGCATAGAGCTTAGTGTTACCAGACATTCATCTTTCAGGATAAGAGAAAAGCTCCAACGTTAAGTCATATCGGACGATGAATGAAATGATGTTCAAATGAGTACAGGGTACATAGAGCTTAGAGTTAGCAGACATTCATCTTTCAGGATAAGACAAAACCTCCAACGTAAAGTCATATCCGCCGATGAATGAAATGATGTTCAAATGAGTACAGGATACATAGAGCTTAGAGTTACCAGACATTCATCTTTCAGGATAAGAGAAAAGCTCCAACGTTAAGTCATATCGGACGATGAATGAAATGATGCTCAAATGAGTACAGGGTACATAGAGCTTAGTGTTACAAGACATTCATCTTTCAGGATAAGAGAAAAGCTCCAACGTTAAGTCATATCCGCCGATGAATGAAATGATGTTCAAATGAGTACAGGATATATAGAGCTTAGAGTTACCAGACATTCATCTTTCAGGATAAGAGAAAAGCTCCAACGTTGTCATATCAGACGATGAATGCAATGATGTACAAATGGGTACAGAGTACATAGAGCTTAGAGTTACCAGACATTCATCTTTCAGGATAAGAGAAAACCTCCAACGTTAAGTCATATCGGATGATGAATGAAATGATGTTCAAATAAGTTCAGGGTACATAGAGCTTAGAGTTACCAGACATTCATCTTTCAGGATAAGAGAAAACCTCCAACGTTAAGTCATATCGGACGATGAATGAAATGATGTTCAAATAAGTACAGGGTACATAGAACTTAGAGTTACCAGACATTCATCTTTCAGGATAAGAGAAAACCTCCAACGTTAAGCCATATCGGACGATGAATGAAATGATGTTCAAATGAGTACAGGGTACATAGAGCTTAGAGTTACCAGACATACATCTTTCAGGATAAGAGAAAACCTCCAACGTTAAGTTATATCGGACGATGAATGAAATGATGTTCAAATAAGTACAGAGTACATAGAGCTTAGAGTTACCAGACATTCATCTTTCAGGATAAGAGAAAACCTCCAACGTTAAGTCATATCCGACGATGAATGAAATGATGTTCTAATGAGTACAGGGTACATAGAGCTTAGAGTTATCAGACATACATCTTTCAGGATAAGAGAAAACCTCCAACGTTAAGTTATATCGGACGATGAATGAAATGATGTTCAAATAAGCACAGGGTACATAGAGCTTAGAGTTACCAGACATTCATCTTTCAGAATAAGAGAAAACCTCCAACGTTAAGTTATATCGGACGATGAATGAAATGATGTTCAAATAAGCACAGGGTACATAGAGCTTAGAGTTACCAGACATTCATCTTTCAGGATAAGACAAAATCTCCAACGTTAAGTTATATCGGACGATGAATGAAATGATGTTCAAATAAGTACAGGGTACATAGAGCTTAGAGTTATCAGACATACAGCTTTCTGTATAAGGGAAAACCGCCAGCGGTAAGTCAAATCGGACGATGAATGAAATGATGTTCAAATGAGTACAGGGTACATAGAGCTTAGAGTTACCAGACATTCATCTTTCAGAATAAGGGAAAACCTCCAACGATAAGTCATATCCGACGATGAATGAAATGATGTTCAAATGAGTACAGGGTACATAGAGCTTAGAGTTACCAGACATTCATCTTTCAGGATAAGAGAAAACCTCCAACGTTAAGTCATATCGGACGATGAATGAAATTATGTACAAATAAGTACAGGGTACATAGAGCTTAGAGGTACTAGACAATTGGTCTTTCAGGATAAGAGAAAACCTCCAACGTTAAGTTATATCGGACGATGAATGAAATGATGTACAAATGAGTACAGGGTACATAGAGCTTAGAGTTACCAGACATTCATCTTTCAGGATAAGAGAAAACCTCCAACGTTAAGTCATATCCGACGATGAATGAAATGATGTACAAATGAGTACAGGGTACATAGAGCTTAGAGTTACCAGACATTCATCTTTCAGGGTAAGGGAAAACCTCCAACGTTGTCATATCCGACGATGAATGAAATGATGTTCAAATGAGTACAGGGTACATAGAGCTTAGAGTTACCAGACATTCATCTTTCAGGATAAGAGGAAACCTCCAACGTTAAGTCATATCGGACGATGAATGAAATGATGTACGAATGAGTACAGGGTACATAGAGCTTAGAGTTACCAGACATTCATCTTTCAGAATAAGAGAAAACCTCCAACGTTAAGTCATATCGGGCGATGAATGAAATGATGTTCAAATGAGTACAGGGTACATAGAGCTTAGAGTTACCAGACGTTCATCTTTCAGGATAAGAGGAAACCTCCAACGTTAAGTCATATCGGACGATGAATGAAATGATGTACGAATGAGTACAGGGTACATAGAGCTTAGAGTTACCAGACATTCATCTTTCAGGATAAGAGGAAACCTCCAACGTTAAGTCATATCGGACGATGAATGAAATGATGTACGAATGAGTACAGGGTACATAGAGCTTAGAGTTACCAGACATTCATCTTTCAGAATAAGAGAAAACCTCCATCGTTAAGTCATATCAGACGATGAATGAAATGATGTTCAAATGAGTACAGGGTACATAGAGCTTAGAGTTATCAGACATTCATCTTTCAGGATAAGAGGAAACCTCCAACGTTAAGTCATATCGGGCGATGATTGAAATGATGTACGAATGGGTACAGGGTACATAGAGCTTAGAGTTACCAGACATTCATCTTTCAGGATAAGGGAAAACCTCCAACGTTAAGTTATATCGGACGATGAATTAAATGATGTTCAAATGAGTACAGGGTACATAGAGCTTAGAGTTATCAGACGTTCATCTTTCAGGATAAGGGAAAACCTCCAACGTTAAGTCATATCGGACGATAAATGAAATGATGTTCAAATGAGTACAGGGTACATAGAGCTTAGAGTTATCAATCTTCTTTCAGGATAAGAGAAAACCTCCAACGTTAAGTCATATCGGACGATGAATGAAATGATGTTTAAATAAGTACAGGGTACATAGAGCTTAGAGTTACCAGACATTCATCTTTCAGGATAAGAGAAAACCTCTAACGTTAAGTCATATCGGACGATGAATGAAATGATGTTTAAATAAGTACAGGGTACATAGAGCTTAGAGTTATCAATCTTCTTTCAGGATAAGAGAAAACCTCCAACGTTAAGTGATATCGGACGATGAATGAAATGATGTTTAAATAAGTACAGGGTACATAGAGCTTAGAGTTACCAGACATTCATATTTCAGGATAAGAGAAAACCTCTAACGTTAAGTCATATCGGACGATGAATGAAATGATGTTTAAATAAGTACAGGGTACATAGAGCTTAGAGTTACCAGACATTCATCTTTCAGGATAAGAGAGAACCTCCAACGTTAAGTCATATCGGACGATGAATGAAATGATTTTTAAATAAGTACAGGGTACATAGAGGTTAGAGGTACTAGACAATTGGTCTTTCAGGATAAGAGAAAACCTCCAACGTTAAGTCATATCGGACGATGAATGAAATGATGTTCAAATGAGTACAGGGCACATAGAGCTTAGAGTTATCAATCATCTTTCAGGATAAGAGAAAACCTCCAACGTTAAGTCATATCGGACGATGAATGGAATTTAATGATTATTCTGCCTTGTTGTGACAATAGTAGAGCATACTTTTGAATGGCAATATGACACTTGTTTCAAGAAGAGAGAGTGTTATATAAATAACCTCTACCTGCAATGAAGTGTAAAACAGAGTTTGGGGGAATCCCGTGGTCGAATGTAAATTCAATTTGATATGGCTAATTTGGTCACGGCTTTGTATACACTCTGTGAGGCCGTTTGAGGGTGTCGACATAGCGCAGGTCGATTCCAGAAGCAAATACCTGTTGTATTGGAATTAGAACGTTGAGCGATAATTGGTACTCCTGGTGAATCGATTTCTGTGTTTTTCCCAGGCTGATAATTTAATTCTGACGTTGTTTTCTCAGCTACATCTCCCCTAAAGCATTCACCTTCGGTTCCGGGAAGAAAAAATTATGCAGTAACTCACCCTGCCGGAGATTCGAACTGGGGATTTCTTGAACCTGAAATAGACACGCTACCAAAATGGATAAGGTAAATGAAATTGCGATTTATTGTTTTGTAATTTACAATGGCTAACCTTTACCGGGAAAACACGAGTCAGTTGAGAATTTAATGTCATGTTGGTACGTTGGCCATAGTAGCACAATGGTTAGGGTGGCTGGATGGAGACCAGAAGATCCGTGGTTCAAATCCCGGCTATGACATTGGATTTATCATTCTGGCTCTACCCTTTCATAGTGCGTCCTACACACGGCTAGTGTGAAAGAACAATTAATTTCTATAAATGAAGTTAGTTAAGTGGTTATAGAAGAAGTCAGCTGGTGAAACAATGGAGTAGCTTGATGATCCACTCGGCCATGAGTCAATGGTGACTAACTTACAGTTACACGAAAATGCTGGGTTTCTTATCATCGTGTGCACCTTCTAAATACATTCAACTGTCAGCGGGTGGTGTTCAGTAACAGAACGTGGAAAAACAAAGGAAGATAAAGAAATCTGGTGTATTTACTCTATGTAAAACAAAACAAACTTTTATAAAAGTGATTTTATTACATTTCCTTGTCGGTACAGTAGGATAGACCGATCCTTTAAGAACTAGTTGCTATGTAATCACTGTAACTTCATTCTCTTTACTAAACCAGAAGTTACAGAGAACGAGAAAAGTGTAGTTGAAAATTGAACACAATAACAAGGGACGCACCAAAGAATATATTATAATAAATTGTGCTTTTAGCAAGATATCTATTTTTTTTGCACTAAAATTTTGTCTATATCTTACAGTTTACTAGTTACAAAAGTCATTAAATGGAGAAAACGTATGCGGACATTCCCAGAAAATTAAAAATATACATTTGTTATAAAATATCTTAAAACTATGACATTTTAATGAAAATCGTTGCAGTCATTTTTTGAATAAAGATAAAAAAAGTTCGAAATATGATATCGGTAGTAATGGTATATTTCCCAGTCGACCACTGGGGGTTGATACCGAAATTAAGGGATGCAATGAGTGAAGGGATAGTGTATCTTTATTACAACACGTGCAGGGGCAGGTTGTTGAGTCGTGTAACAGAAGACACGCGAGAAACACAATTGTAAATTGGCAACACTTGACTCCGTTTGAAAAGGTATTCTTCGGACTCTTAATGATCGCATGATCGACAGTAATAATCCCAATGGACAAAACAGTCGCAAAAGGGAATTTTGGTGTGAAAAGGCAGGTCTTCAAGAGGTGAAAGTGACACACACGCAGCTGTGTGGGAGACACAGACCGTAGCAGGCCATTAAGACGGTCATCTGCTTCTGTCTTGGGCGTAGGCAGACTAGAAGCGATGAGAGGAGATATCTGTCAGTTCATATGTGGATAAAGAATTAAGTATAATCACGTACTAAACATTCTACATACGGTCACTCTAAACAGTGAAATATTGCTAACCTTCGAGTTTGATGTGATGACATAAAGAAGCAGTCATTAAACCAGTTTGAAACTTGCATTAGAACCATCTTTACTCCTACATAACCACGCATACCCTGAGGATAAAAGTGCTCATTGCTCTATCATGCGGCTCCATCCTTTTCGCATCAGGGTTCTCATATACAATGAGACACGCACCTTTTGTGGTGACTTAGTATGCTGTAAGTACTTAAGTCCCATGCTTCATAGTTAAACCACTGAGCTACTATGCTCAACATGCCAACATGACATTAAATTCTCCAACTGCCTCGCATGTTTCCCGGTAGACCACTAGAGGCTCTCATATACAATGAGACATGCACCTTTTGTGACGACTTACTATGCTGTAAGTACTTAAGTCCCAGGCTTCATAGTTAAACCACTGAGCTACTATGTTCAACATGCCAACATGACATTAAATTCTCCAACTGCCTCGCATGTTTCCCGGTAGACCACTAGAGGCTCTCATATACAATGAGACACGCACCTTTTGTGACGACTTACTATGCTGTAAGTACTTAAGTCCCAGGCTTCATAGTTAAACCACTGAGCTACTATGCTCAACATGCCAACATGACATTAAATTCTCCAACTGCCTCGCATGTTTCCCGGTAGACCACTAGAGGCTCTCATATACAATGAGACACGCACCTTTTGTGACGACTTACTATGCTGTAAGTACTTAAGTCCCAGGCTTCATAGTTAAACCACGGAGCTACTATGGTCAACATGCCGACATGACATTAAATTCTCCAACTGACTCGCATGTTTCCCGGTAGACCACTAGAGGCTCTCGTATACAATGAGACACGTACCTTTTGTGACGACTCACTATGCTGTAAGTACTTAAGTCTCAGGCTTCATAGTTAAACCACTGAGCTACTATGGCCAACATGACGACATGACATTAAATTCTCCAACTGCCTCGCATGTTTCCCGGTAGACCACTAGGAGTTCTCATATACAATGAGACATGCACCTTTTGTGACGACTTACTATGCTGTAAGTACTTAAGTCCCAGGCTTCATAGTTAAACCACTGAGCTACTATAGCCAACATGCCGACATGACATTAAATTCTCCAACTGCCTCGCATGTTTCCCGGTAGACCACTAGGGGCTCTCGTATACAATGAGACATGCACCTTTTGTGACGACTTACTATGCTGTAAGTACTTAAGTCCCAGACTTCATAGTTAAAACACTGAGCTACGATGCTCAACATGCCGATATGACATTAAATTCTCCAACTGCCTCGCATGTTTCCCGGTAGACCACTAGGGGCTCTCGTATACAATGAGACACGCACCTTTTGTGACGACTTACTATGCTGTAAGTACTTAAGTCCCATGCTTCATAGTTAAACCACTGAGCTACGATGCTCAACATGCCGATATGACATTAAATTCTCCAACTGCCTCGCATGTTTCCGGGTAGACCACTAGAGGCTCTCATATACAATGAGACATGCACCTTTTGTGATTACTTACCATGCTGTAAGTACTTAAGTCGCAGGCTTCATAGTTAAACCACTGAGCTACTATGGCCAACATGCCGACATGACATTAAATTCTCCAACTGACTCATGTTTCCCGGTAAACCACCAGGAGTTCTCATATACAATGAGACATGCACCTTTTGTGACGACTTACTATGCTGTAAGTACTTAAGTCCCAGGCTTGATAGTTAAACCACTGAGCTACTATACCCAACATGCCGACATGACATTAAATTCTCCAACTGACTCGTATGTTTCCTGGTAGACCACTAGGGTTCTCATATACAATGAGACAGGCACCTTTTGTGACGACTTACTATGCTGTAAGTACTTAAGTCCCAGGCTTCATAGTTAAACCACTGAGCTACTATGGCCAACATGCCGACATGACATTAAATTCTCCAACTGAGGCATGTTTCCCGGTAGACCACTAGAGGCTCTCATATACAATGAGACACGCACCTTTTGTGACGACTTACTAGGCTGTAAGTACTTAAGTCCCAGGCTTGATAGTTAAACTACTGAGCTACTATGGCCAACATTCCGACATGACATTAAATTCTCCAACTGACTCGCATGTTTCCCGGTAGACCACTAGAGGCTCTCATATACAATGAGACACGCACCTTTTGTGGCGACTTACTATGCTGTAAGTACTTAAGTCCCAGGCTTCATTGTTAAGCCACTATGTTTTTTTTCCAGTTTGAAAATTTAATGTCATGTCAGCATGTTGGCCATAGTAGCTCAGTGGTTTAGAGCAACTGCACGGAGAGCGGGAGATCCTTGGTTCAAATCCCGACTATGACACTGGCTCTACTCATTCAAACCTTAGTCTACACACGGCTGGTGTGAAAGAAATTATTATTTCCATCAATTTATCTAAAAACGATAATTGAGTTAAAGATGCAAGTTGGTATTTAAGTTTCGAGTTCAAAGATGTAACCCAAATGTTTTTTAGAAAGTCCACTACAAACTACCGTTTACAAGGATTGGACTGGACCACGCTACGGAGCGGATTGGGCACGGAGGTCCTAACTTGGTCTATGTACAGACGCGAGCAAATGTATTCCGATACGTGCAAGACTGACCTACGGGAGGGAGGCAGGTTTCTTATCAGTTAGTTGTGCCAGGACGGTTCAGTTTCCTTATACCTGACCAGCTAGTTCGGCGCACAGGTATTTAAGCCTCAATGGAAAATAAACACAATTTTGCCACATGAAACGTAGTTTTCTTTTTTCCCGTAATTTACGTCCTCCAACGTTAAGTCATATCGGACGATGAATGGAATGGGTGAAATGATGCTCAAATAAGCCCAGGGTTCGTAGAGCTTAGAGTTACCCAACATTCGCCTTTTAGGATAAGGGAAAACCCCGGTAAAACCTTATCCAGGTAACTCACCCTGACCGAGATTCGAACTCGGGACCTCTTGAACGTGAGGCAGACATGTTACCACCAAGGCGGGCTGAAACGTAGGTGGTTTTATACAACTCTCCAGTATCAACTTAGGTATTTATCGATCCTTTTCTTATTGACGTCACTTTCTCTATCTTCCTCTCTGGCACACACATACCTCAACCACTTTAATCTCCCTTTCTTCCTTTTAAATCCATTTCCAATACTCAAACTTGTAGTTTTATCTGGAACGAAATAATTCTACCTTTCATACGTTAGCGATAATTAGGTAATATAATATTACACTGCGTGGTACTTAAAATGAAGTGTATCTTGTTCCGAATACAAGAGGCGTCCAGAAAGTAAGTTCTGTTTCAATTTATCTCCGCTGCAGCGCTGCGATCGCAGTTCCGCACATGCGTGGTAGACGAGAAGAAACGTGCGCCACTGTGAGATCGCTGTCAGCCACGTACGCTTTGTTGTGGTTGTTTACAATGTCGGTGTTGATTGTAAATCCCGCCGCTTGTGAAATCAGATCTGTGATTCTTTTTATGGATGCTAGTAAAGTGAAACCAATTGAAATTTATCGGCAAATTTGCGATGTCAAAAGGTGTTGTGTTTCTTCACGACAACGCACGACCACACACTGCAAATGCGACCAAAACATCCTACAGGGATTTGGCTGGGACGTGTTTGACCATCCCTCGCTCCTAGCGACTTTCATCTGTTTTTGCATCTCAAATCTTTACTTGGTGGTCAACACTTCAAGAATGACGAAGAGCTGAAAGAAAATGTTACCAACTGGTTGAAGACACAGGCGGCAAACTTCTATGAAGAAGGTATACAAAAACTTGAGCCTCGCTATGACAAATCCTGCAACATTTTGGCAGTTATGTGGAAAAGTAGTTTAAGAGTTGTAAAATTTTGTGCAGTAAATAATTTTTTTCTTTATCTGTACACATTTTAATTCTATTAACAAACAGAACTTGCTTTCTGGACGTACCTCGTTACAGTTCTCAAGAACAGATTACATGTACATACTGCTACAATTAATATAGCCACCAAGTTACCAAATGACTTAACGACCAACGAAATAAAGAAAATAACTTTTTTTTTCTATAAGTTTTGTTTGTTTGACAGTTCATATACAAAATCACATTAGCGTCACTCGCATGTCGGAGGTTGACTAATGTTAGTAAATAATAGGATACATTTCACTTTTAACCTCACGTAGAAACCATCGAACTAGACCGGGTCTGAACTCGCACACTTGGGATCAGAATGCCAGCACCTAAGTCATCCTGGTCAGCTTTTATCATCCTCATTATTTCATTGTTGGCACTGAGAAGAATTTCATCTTATTCAGCAGTTCAAAAACGTTCTCACAATGGGGCATGTTTGGAGTAGTTTTTTTTAAATTAATTTACGTCCTCCATCGTTGGCTGCAATACTCAAATGAGTCCGGGATCCATGGAGTCTACAGCTCTCCGACATTCGTCTTAAGGGATAATGGAAAACCCGGAAAAAATCTTTATCCATATAACTCACCCTAACCGAGATTCGAACTCGGGACCTAAACGTGAGGCAGACCCGCAACCATCTACGCTACCGTGGCAGAGCATCTGGCATAGAATAATTAAATAGTTTTAACTCGAAAGCTAGATATATCGCAGAGAAATTTAAAACTATATAATGTGTATAGTGTATATAAGACAATAACATGACGTTACCAACTTAATTGTTGTTGTATGCTCGCCCCGCTGGCTAAGGAATGTTAACAGTAGTGCTAATAGATACCAAAAGGTGACGCCACCTCACTTGATTGCAGCGTGAGTCCTTGCAGCACAGCGGGGGGTACAAAATAAAGGAAAAGATAAAGTTTCATGCAATGTAGCATGTGTAAGAATGACTAAGAGGTTGTTACTCGCTCGGTAGGGTTATAAAGGAAGTGCTGCTGCCAAGTTCCGGTAGTCGTGTATGGCAAGCAAACAGTTGAGCATCGTCGCAGATAAAGCAGGTAAGTGGTCACGCCGCTCAGTTCCGCCAAATTTATAATACTCGATAATTACTATCATTAGCCTGTGTGTGTATTCTAGCTGTCGACAGCTCACAACTGTTCACCAAACACTGACATTTACGCAGAGGCAAGATTTGGTTCTGACAATTATTTATAACATTCACATTAATAATTTTAATTGTTGGTGCTTTGTGGTTTTGTTTACCATAAATTCGCAGTAATTTCGTGCAAATTTTAGGGAAGAATTAATGAGTAATGACATGGAACACAATTGTTAGAACCAGTTTTTTTCAAATTAAAATATTTTATTTGAAATCAGCAGTTAGGTAACACGAATAAGATCAAAAATCACACATCGCCAAATTGCAGCATACAGCAAGTTGTGATATTTCGCTTTTCATACTTGTTCTTTTGTCTGTCACAACTAAGTTTTATATATAGAGAGAACAAATCTCTCACTGTCAGAGTTTGACATCAGCAACCAAAGATTAGCGGAAGACTCAGAAGAAGAGCGGAGTTAGCAGACATCTGCAATAGAATAATGTTTACGAAAGAAATCTGAACTGATAGACAAATTCTCTCCGAATGATGGTGGAAACACTACAGTCTAACCGAGAGGAATATTACTACCAATAGTCGGATAGGAAATGACAGCAAATAAATGATAGAAAGTCTTATGTAGTAGACTTATGTAGTGAGTTTGAGGAAATGTAAAGCTACTGGTTTCCGGTAGCTAGTGGGACAGGACAATAGTGAATGCAAATGTTAGCAAGTAGGATATATGATATAGGTAGGGTAGGTAGTTTTCATGAGTTCTAAAGCTGCTGGTTTCCAGTAGCAAGTAGGTTAGAGTTAACTAGTAGGTTAGGATTATTTGGCAAGTTAGATTAGGGAATATCTGCAAAGATAAGTATTGTAAATGGAACTAATAAATAAGGCAGGAGGATAAAGAATATAAATCTGTGAAGAGCTTTGCCCTGGTATAGCTTCAAGATGCCAGGGCATGTGTTGAGCAGTTTTTTTTTTTTTAAACCAAAGACATTGAAGGAACTTTTCACAGAAATTACGGTAAGGATCAGCTTTTGTCTTCAATGTCAAGAGTGCTGCTACTACATCTAATCTGTTATCGTTACCATCATGGTTTTGCTATTCAACAATGTCAGAAAGTTCTTTGTAACAAAGAAGCAAATCAGAATCAGAAGTAATGCCACTGGTTTTAAATGCATTTAGTTGTTTAAATGCTGCCATTGCATGATTGAAATCACATATACTTAATTTAGTAACTAGCCTAGAAGGATCAAACAAATGCTATAGGTAGCTTTTGTGGTCATTACATCATCAGTTTCTTTTGCCATAATGGAGTTTAATTTTGATAAAGTCATGCGGAAAGGAACTTTTAGATTCTCATCTACTGCTTCTCTAACGCTGGAATCCGTGATATGATCTACAAGTGCACTTACTCTATTTCCAAAGTGACCACTCTCTTAATATTTCACATTTGGCTCTCAGCGAGTTAATTCGGGATACTGGATCAGTTATAAATCTGAAATTTTCAGAGACAAATGTTGTACCTTTACAATATTGCAGCACTTTCATCGCAAAAATGATCATTTAAGAACTTTTCTGCAGGAACCGAAACCTTTTTTTTTTTTTTTTTTTTCCTGGTAGAAAAGAAATCGACAATTGTATCAAAATAACTGGCAATGTAAAGTACTGAATTAAACCAGCTAGACCAGCGCGGCAGACAGGCAATGGGAACATTTGAGTTCCGAAATCTGGATTGTTTTCAGTGAGGTAATGTTTGTATTCATTTATTAACTTTTGGGCATTTCGGAACACATTCTTAAGCCCTGAGTGAGGGACAATACTTTCAGGTTGATGTAATGTCTGAGAGTAGCTTCCTAGAAGTTCAGTACTTTTAGTCAACATAATAGTTTTCTGTTGTGCACAGTGTCCAATAAATAACGTTTCCAGTTAGTGTACACCAAACAGTTCTCAGTATCACGGACCAGTCGGGTGCTGTAGTGTCAGTTTATTGTTGCACCGCTTAGCTGTTGTTTCAGTGCGCATGATGTCACTGTATTAGCTTCGCTAAGTGTTAAATTTTATCTTGCTTTCGTTAAATGTGTAAACATTTTCTTTCATGACTTCTAGCTTCATGCTTTGAAGACATGAATGTTAAATTAAAGTTATATTTATGCAATTTGAAATAAATGTAAATGTTTCAATGCAGACTAAAAATAACAGAAATTTCTCCTTTATCGCTAAAAAATATTATTCTCGAAACAAAAAAGAAAAATTCGCGAAAAAATCGTTGAAAACAAAATTTCTTGCCTCTGCCTATACGTATTACAAAAAGCACTTTACTTCAATAACATAATGTTACTTAATTTATTACGGTTACATATAAAGGAACTGAAAAATAATTTTAAAAACTGTAATGTATAGGACTCACCAGACGTTCTCTACTCTTGTACAAATACATTTATTTCTCTATCTACTTCACGTTAATCAAGATTTTAAGTGATAGTCAAATGTTTTAAACAACTGGTCGCTATGTGAGATATTGCGTTTCATTTGAGATTCCGTTCTGTTTGTATGATCAAGAGATAAAAAATGAATAACGTCTTCGTATTTCAGGAAAGCATAAGCAAGAAAACTCTCCATAGAATAATTATTTATGGTACTAGTGAGTCGATACGATTGGAATGTTTGTTAATTTCTGCGAGGGAATAAATAAGTCTTGTACCATACAGTATTTTAACCAACACTTACCCTAATCATTAAAAAGACACACCACTTTTTAATTAAACTATAATAAAATTGGAAAAGTATTTGTAACTTTATTTTGAGGGGTCCAGGGTTATTTAGACCAAGGCCAGCTGGGTATAGTTTGAATAACAACTTACACAATTGATTGATTCACACTAATTAAGTTTGATAGAACTTTATTGAAAGAATAGGAGGTGTCTATAGCAAGTTTTAGAGGAAGCCAAAATAACAAATATTATACTTGAAATGTGAAATGTTACCCATCCTTAATACTAAAGTACTACATTAGCAGGTTAATTTCTATTGTTAAGGTACAACTTAGAAGTAAGTGTTGGATAAAAATGATTAGTAGTAGTAATAGTAGTTTTATTCATCCGTTAAGTCAATACAATGGCATTGGATACGTCAGTACAAATATTTAGAACAATACAAATAATATAAGTATAAAAATAAAAAAATAAGTTGCATCAAGTGTAATTAATAAGATCTAAGCATGAACTCATAAATATATATAGTTGCATGGCTCTACAACTACACAGCATTTAAAATGCATCACAAATATATACAATTATATGGCCAGCTACAGTGTATCTAGAAATTCACTTATATCATAATATGAATCACTTAATAAAATTTCTTTCAACGATAGTTTGAAACACCTCATGGATTTTATGTTTTTCAGATTGGCCGGTAGTTTATTATACAGAGTGACTGCTGAATATCTAACTCCTTTGGAATAAAGTGTAGTTCTATGTGTTATTGTTCTTAAGTCTGTTTTACCTCGGGTGTTATGATGATGTATTTGATTATTTGTGGTGAAATTTTCAACGTTTTGTTTTGTATAACATAGCAAACAGTATATATACAGACTGGGCAGAGTCAAGATTTTCAATTCCTTAAAGAAGTTCCTGCAGGAGTCATATTTTTTTCCTGACATGAGGCATCTAACAATCCTTTTTTGTACTTTAAAAACCAAGTGACTGTCTTTACTATCCCCCCAAAACATAATGCCATACCTCATTAGACTTTCTGCATATGCAAAATATAAGGTTCTCATGTCACTTGCATACAACTCATTTTTATTACTCTTAATGAGAAGTAGAATTTATTTAACTTTATTACTAGATATTTTATGTGTGCTTCCCAGTCTAAATGCTGATCTATCCATACTCCCAGAAAATTTGCTTCTGTCTTATAAGAAACACATGCACCATACAACTTGATGTCAGGTTTGCCAACATTTTTATTTTGTTTGTGGCGAAATGATATTGCTGAAGATTTGTTTGTATTAATAATCAATTTGTTTTCAGCAAACCAAGTTTCAATTTTACTGGTTATGTGTTTTGCATTTTCATTTCCCTTTATTATAACATTTGTGTCGTCAGCAAAATAGTTACTCGAGTTGGATTTAAATAATTTGGGAAGTCGTTTATGAATATTAAAAAGAGGACGGGTCCTAGTATGGATCCCTGGGGAACTCCATATTTAATTTTTTTCATTTTTGAATAGTGATTACGTACGAAATTCTGCTCATCGACATTTGTGATTTCCACCATTTGTTTCCGATTTTTTAAATATGATTGGAACCAATCCCATACTATTCCCCTTATCCCATAATAGTACAGCTTTTGTAACAGAATTTCATGATGAATCATGTCAAATGCCTTGGTTAGATCTATTAGTAAGCCTGTACAGTTATTATCATTGTCAATAGCCTCCAATATATGATCTGTAAACTCAAAAATTGCTGATGTTGTGGATTTTCCTTTACAGAACCCATTTTGTGCAGGGTTAACTACATTATGCTTCTCCAAAAACGAACTAAATCTTACTAGCATAGCTTTTTCTACAATTTTGGATAAGGCTGGTAAAATCGATATAGGCCTGTAGTTTTCGACTTTTTCTCTATCACCTTTTTTGAAAACTGGTTTTACTTTGGCAATTTTAAGTACATCTGGAAATTGTCCGGCTTCAAAAGATTTATTAATTAAATAACTTAGTACTTTATCCAAAACACTACTGCAGTATTTGAACACTGTTATAGGTACCTGATCATGTACTTCACTTGGTTTATTTTTTAGAGATTTCAGTGTTGTATTAATTTCTGCCTCTGTCACCGGTGTTAGAAACATACACATTCCAACTGAGTTTATGTGCTCAATATTTAAATTACAAGGCTGATTCCCAACTAATCTCTCCACCATCTCGCTATAGTAAGTTTGAAATACGTTGGCTATTACTTGAGGATCTTCAGGCAGTGAACCATTTGGTAATCTAATAGATATGTTCTTAATCCCATTACTTTGCTTTAAATGCTTTTTAGTTATACTCCACATGGCTTTTTGTTTATTCTCAGCATTATTGATAAATTCACTATTATACTGCTTTTTTGCTTGTATTAAAACTTTATTATATATCTCTTTATATTTCTTAAAGTATTGTTCTAAGCCCGGATCAGTACCCCTTTTCCTCAAAGAATTCAAAAATCTTAACCTTGTCACAGATTTCAAAATACCCTCTGTTTCAAGTCTAGCCTTTAGATCTGCTAAGCTATGCTTATTTATATTTCTACTGTCTTGTTTTAACAAAGGCTGTTTGGTGTTTCTGTTTATGGTAGTATAATCATTTAAGGTAGTTGATAATGCATAGTGATCAGAAAAACCTGTATCAATAACTTGTATGACAGTATTAGTAAAATCATTGGGTATTAAAATCTGGTCTAAAATTGTGGCTGAATGTATTGTTACTCTAGTTGGTTTACTCACGGTAGGATGAAGGGAACATAGCGTCAGTAAATCTGTTAATCGACTATCTAATTTTTTACCAAAATCAACATTTAAGTCCCCTATTATGACGATTTTCTTGCTCGACCCAATGGCTTGTACTACTTCCTCTAAACTTTGCACAAAATAATTGATATCCCTTATAGTAGATCGATATATACAAACTAACACACACTGATATGTAGGTAATTCAACTATACTTGCTTCAAAATCTAACTCCTTATTTAAGTGATTAAATCGATGGATTTGTTTCGACTTGGTATGTTTGCTCACACAGACACAAGTTCCTCCATGTTGATACTTGTTACGGCAGAAACTGGCTACTAGGCTAAACCCTTCAATTCGAATGGTCTCTAATTCTTGCTCATGCAACCAATGTTCACAAAAACAAATCACTTGTACCTTTTTAAAGTATGTATCACCTAATGCTTCACATGCTAGTACCTTATTTCCCAGACTCTGTACATTCTGATAAAATATTTCTAGGGGCTGGACACTCTTATTTGTTGATTTAGTGGTTGAGTTACTGCTAGGTGTGTCCACATCCCCACTCACATCCTGTTTAACATTTCCTTTCCTGTACAAAAACTTACAGCTTTGCTGATGACATTACTAAGAATAAAGGACCCTTTTCGATTTAGGTGCAGACCATCTCTGCCCAAGCACCTGGAATCAAGGAACTTGTTTACATTCACAAAAATTGCTCCTAGTGACTCACATGCCCAGTTAATGCTTTCGTTTATGCTGTCTATATATCTATTGTCCACATCTGCTCGTTTTATTACACCATTCACTATCACACGAGATTTAGGAAAACATTCTTTGGTTGATCGTATTACACTGTAGACTTCAGCCATCACTTCATCAGGATTGTTTGCACTCTTAATGTTATTAGTTCCTGCGTGCAGCACTATTACTTTTGGTGCAGTCACAGTAGCATTTTCCATCTCCTTGTGAAGTTCTCGTATCTTCTTTTCCAGTTGCTCTGCTCTAATTCCTCTATATACCATAGTTCGCGCCTCCTTGATGCTCACGTGCTTCACCATTGAGTCCCCCATAACCAGAACTTCTTGTTGGCGGCTGCTTTTCGTGGTGGTTAGGTTAGGATTCACCCATTCAAATTTATTAACTGCTGAATTAGATACCGTAACTCCACTATTTGGCAGTGAGATTAACGGATCGAATCTGTTTGAGGTTTCAATGCATGGTATTCTTGGCTCAAGCGAAGTTACTGCATGCATGTTTGATGTTTTCGAATTATTCACTTTGGTTTCCTTTCCGTGATCTTTTCTTGCGACAGTCACCCATTTCAAATTTGAATTTATTTGTTGCTGTTTAGGTTGCTGCGAGTACTGAAATTCTTGAATCTGCAGCTGCAGCGCCGTCCTCTCATTTTGTAGCTTTTTGAGGTTATAATTGTTTGCTTTAATCACCTTATCTCTCTCTTGCATCTCTATTCCCATCGAATTCAATTTCTGGCTCAGGTGTTGATTTTCAGTTCGTAATTCTTTGATATCTTCTCTTGCCCTGTGAAGATCCATGTATAGGATTTCAATGACTTTGTGTAGCGATGCCACGACTTCCATTTCATCACGTACTCCATGGTGCGAAGCGTGGTTCCCACTTTTGGCTTGATTTTCCGCTGCGACACTTTTGTTGTTTTTTCCATCTTTATTTCCGTTAACATTTGAGTCCATCACGATTCCGAAATTACACCTTTCATTACCATTATCCGTAGGATTATCGATGTTTTGTTGAATTTTGCGGAGCATACTTCGCGTCATAACTTTGCCGGCCGCCATGTGTGTTTTAATTTTGTCTCTTACAGTGTACTAGTCATTAAAAGTCATTCAGAACTTAGACACTTCTGAGGACATTCCTAGAAAATTCATATTTAATTTCTAATGAAAGTACTTTAAACTTCTGGCACTTTATGAAAATTGTTAGAGCCATTTTTGAAAAATTAAAAACGTTTCCATGTAAAGAGTAGTTCGTGTTTTGGGGAATGTTGTGTCCCATCCTTGGAAGTTGCTGAACTTAGAACCCAGTTTGGTACTAAATTGACTTTTCTACAAATGCCTTCTTCTTTTCAGATGCAGAGTGTCCGAAAATACGAGTACCTAGGGGAGATGCGCCCAGTACAGTACACCTAAGCTTTTTTCAAAATTCAAAGAAAATGCAAAGGAGAACAAGTAGCGTGTTGCTATTATCATGAAGCTAATAACATATAAAAAAAAACATTAGTAATGAACATTCATGAACGCGAGTCAAGTTGACTTTTAATAACTAAAGTAAATATTAGTGATACTTGCGCATCTCAAAAAGTGTTCCCCAGTACCGGACAGACGTAAATAAATAAATATTTCTAAACAAAGGAGAAGGAACTGCATAATATATCACAAGATAATTATTCTTATCATAATTATTGTATTTTTTAGATAAAAACAAAACACGTAACGTGATAATATATTTTTCAAACCGTTCTTTAGAGATTATCACAACAAAATAAAAATGTCTTAGAATGAATGAAACATTTTTTAAACACAGTGATCACATCTATAAAAATCCATGTTCTCTTGCCCTGTCCAACCCTTGCACGATGTACACTGAACCCAAGCCTCGTCTGTGATTTCTAAACAAATGATACACTCTGTTACAACACTTCAATCAACAGTTGTTTTGGTTCCAAAATGTAATTTTCTTTTAGTCTTCTAAGGCTCTTCACTATTTCCAGCTTCTGTTGGCACAGAGTTAGAGCTAGGTTCTCTATTTATAGTTTTATTAATGTTAGTTTTGCGTCCCTTTGCTATTGGTTTCTTCTTCTATTTTTGTGCCTTTTCCTGCAATATCAACTTATACAGAGCCGATGTTAATGTTTCAGCAATATATATTGCTACTCCCAGGCTCATTGATCCTTCTATCACATTCTTTATTGCTTGTTTCATATTTTCTTCTAACCATTGCCCTTTCTTTTTGCCTCCATGTTGACAGGAATGTCTATAATCTAATGTCAGTGCAAGTTCAGGGGATAAAAATATACCTTAGCGTACGGTACTGAGCAACTCACACGTACGTATATATGACGTCATAGCACGGCCCGACACTGTATTTTGTGTTTGTGTAGTCTACTTAATACCAAATAATATGAGTACAAATACTTACTTAGTTCTTCACCGGACAAGGCAGCAGCAATGTCAGCAGAGCTCCAGTTCACTACACGACTTCTCTGAACAATAACTTCTGATTCAATGGTCAAAGACGAGGGAAAACTTTCCGTTGTTAACAAAGATAGTTGTTTGTCTAAAAACACATCATGAGCTTCTACCATCTATCGGCAACTACGAGATACTGACACCGTACGGTACTGGGCACATCTCTCCTATTTCTGGTGAAATGTTGGTACCAAAATTTTGAGTGAAACACAACACTTCCCCTACTTTCTTAAGGGGGGACGTATGCAAATATCCAGGGTCTTACATAAATAGCCATAACATCCAAAGTTTTCAAGTTAGAGAAGTGAAACTTAGTACACTCATTTAAGATAATACAGTTAATATTGTGACTTTGTGTTATATCCCACTTCTGACGCCAGTGTGACTTTGTGGGTTCGTGGAATAAAAAGTCCAATTACACCACTCAACAATGTTCTTTATTTCTACCGACTTACAGTTTAACACTTGCCAATTACACAAAATTACTTGCTGCACACAGTTACAATTTACCAGTTCGTCCGTTATCGTTCCGATGCACGTACACGGCGCTACTTCACTAGCACGTCAAACACTAACTCTGCCTTCTTACACCAAGAACTGCGACTGTCTTCTCGCTCACACTCACTAACCAACTGATTGACCAACTCAAACCAACAACTGACTGACTACACCAAAACCAACTCAACAACTGACTCACACTGTCTGTCTGTAACCCTCTTTATAGGAATATCGCCGGTTTCTGGTGTTTACACGATTGTTCTGGTAACAGAAAGATCGAGAACCAGGTGGAAGGAAAACAGACGCACAGTTATGTTTCTTTCCGACCGCTGGCTGTCACCACTATAAGACAAACGAGGGAAAGGCGTGGCTAACCGAGCCTCCCCTGTCTTCCGTTGCCAGCTGCTCACAGGGTGTTTCAGCGCTCCCCGTTACAATATGCACAATTTTTTTCATAATTTTCCATTGTTTATAACTAATGCTACATATTTTTCTATATGCAGAGATATTTACAAACTTAAGCCCATTTTTTTTTTTCAAAATTCATATATGCTATCTTTCTGAAATTTGGTATGTTTTTTTAAAACACACTAGAAATGAATTTGTTGGATTTAGATTTATTATTGAAACTGTATAGAATTTAAAAAAATGTTAATCATATGTATCCTTTAAAAATTAAAATAATTTCATATATTTTGTATCATCGCATTCCATCTGGAGCTTAATGTTAAATTCTAGAACCAACAAAATGTTCATTGTGGCATAAGAAAGCTGTGTACTAAATGTCATCACTGTAGATGAGGTAGTTTGAGGGAAAAATAGGTTGAAGTTGTAGAAAATGTGAGTTACGGGGAAAGGCAATTAAAAGTACAATAAGTATTATTCAGTTTGCCTTTTAATTTTAAGTCAGAACTTCCCACATCCATAGTCTGTATCCTCATTCTGGTCTTCTTCAGCCTTTCTTTTTAAATTCCTCTTCTGTCTTGCTTCTTTCTGCATTAATTTCATAGCACTTTCTGCACCAGCGATGTGAATGTTGTCGATACTCTGCAAAATTGTTTCCATAAACACACCAGGTTGATACCCTAACTGATGCATAACTTTTTTTCTGCCAACATTCCCATCATTAAACACTATTGCAGCATCAAATGTAGCAATTTTCACCACTATGGCAGACACAAATGATGTTTTGGGACAGCTTTTCCATATCGAACTGTAGAGACTTTCATTTGGGTTTTGTGTCTCTCCATAGAGACATGTTTTAGCAAGTCTGGATGTGCTAAGAATTGGTAGGTGGGCTTTATAGATACCAAGACAGCTGACGGAAGACTATGTGTTGCTACTATGCAACACTAGGGCATTTAATTTTTTAAGGTACATTCAGACCACGTACAGTCATAATATTTTGGTGTTTGATAGCTAATACTATATACTATTTTAAAAAACAATAACAAAAAATTAGAGTTTTTGAACATTTTCTCGTACGTCCCCCCTTAAATATGCAATAGAAAATATTTAAAGAAAATAAAATTTTTGAAAAAAATTACACGACTGGATTTTGCAGTTATAAAATAGGGAACAGCTTCATAACCTCGAAAATTTGGAAATGTTTAATCAAAGCACCTTTTGATATAATTTTAGAATATTCAATGCTTTATCTCCATAGTGACATTACAAGGGTGACTGAAATGTCCCAACATATCCATTACAAATCTAACATAAAATATTGGGACGTACTGGCAGAAGCTAGGCGAAACTTCGGAAAAAGAGACACTCTACCAAACTGTATATATGTTTATACACACTAACTGACCCGACGAACTTTGTACCGCCAATAAAAGTTGTCTGAACTTATCTATTTCAATAAAACAAATTTGAATTATTTATTTATTCTGCAATTAGGGGTGAAGTTTAAATACAACACAATTACAATTGAGTTAATCAATTTGAAGCTTTGTGATAAACAATATTTTTTGTCTTTTTCGTGGTGCGAAACAAACGATACGGAGAGTATCCTCGCCAATGTTACTTATTTCGGTTCGAATGGATTCCTTGAGAACATCAACTGTCCGTGGCCTATTCTTGTACACTCTATTTTTTAGATACATACACAAGAAAATATCCGGTGAGGTTAGGTTAGAGGATCTGGGGGGCCATAGATCTTTTGAGATTATTCGATTATCAAAGAAACTGGTTACAAGTTCCATTATGTCATTAGTTGTATGGCACATTGCTCCATCATGCTGGAATAAACCTTCTCTCAATTTGATATCTCCGTAAAACTTGAGAGAACATGGTGAGACGAATACAAACATGTATAGAGCTGGTGGAGGACACTTTCAACATTTTCTGAGATGTAAATAGTGTAATGTAATCTCCCAATTGTGTATTATATTCTCCCAGAGTTGTACGTGTGTCCTATTATTGGTGAAATGGTTCGGGTTTATAATTTATAATTTGTCTTTTATATTCAATATTCAATTATAATACTATTAAACTGTAGACTTCGACATTACAGTGTTCACAGGCCTTCCAGCCATGCATTTGCGTACCAATTCGTTAATTAATCTTTACATTTCTTCACGCAGTGATGCCATTTTTGATGAATGATGCCAATTTTGTTTCTTTTTGCGCTCTTTTCTCAGCCTAGTTGTATTATGATTAATTTCTCAGTTGTGGACGGTCGAATGTTTTACCTGAACTTTATCGGTCAAATAAACACTTCCTATTTTGGTTTTAACATTACTCTTTATTCTAAAACACAATAAATACATTTAAGACAGAACCATACACATCATCCATTGGTGACAAAGATTCTTGTAGCGTCTGCGGAAGTTTTCTGTTTTTTCTGTTTCCATAGTTAACGCATTTTTCACGATCGCTTTTTTCAAAGAAGTACGTCTTTGACAGAGTATCTCTTTTGTTTTTATCAGTAATTACTCTAATATTTGTTATATTTTAATTATTCAACAGTGATTTCACCATGTTATCTAGTTATCATTATCCCCATCAACAGTAGTAGTAGTAATAGCGAAAGTTTGAGGGGAAAAACGAGTAAAATCAGAGGAAATTTGCGGTCGGGGAGAAGGTCGCTGTTTCCGTTGATATTCCATTTTGAAGATACGCACTTTACGCAAACCACAGCAACCACAAAGGTCAATTTGTGAGTTTCGGTTTGTGGTAATCTTATACACATCAAAAAACTATCTACTGCATACCCTACCACGTTCTGTGTTCGACTCCAGAATGTCATTGGAAGTACATACGTTGTTTTGAGATTCCCATAACCCAAAAAAAAACCAGTTTTAGGAAAATAATTCTTTTTATGGAAATTAATTGTTCTTACATACTGGTCATGTGTAGGGCGTACTATGAGAGGGTAGAGTCAGATTGAAAATTTCAATGCCATAGCTGGGATTGAACCAGGAATCTTCTGGACTCCGTCCAGCCGCTCTAACCATTGAGCTACTATGGCCAACGTGCCGATATCACATTAAATTCTCCAACTTGTGTTTCTCCCGGTAAACGACTAGGAGTTCTCATAAACAAATGAGACAACTACCTTAATGGCGACTTACTATGCTGTAAGTACTTTACGGCCCGGGTATCACATTAAATTCTCCATCTGACTCGTGTTTCTCCCGGTAAACCACTAGCAGTTCTCATAAACACATCAGACAACTACCTTAATGACGACTTACTATGCTGTAAGTACTTTAAGGTCCGGGTATCACATTAAATTCTCCATCTGACTCGTGTTTCTCCCGGTAAACCACTAGGAGTTCTCATAAACACGTGAGACAATTACCTTAATGACGACTTACTATGCTGTAAGTACTTTAAGACCCGGGTATGACATTAAATTCTCCAACTGACTCTTGTTTCTCCCGGTAAACCACTAGGAGTTCTCATAAACACATAAGACAACTACCTTAATGGCGACTTACTATGCTGCAAGTACTTTAAGACCCGGGTATCACATTAAATTCTCCATCTGACTCGTGTTTTTCCCGGTAAACCACTAGGAGTTCTCATAAACACATGAGACAACTACCTTAATGACGACTTACTATGCTGTAAGTACTTTAAGACCCGGGTATGACATTAAATTCTCCAACTGACTCTTGTTTCTCCCGGTAAACCACTAGGAGTTCTCATAAACACATAAGACAACTAACTTAATGGCGACTTACTATGCTGTAAGTACTTTAAGGTCCGGGTATGACATTAAATTCTCCAACTGACTCGTGTTTTTCCCGGTAAACCACTAGGAGTTCTCATAAACACATGAGACAACTACCTTAATGGCGACTTACTATGCTGTAAGTACTTTAAGGTCCGGGTATGACATTAAATTCTCTAAATGACTCGTGTTTTTCCCGGTAAACCACTAGGAGTTCTCATAAACACATGAGACAACTACCTTAATGACGACTTACTATGCTGTAAGTACTTTAAGGTCCGGGTATGACATTAGATTTTCCAACTGACTCGTGTTTTTCCCGATAAGCCACTAGGAGTTCTCATAAACACATGAGACAACTACCTTAATAACGACTTACTATGCTGTAAGTACTTTAAGGCCCGGATATGACATTAAATTCTCCAACTGATTCGTGTTTCTCCCGGTAAACCACTAGCAGTTCTCATAAACACATGAGACAACTACCTTAATGGTGACTTACTATGCTGTAAGCACCTTAAGGTCCGGGTATGACATTAAATTCTCCAACTGACTCGGGTTTTTCCCGGTAAACCACTAAGAGATCTCATAAACACATGAGACAACTACCTTAATAACGACTTACTATGTTGTAAGTACTTCAAGGCCCGGGTATGACATTAAATTCTTCAACTGACTCGTGTTTTTCCCGGTAAACCACTAAGAGATCTCATAAACACATGAGACAACTACCTTAATGGTGACTTACTATGCTGTAAGCACTTTAAGGTCCGGGTATGACATTAAATTCTCCAACTGACTCTTGTTTCTCCCGGTAAGCCACTAGGAGTTCTCATAAACACATGAGACAACTACCTTAATAACGACTTACTATGTTGTAAGTACTTCAAGGCCCGGGTATGACATTAAATTCTTCAACTGACTCGTGTTTTTCCCGGTAAACCACTAAGAGATCTCATAAACACATGAGACAACTACCTTAATAACGACTTACTATGTTGTAAGTACTTCAAGGCCCGGGTATGACATTAAATTCTTCAACTGACTCGTGTTTTTCCCGGTAAACCACTAAGAGATCTCATAAACACATGAGACAACTACCTTAATAACGACTTACTATGCTGTAAGTACTTCAAGGCCCGGGTATGACATTAAATTCTTCAACTGACTCGTGTTTTTCCCGGTAAACCACTAAGAGATCTCATAAACACATGAGACAACTACCTTAATGACGACTTACTATGCTGTAAGTACTTTAAGGCCCGGGTATGACATTAAATTCTCCAACTGACTCGTGTTTTTCCCGGTAAACCTCTAGGAGTTCTCATAAACACATGAGACAACTACCTTAATGACGACTTACTATGCTGTCAGTACTTTAAGGTCCGGGTATGGCATTAAATTCTCCAACTGACTCGTGTTTTTCCCGGTAAACCACTAGGAGTTCTCATAAACACATGAGACAACTACCTTAATGACGACTTACTATGCTGTAAGTACTTTAAGACCCGGGTATGACATTAAATTCTCCAACTGACTCGTGTTTTTCCCTGTAAACCACTAGGAGTTCTCATAAACACATGAGACAACTACCTTAATGACGACTTACTATGCTGTAAGTACTTTAAGACCCGGGTATGACATTAAATTCTCCAACTGACTCGTGTTTCTCCCGGTAAACCACTAGGAGTTCTCATAAACACATGAGACAACTACCTTAATGACGACTTACTATGCTGTAAGTACTTTAAGGTCCGGGTATGACATTAAATTCTCCAACTGACTCGTGTTTTTCCCGGTAAACCACTAGGAGTTCTCATAAACACATGAGACAACTACCTTAATGGCGACTTACTATGCTGTAAGTACTTTAAGACCCGGGTATGACATTAACTTCTCCAACTGACTCGTGTTTTTCCCTGTACACCACTAGGAGTTCTCATAAACACATGAGACAACTACCTTAATGACGACTTACTATGCTGTAAGTACTTTAAGGTCCGGGTATGACATTAAGTTCTCCAACTGACTCGTGTTTTTTCCGATAAACCACTAGGAGTTCTCATAAACACATGAGACAACTACCTTAATGACGACTTACTATGCTGTAAGTACTTTAAGACCCGGGTATGACATTAAGTTCTCCAACTGACTCGTGCTTTTCCCGGTAAACCACTAGGAGTTCTCATAAACACATGAGACAACTGCCTTAATGATGACTTACTATGCTGTCAGTACTTTAAGGCGCGGGTATGGCATTAAACTCCCCAACTGACTCGTGTTTCTCCCGGTAAGCCACTAGGAGTTCTCATAAACACATGAGACAACTACCTTAATAACGACTTACTATGTTGTAAGTACTTCAAGGCCCGGGTATGACATTAAATTCTTCAACTGACTCGTGTTTTTCCCGGTAAACCACTAAGAGATCTCATAAACACATGAGACAACTACCTTAATAACGACTTACTATGTTGTAAGTACTTCAAGGCCCGGGTATGACATTAAATTCTTCAACTGACTCGTGTTTTTCCCGGTAAACCACTAAGAGATCTCATAAACACATGAGACAACTACCTTAATAACGACTTACTATGCTGTAAGTACTTCAAGGCCCGGGTATGACATTAAATTCTTCAACTGACTCGTGTTTTTCCCGGTAAACCACTAAGAGATCTCATAAACACATGAGACAACTACCTTAATGACGACTTACTATGCTGTAAGTACTTTAAGGCCCGGGTATGACATTAAATTCTCCAACTGACTCGTGTTTTTCCCGGTAAACCTCTAGGAGTTCTCATAAACACATGAGACAACTACCTTAATGACGACTTACTATGCTGTCAGTACTTTAAGGTCCGGGTATGGCATTAAATTCTCCAACTGACTCGTGTTTTTCCCGGTAAACCACTAGGAGTTCTCATAAACACATGAGACAACTACCTTAATGACGACTTACTATGCTGTAAGTACTTTAAGACCCGGGTATGACATTAAATTCTCCAACTGACTCGTGTTTTTCCCTGTAAACCACTAGGAGTTCTCATAAACACATGAGACAACTACCTTAATGACGACTTACTATGCTGTAAGTACTTTAAGACCCGGGTATGACATTAAATTCTCCAACTGACTCGTGTTTCTCCCGGTAAACCACTAGGAGTTCTCATAAACACATGAGACAACTACCTTAATGACGACTTACTATGCTGTAAGTACTTTAAGGTCCGGGTATGACATTAAATTCTCCAACTGACTCGTGTTTTTCCCGGTAAACCACTAGGAGTTCTCATAAACACATGAGACAACTACCTTAATGGCGACTTACTATGCTGTAAGTACTTTAAGACCCGGGTATGACATTAAATTCTCCAACTGACTCGTGTTTTTCCCTGTACACCACTAGGAGTTCTCATGAACACATGAGACAACTACCTTAATGACGACTTACTATGCTGTAAGTACTTTAAGGTCCGGGTATGACATTAAGTTCTCCAACTGACTCGTGTTTTTTCCGGTAAATCACTAGGAGTTCTCATAAACACATGAGACAACTACCTTAATGACGACTTACTATGCTGTAAGTACTTTAAGACCCGGGTATGACATTAAGTTCTCCAACTGACTCGTGTTTTTCCCGGTAAACCACTAGGAGTTCTCATAAACACATGAGACAACTACCTTAATGATGACTTACTATGCTGTCAGTACTTTAAGGCGCGGGTATGGCATTAAACTCCCCAACTGACTCGTGTTTTTCCCGGTAAACCACTAGGAGTTCACATAAACACACGAGACATCTACCTTAATGACGACTTACCATGCTGTAAGTACTTTAAGGTCCGGGTATGACATTAAATTCTCCAACTGACTCGTGTTTTTCCGATAAGCCACTAGGAGTTCTCATAAACACATGAGACAACTACCTTAATGACGACTTACTATGCTGTAAGTACTTTAAGGCCCGGGTATGACATTAAATTCTCCAACTGACTCGGGTTTTTCCCGGTAAACCACTAAGAGATCTCATAAACACATGAGACATCTACCTTAATGACGACTTACTATGCTGTAAGTACTTTAAGGTTCGGGTATGGCATTAAATTCTCCAACTGACTCGTGTTTTTCCCGGTAAACCACTAGGAGTTCTCATAAACACATGAGACAACTACCTTAATGACGACTTACTATGCTGTAAGTACTTTAAGGTCCGGGTATGGCATTAAATTCTCCAACTGACTCGTGTTTTTTCCGGTAAACCACTAGGAGTTCTCATAAACACATGAGACAACTACCTTAATGACGACTTACTATGCTGTAAGTACTTTAAGGTCCGGGTATGACATTAAATTCTCCAACTGACTCGTGTTTTTCCCGGTAAACCACTAGGAGTTCTCATAAACACATGAGACAACTACCTTAATGACGACTTACTATGCTGTAAGTACTTTAAGGTTCGGGTATGGCATTAAATTCTCCAACTGACTCGTGTTTTTCCCGGTAAACCACTAGGAGTTCTCATAAACACATGAGACAACTACCTTAATGACGACTTACTATGCTGTAAGTACTTTAAGGTCCGGGTATGGCATTAAATTCTCCAACTGACTCGTGTTTTTTCCGGTAAACCACTAGGAGTTCTCATAAACACATGAGACAACTACCTTAATGACGACTTACTATGCTGTAAGTACTTTAAGGTCCGGGTATGACATTAAATTCTCCAACTGACTCGTGTTTTTCCCGATAAACCACTAGGAGTTCTCATAAACACACGAGACAACTACCTTAATGACGACTTACTATGCTGTAAGTACTTTAAGGTCCGGGTATGGCATTAAATTCTCCAACTGACTCGTGTTTTTCCCGGTAAACCACTAGGAGTTCTCATAAACACATGAGACAACTACCTTAATGACGACTTACTATGCTGTAAGTACTTTAAGGTCCGGGTATGGCATTAAATTCTCCAACTGACTCGTGTTTTTCCCGGTAAACCACTAGGAGTTCTCATAAACACATGAGACAACTACCTTAATGACGACTTACTATGCTGTAGGTACTTTAAGGTCCGGGTATGACATTAAATTCTCCAACTGACTCGTGTTTTTCCCGGTAAACCACTAGGAGTTCTCATAAACACATGAGACAACTACCTTAATGACGACTTACTATGCTGTAAGTACTTTAAGGTCCGGGTATGGCATTAAATTCTCCAACTGACTCGTGTTTTTCCCGATAAACCACTAGGAGTTCTCATAAACACACGAGACAACTACCTTAATGACGACTTACTATGCTGTAAGTACTTTAAGGTCCGGGTATGGCATTAAATTCTCCAACTGACTCGTGTTTTTCCCGGTAAACCACTAGGAGTTCTCATAAACACATAAGACAACTACCTTAATGACGACTTACTATGCTGTCAGTACTTTAAGGCCCGGGTATGACATTAAATTCTCCAACTGACTCGTGTTTTTCCCGGTAAACCACTAGGAGTTCTCATAAACACATGAGACAACTACCTTAATGACGACTTACTATGCTGTAAGTACTTTAAGACCCGGTCTTTATAGTTCGGACCACTATTAGGTCAATTATTGGAAATTAATTGTTCTTTCATACTAGCCGTATGTAGGACGCACTATGATAGGGTAGTCAGACTGAACTACGTCAGAACTAGTCAGTCAGACTCTACGTTTCCACAATTTAGCCTACACAGGGCCAGTATGAAAGAACAATTAATTTCCAAGAATATTTCTTGTCTTACTTATGTAAACTCTTACGAGTTGTTTCGCAGTTACTACTACACGCTCTAGTACTAGGTATATTTAATAACTTTGAAAAGCTCGAGTGTACTCTTAAAAGGTCACCACTTTACTGCAGCATAGCATCTGTGAGCTTTTCTTCACTGATAGTGAATAATTCTTTTGTTTCTAGTCAGGCGTCTTACCTTTCCATATCTCCGAAACCGGATGTGCTACAAACATGAAGACAGTAATCCTCAGAAAAAATAGCTTTGTAACATGGGAAAACAAAATAACTCTTTAATGTGTATGTTAAGATCGCAAAGAAATTAGCCGCATAGTTCGGCAAAGCAAGCCAGTATGCGTGCTTAACTGTAGAACGTTGTACGCCATAGAACAGCCACGCCTAGCCCCGCCTTATGTTCATTCCTATTTTGTAACTAATTTAAGATTAAAAAACTCTCTTCATTTTTTATAAAACAGAAGCTATTGAGTACTAAGCACAGTTCAATTATGGGCAGTTTGTACTTAGCCTAACTTGTGCGGAATAACGGGGAGAGGGGCAACAAAAGAGTATCGGAACAAGCGTGTGTTGTTAACATTAAGTTAGAAAGTGGTGACAAGACAAGTTCTGTGAGAAATATTCAGAAGTTGGTATCGAAGAAGTCGTCAAATTAACATCCAGCGTTTACCGTTGTGTCAGTTTCAAGTATATACGAAGAGACATCCACAGTTGTTGAGGTTAGAACTCTCGGCACCAAGAGACCAATTTCCAGTTTAGATTAGAGCGATACATATGACGTATGTAGTAATTAATTTACCTGACTAGCGCACTGTACGTTATTTGTGTTGATTTCGAACAAATGCCTCCTTGTAACGGGAATACCATTAATTAAAGGTAGCGATAACTGTTGGGTCACTGCGAACGCTCATGGCGGCGGAGTGATAGAGATTGTTGTAGGTGGCCATGACAAAACAGCCGCTAGATGTCTCTCTAGTCGCAAATATCATTTGTAAATCTCTTTCCCTTCTGTGAGCATCGACGGAACTGAGAAATATTCAATTCTGTTACTGATTGATCAACATTTTATCATACTTTCCCAAAGAATACTTTATTCCACATATACAATTCGATACTTGTTCTTACAAAATTTTGAAGATTATTGATAATTGCCTCTACTTCTTCTACTAATGATGCAAAATACTGTGACTTTGTGCGTTCGTAGAATTAAAAGTCCAATTTGCCGACATTCTAAATCTCCTTTATTTACGTAGAGATACACTGTTCAGTTCTCACGTAACAACATTACATCACATATACAACACCAAGGTCGATGACTATGAGAAACAGTGACAGCTCTCGTTACAACAACACTCTTGTTACACAATTGTCTTTACAACACTCTCAGCTGTTCTCTGCTTACTCACTCTGTTTACAACTAACTCTTGCTGAGTCGGCACTTCCTTAAATACCCCATTCCTAAGTTCCAGATATTTCCGGAACAATAAAGAAAAACAACTTCTGTCTGTCAACCGAGATATCACCAGAACGTTCCAAACACTGAAGCCCTATCTGTCAAGAAGTAACTACAGTCCGGCCGTTGTATCTCCGGCTCTGACGTTTTGCGATTGCAAGAGATGGAGGGGGGAAGGTTAATAGTACCAACATACACTAATGAGCAATTGAGAACATATCCTCAAAATTATCTTTGAAATGAAAATACAGGACTATATTAACTTTAAAACACTGAAATCCAACGTACAATTTCACTATTGTGCAAGATATTTATTACAGCAACACTCTATTCAAATATTTCGTTCAAAATTTTCACACACACTAACTGCTTCTGTTGGTAGTATTGGGAGTCTCTACATCCGGTGTTGTGGTCAGGAAGTTAACGCCAATCAGCATTGTCGCTGCTAGGCGTGGCTTCCCAGCCCAACACCGTGTTGCCAGCTT